>JAJEJO010000204.1:0-195629 GCA_020662805.1 Glaucomys volans | reverse complement strand
GATAATAACAAAGAAAAATCTGTAATAGACAAACCAAAAAAATTAAGCAAGAAATCCAAATATACTACTAGAGTAAATCCTTTAGCCTCAAAGGAAAACTGTAAAAGAGAGAAAGAAGAAATAAAAAGAAAAAGAAGAAAGAAAGAAAGAAAGAAAGAAAGAAAGAAAGAAAGAAAGAAAGAAAGAAAGAAAGAAAGAAAGAAAGAGTAGAGATAGGGAGGGAAGGAAGAGAGGAGGAAAGAAATATCTTTAAATGAAAGAAGAACATTGTGACTTAATGAGTTAGTGCTTTATTAAGGTGTATGCACCATTCCAAAACATAAACCAGAGGGCCTCCACTTCCGGCCATGCAGAATGCCTGGTGCTGGACTTGCCCTCCCACTGAACACAACTAGAAATGAGGTAATGACCCCAGGCATGTGACATCAAATCTCAGAACTGTGATCCTTAAGAGAAAAGAAATATAAAGTGATCTCCATATTTTCTTCAACTTTCTGCCTGGGAACACCAACTGGATTAAAAGGAAGCAGAGTCCAAAGAAATATGGAAGTCCTGCAGGGATCCAAATAAAAGGTTAGCGTGATTGTCATTCCTAGAATTTGTAGGGTAGGGTACCAAACAGGAAGGACTTATGCAGACTAAGAGGACTGTAGATTTCATGAGGATTCCCTTGCAGTCCATGTGTAAGATGAGATATCATGGACTCAGCAGAGAATGGCTACTGTGAAAAAGAGAGGGGGGTCAAGCAATCACAGGCTGTGCAGTGCTGAACGTACCAGAATACTGACCTAACAAAAGTGGAGAAAACTTATTAAGCAAATTCAATTGAAATTCCTAAGAAGCCACATCTTAGGAGTAAGTATCATGCACCAGACAAAAGGTTGTGCTTCAGGACTAAGGACAAAACTGAAATAGAACTGCCATAACAATAAAACAAAGCCTAGCATGATCAAGAGGATTTGTCAGTAATTGCCTGATAGGAAAAAAACAAACAAAACTCAACATCTTTTAAAAGAAGATACAATTATCCAGTCTCTATAACTCCTTTGTAACCAAATTCAACAACAATTTTTTAAAATATTAGATATGTGAAAAGCAAAAAGACAAGAAAAGAAATAGTCAATAGAGGCAGAATCCAAGATAACTCAGATGTTGGAATTAGTATTTTAGGTTCTAAAATACTTATTATATTTAAGGATGCACAGGAAAAGATGAATATACTGAGGAAACATATAAGGAGTATCAGCAAAAAAAAATGTTAAAAATAAATAATAATAACTGTTCAATTGGGTGCAGTGGTGCATGCCTATAATCCCAGCTACTCAAGAAGCTGACACAGGATGTTCACAAGCTCAAGGTCAGCCTGGGCAACTTAGTAAAGTCCTATCTCAAAATAAAAAGTAAAAAGGGCTGGGGATATGGCTCACAAGTAGAATGCCTCTGCGTTCAATCCCCAGTGCCACAATAGGGGAAAAAAAGAGTTTCAGTGAATTCTGGAACAATACCAAGTAGCCAGCATATAAATATATAATTGGAATTGCTAGGAGAAAATGAAGTAGAACAAAATTTGAAGCAATAATGGCTGAAAATTCCCCTAAGTTGGTAGAAAGCAGCCTACATACTAAAGAAGCCACAAATCCCCAAGCAACCAACCCAAACACACACAATATACACATGGACACAAAACTCCACATCTAGCTAAATCATAGTCAGAAGACTGAAAATCAAGGATAAAGAGTAAATGTCGAAAATAGAGGGAAAAAGTCAATTACATACAGGAAGCAAGATTATGAGTTACAGTTGGCTTCTCATAATTGACTTCTCATTAGAAACGATAGACACCAGAAGAAATGGAATGACATGATTAATGGGTTGAAAGGAGCCATTAACTCAGAATTCTTTCAAAACATCTTTCAAAAATGCTGGGTGCTGTGGCACACCTCAGTAATCCCAGTGGCTCAGGAGCCTGAGTCAGGAGGATCACTAGTTCAAAGTGAGCCTCAGCAACTCAGCAAGGCCCTAAGCAACTCAGTGAGACCCTATCTCTAAATAAAATATTAAAAAAGGGCTGGGGGTGTGGCTCAGTGATTAAGTGCCCCTGGATTCAATCCCAGGTACCAAAAAACCAAACAAACAAACAAACAAACAAACAAAGAAAAAAAACAGAAGTAGAGTAAAATATTGGCTCATTGAAAGATTAATAAAATTTCTAACTCCCTAGCAAGACCAATCAGTGTAATCTTGTGGAACCAACAACACTAAAGTTCTCCTTGCTCTTTTGCCCCTGGCCCCAGTTATATCTCCTTATGTACCTGTATACTATGTTCAGATTGTCTAAATACAGTTGTTCTCTCCTCTCTCCTATTCTACATTATGTAATTTTGAACAAGACTTTCCTTTTATCTCATTTTCCCAGAACCTGGCATGTTGCCAGGCTAAGTGCTCAATAAATGCTGGTTGATCAAATAATTGAATGATATTATTCATTTGGAGGCTCTTTTTTTATATATGTAATGTATACATATATATATGTATATACACACACACACACAACATACACAAGATGTGTAGTTTACTATTAGACACAATAAATGACATTTAGCAAGAGATCTGGTAAAACTTAACAAGTCTCAAGTCAGGTGTGGTGGCACATACCTGTAATCCCAGCTACTCAGCAGACCAAAGTAGCAGGATCTTAAATTCAAGGTCACCCTAGGCACTTAGCAAACCCTGTCCTATCTCATAATAAAAAAAATGTTTAAAAAGGGATGGTATAAAGGAAAATGGGACAGGAGGGGTTGGGGAAGGAAAGATAACAAACAGACTGAGACAAACAATATTACCCTATGTATATGTAAGATTACATGAATCGTGTGAATCTACATTGTGAAAAAAAGATATATTCCCTGCTGTATGATTACATCAAAATGGGTTCTATTGTCATGTATGGTTAAAAAGAACCAAAAAAAAAAAAAAAAAAGGCCTGAAGATGTAGCTCAGTGGTAGAGCTCCTGCCTGGCTAGTGTGAGACCTGAGTTCAAACCCTAGCATAGGGGTTGTTGGGTGAGTCTCTAAATTAGGATCTCTGGGATGGAAAGAAAGTAACTTTGCAGTTAGAGTTACATGATCAAAAAACCAAGAAAGACACCTCACAGGTGTGGAGAAGAGAATATAAAAGAGAAAGAAGGTGAAGAATTGCAAATTTTATTTATTTATTTATTTAGTACTGGGGATTTACTTGAGATACATCCCCAATCCTTTTTATTTTTTATTTTGAGACAGTGTCTCACTAAATTGCCGAAGCTAGCCATGAACTTAAAATTCTCCTTCTTTAGCCTCCCAAGTGACTGGGATTACAGGTGTGCACTACTTCACCCAGCAAAGGGTTGCAAATTTATTGCAGGTTTTAGGGACAGGGATGCTGTGGTAAACAGAACAGAGAGGTTGTGGAAATGAAATTCTTTCTATTCACAGTGAAACAGGTCCACATGATAAGGTTTTATTAAATGGACTCCAGCATCCTCAATTAGAATAATGAAAAATGCATTTCTTTATGAAGTTTTATCTGTAGTAGATAAGGGGTCATGATTCTGGCTAGTAAAGTTACTAACTCTCTCTGTGCCTTGGGTTTTTCATCTCTAAAACAGGAGTGATGACATTGGATGGCACCTGTCTCAGAGTTATTCTGAGCATTAAATAAGGGATAGGTAATGCAAGCAAAATGTTTACAGTGGCATCTGACAGTATGCACTCAAGAGATTTTTTTTTTTTTTTTTTTTTTTTTTGGTACTGGGGATTCAACCCAGGGGCACTACACCACTGAGCCTCATCCCCAGCCCTATTTTTTTGTATTTTATTTAGAGACAGGGTCTCACTGAGTTGCTTAGGGCCTCACTAAGTTGCTGAGGCTGGCTTTGAACTCATGATCCTCCTGCTTCAGCCTCCCAAGTGCTGGGATTACAGGCATGCGCCACCGTGCCCGGCAAGAAATTTTATTGCTATATAAAAATACAGCTCTCTTTGTCAGAAGGAAGTGAGTCTTAGAGTGGTTGGAAAAGGTGGGCAGAAGTGGGGACACACTCACATTCCTTACCTGCACCCCAACTCTGACAACCTCATTCAGATATTATGGGACTGTTGATATTCCCAAGTGATAGCACAAGTAATTCTTAACAAACAAACATTTGAAGTTTTCAAACCTCAAAATTATAAGGAAAATAATTTCTATAGCACTAAAATGGGAGGTATTAGCCATCAAAACAAAACAAAGCCTAAACTCCCAAATCAAGTGAAAACTTTATTCTGCCTCCACCATGATTTACTGCATGATCCTAGGAAGCAAAAAAATCTGTTTCCCTTAGGGATACCATCAGGGCCTACCTGATGAGGATACTGTACCTGCCTGGGGGAGGCTAGAGTCCAGTGGAGCGGCTTGCACAATTTCAATAGGACAGGACTATGCCAAGTGCTGTGGCAGTGGAAGGGAAGGACTCTGCCCCACCCAGGTGAGCTGGGAAAGACAACTGACCTGGAATGAGAAGTGAGCCAAGTGGACCACATTTACTGAGCACCTACTGTATGTTAAGTATTGCACTGAATGGTGGAGATATGACCCATAAGAGATTTTATTCTTAACAGTCAGAGGGGTAGACAGACTAACAATTAAACCCAGTGTGATAAGGGCTGTGATCGAGATCCAGGGAAGAGACCAGTGGGAGGTTCCCTTCCCACAGGGGTGTCAAGGGTGATTCCAGAAGTTTCCAGGTGATGGGGGTGGAGAGAAAAGAACTGCAAACACAAGGAACATTATGTGCAGAGGCTGGAGGCTAGGGAAAATGTCGCTGCCTTGAAGTGCTGAAAGGCTTGTCTTAGGACAGAACAGGGTTTAAGGCAGAAGAGATAAACCAGAGATATAGGGAGGGTCTAGGGCCTTATGGTTAAGTGTGGATCTGTCTTGATGGGTTCAGGAAGGAGCCACACTTGATGCTCTTCACACTATACAAGGATCACACTGATGATAGTATGAAAAAATGGGTTGTAAGGGACCAAGACCCAGGGAAACGTCAACTGATCAGCCTCATCCAGGTCCAACAGATGAGCAATACAGCAGCAATGTAAATGTCAACAAGTGGAGGGTGGAAAGCCAAGTGGAATGCAGGACCTGCAGACCTGGGGATACACTATGGGATGGGGATTGAGAGCAAGACAGGGTGGAGCCTGACCCGCCCATCTTGGCATGGGACAACAGCAACATTGATGGCAGCATTCCCAAGAGAAGGGAGGAAATATTAGTTTGAGGTGGCATGGTGAATCTTTTTTCAGATTAATTAAATTTAAAAGTGCCTGAGGACTTGAAGTAAAAGTAGGTGAATACTTGGAAGGAAGATATAGACTGGGAAACATCACCACAAAAGAGGTAACTGGAGTCCTGGGTGCAGGTGAGCCTGTTCAGGGAGCAGAGGAAGAAGGCAATGTGAGGTTCAGACAGCAGAGCTGCAGAATGAATGGAGAGACCTTGGGAGGGAAGGCTGGAGATCAGGAACAAGGAGACTGCTGGCATGGCCAAGGGGGATGGGGATGAACTTCAGTAACATCATCTTCCACTAGCTGGTCAGAGGAGAGAAATGAAGCTAGCTCCTTGATCCCTAGAAAAGCCAATTTATTTTATTCTTTTTAAAAAATGGTTTTTTAGTTGTAGATGGACACAATACATTTTATTTATTTATTTTTATGGGGTGCTAAGGTTTGAATCCAGTGCCTCACACATGCCAGGCAAGTGCTCTACCACTGAGCTACTACCCCAACCCCTCATTTTATTCTTTTCCAGAGTTAAAGCTGTCACTTCAAATAATTTGTAAATGCATTTGCATATGTTTTGTAAGTAAATGCTTCTGCTGATAAGAACCTCCACATGAGAGAATACAGCTAAATTAATACAAACTCATCAACATTGGGAGAAAATCAGCAGTCTGATGCTCTGAAGCAGGAGGGGGAGAAGTTACATGCTCTCACTGGACTCTGGAGTCCCACATCCAAAGCTAACTTTGAGATTATTCTTTGTCACATAGAAAAATAGTTTCTCTATGCAAGTTTCACTTAGGACTGTGACATTATGTTCCGGATTTGTTTCATAAACTACAAAATATTGGCAAATTTTATATGAAAAGTAAAATGTCTCTACCCTCATTTGAAACAACATGAAAATGTTAACTGAAGGGTGTGACTCTTGTGCCCAGCCTGGCAGGCGGATTGCAAGCATTTTTCGTATTTGAAATACACAGTGCCATCTAATGGCTACAAACCATAAATGAACGCAGGAAGAAAAAGAAAACTAAAATGATGGTGATGGTGATGATGATGATGATAAAAATAAAATCTAGTAAATTTCAAATTTCAAAATTGTTTAGTTAACTGGACTTGCACACAATGATTTTTCCCTTTGCCTTAAGCACTGACCCATGAGTTACAAATCATTGCATTTTGTAGGTTAACTATGAATCACATTTTATATTTATATTTTACATTTATATTTTATATTTATTTTATATTTAAATAACTCATGACAAATATGAGACCATAACTCCTATACATTTTTTTAAAATCACAAAATCATTAGGAACATTTTGGATGAAATAATATGTTCAACTAGGATAATTCATTTTTTGAAAAAAGGGAGGGTAAAAGTAAGGGGATCTAGAAGGGTTTTGTTTTGATTTCTATAAGATTAGTGTGTACCCTGCCTTCTGCATGGAAAATAATTATTGCCCATCTCCCCCCTAAGACTGGGGTGATTATGAGGCTGTTGAATGAATCTTAGACCCTAGAGAAAGGAAATGAAATTGGGATCCGCTGGTTCTATTTTGGAAAGATACAGCCTGTGGTGTGACTAACCCTTCCATAGCTCAGCTGTAGAGTCAAAAGAAATTTTTCATTGTTCACATAGGCCACCCAACCCTAGGGACATAAATGGGGGCATTTATTTTCCACATGGAGAAGAGATGAGAGGAACATGACTGTATACCATCTTATTGGTTTGCCATATAGAACTGTCATTCTTGTTACCTCAAGAACAAAATTTCAGACTTAGATTCCCAGCTCAGTAGCCTCTTCAGGGCTGGGTCTCTGATCTCAGTCTTTCTCATTGACAACTTCCTGTAAGAGTTGCTTTGAAAATATCCTGCTTTAGTTGAAAAAAAGATTTTTAAAAAAATGAAGCATGCTAGCTAGGTGTGTTAGCACATGCCTATAATCACAATGGCTCAGGAGGTTGAGGCAGGAGGATCATGAGTTCAAAGTCAGCCTTAGCAACTTAGCGAGGCCCTAAGTAACTCAGTGAGATGCTGTCTCTAAATAAAATACAAAAAGGGGACGGGGGCTAGAGATGTGTCCCCGTGGTTAAGTGCCCCTGAGTTCAATGTATGTATGTATGTATAAATAAATAAATAAATAAATAAATAAATAAATAAATAAAGTATGCTGTTTCATTCTCCCCCATCAAGTGGGATATTTTATTTTTGTTTTTTACTTAATGAATGGGAGTTTTCTTTTTAATATCCAGAATATATACTTAAAAAACATTGTATTATCATGTTAAAAGACATCACTCACATTAATAGTGAAAACGTATTTGGCAAAATTTAACAACACCATTTTCCAACATATGCCTCTTATTAAAATAACCAAAAAGAGCAATGCAAAATTATGATATAGACTGTTCAAAAATTAACCCTGTAAATATACCAGAAATTAGATCACAGTGACTATAGAATACATTTCATAGGGGATTTGAGGCATTTTTTTTTTATTCACTGTACACAAATAGAGTACAACTATCGTTTTTCTGGTTGTACATAAAGTAGAATCATACCATTTGCGTATTCACACATGTACATAGGGTAATGATATTTGTCTCATTCTATTATCTTTCCTTCCCCGCCCCCTCTCCACCCTGGGATATTTTAAATGAAAAAAATTCTACTTAATATTATGATGTATAAAACTCATATTTTACTGGTTAGTTTATTTCACTTGCTTTTAAGTTATTTAGAGAATGACGATCACACATTACCTAGGAGATTACGCACAGTTGCACAAAGAATTATCAGAATTTTAAGGGGGATTTCTGTGATGAGAGAGCCAAGAAGAATGAGAAAGAAGAGGCAGAGCAGAAGGAAAAGGAGGAGGAACAGGAGGAGGAAGAAGAGGAGCAGCAGCAGCAGCTGATTTAAAAAGTTAAAACATAACTTATTTATTAGACAGGATTATTGCCTTGTGTGGGGAGCATAGGAAACATGCACAAACTGGCAGAATAGTAATACCCATACTAAGCCATTGCTATCTTTACTTCTCCTTGGGCTAGAATGTGTTGCAAAGGGAGAAGCAGGGAGAGAGGTGGTGCTGGGTGATTCTTGGAAAAGGCTGAGAACCCCGCGTTACATGCCATGGAGAACAACACTACCACGCACAAGGCTTTACCCTGTGCATAGCACTGGATTGGGCACATTGCATACATTACTCCACTCAAGCCTCACCACCATCCCTTAAAATACTGATATTCTATTGTGTAGCTCAGGAAAAAAAAAAAAAAACAGTTTTTCCCTTTTAAGCTTAAGTTACCTGAAGTCCCACACTGGTAAGAGGCAGAGGAGTTAGGGGTGCTTATAGCTAATTAAGCAGCTATGTCCTCCAGATAGCTGGGGACTGGCAATATCAGTATCAAATGGTGACTCTCCAGGGGAGATATTTTAAAAAGCCCTTCCAGTAATTCTGACAGCAGGAACCACTCTACTGGACCTGGATGAAGGTCTTTAAAGCATGCCATAGAACTCTCTATGATGTTTTACTTTTGAATTATATTTAAAAACAAAATTCTTTGTTGTGTTCTCTTTATAAAAACAATCCATGTTCATTAGCTTATTTGTAATTATTTACAGAGTTGGTCTTCTTTGTTGCCCAGGCTGCTCTCAAACTTAGGAACTCAAGTTGTGCCTCAGCCTCCTGAGTAGCTGGGACTATAGGCTCATGCCACCACGCCCAGCTCAATTTTTTAAAATTTTTAAATATTTTGGTACTAGGGATTGAAGGTGCTTAACCACTGAGCTGCAGACCTTTATTTTTTTATTTTTTTGGAGTGCTGGGGGTTGAACCCAGGGCCTTGCGCTTGCCCAGCAAGGACTCTACCAACTGAGTTATAACAACAACCCCCTGAGCTACAGTCCTTTTAAAATTTACTTTGAGACAGAGTCTTGCTTACTTGCTTAGGGCTTTGCTGAGTTGCTGAAGCTGGCCTTGAACTTTTCATCCTCCTGCCTGTCACTCGGATTATAGGCATGAGCCACCATGACTGACCCAGTTCAATTATTTTTTAAAAGATATCTATTGGTATTAAAAAGAAAAGAAAAATCACTGGTAGCCTGATCATACAGAGATAAATATTGTTATTTTGGGGGACTAGTGCATCTTTTTGCAGGCCTTTTTCTGTTTACATAGACCCAAATATTTTGTAATAACAATATCATAATGCACTATATTGGATTTTTTTTTTAGTTTTCAATGTACAACAGTACATATTGTGACAATAAACAGAACTACAACAACATATTGAATACTCACCAATATTCCATCAATAAGTCTACCATGACAGTAAACATTTTTATTAGTGAATTTGATGAAGGGGTATGTTGATCAAATATCTGGGTGACACAAAGGTGGGAGGGATAGCTAATAACCTAACTAGATATAAAGAATCAGAACATAAACCATCTTTAAAAATGGGAATTATTACCCTAAATTGGTAAAAAAAAAAAAAAAAAAAAAAAAAAAACTTCCATATCAAATGTAAAACTTCAAACAGCATACCTCTAGTGTCACTCTGTCAACTCCCATATTTCTGGGAGTGAGGTACACCCTGAAGGGTGAAGGCGGGGCAGGCAACTGACCTGTCCAGTCAGGAATCAAGGAACAAACGAGTATAATCAGATTACTGGGACAACATAAACAAAGAAAATTGGAAATGCCCAGCTAGGAATGTGTAAAAGGTGAAACTCGGTATAAACACATTTCCTCAAAAGAGCTTGGTCATCCAGTCTGTTAACAGCCAGGTTCTGAGGCAGAGCTGTCCTGTGGAGACTGCCCTGGGAGACGTGCAGAGTTTGGACGGTGGTGCTATCTGGGGCGACCTACCACAGCCTGAAAGCAGAGGCTGGCTGCTCTGTGGGTGGACCACTCAGGGAGGGACTGAGACCTGGAAGTACCTTCTATAATTTAGCACATTCTAAAAAATCAACCTAAAGAAAACTCAGATTTATTATTGCCCATAAATCACTTCTCACAGAGAGCTCTGCTCATAGCTAGCTTATTCACTTAAAAAATGATAGGTTGTTGTTTGTTTAATCTTCAGGTGTTTGGGGACGGGGTGATATGGTCTCTTTAGTGTGTGTCTGTACAGCTGACAGAGGAAATCCTGCTGTTTAAATGTTGGGATGAGATGTCATGTCCCCACTGGGATGTAAGAACAGCGAGAGGTGGACGGTGTGGACCAATAGGAGGGGGGACTCTGTGTGTGTGTGTGTGTGTGTGTGTGTGTGCGCGCGTGCGTGTGTGTGTGTATCTTCCCACCTTCTAGAAGACAGATCTGGGACTGGTCCTTCACAAGCCCATGTCACTGTCCCTGTCATGGTCATCTGAGATGGGGTAAAAAGGGCCTACAGATAGCTAAGCCTTCTACTTTTGACAGCAGCTGACAGGCCCCTATGGGTGGGAGGTTCAGCTGGGGATATAGCTCAGTTTCTGGGGATATAGCTGCTAGATTGCTTACCTTGCATGCACCAGGCCCTGGGTTCAATCCCCAGCACCATACACACACTCAAAAAGATGGGAGGTTCAGTCCATGCTGCTGTGGTCTGTAAGGCACTGGGGGCTTTGCCCTAACCGACAGCTGGTACCACATATACCTCTCTAGTCGCTATCTTGGAGGATATTAAAGATTACCTTATGTTTCATTAATTTTACAACTTTCTACTCTCATCCTTCAATCACTTGCTAGTGTAATAATAAGACTCTGCAAACATATATACTACTCTCACAGAACTCTTTTTTCTTTTACACTTTTTATTGGTACAGTACAGTTGTACATGATAGTGGGATTTGTTGTCATACATTCATACATGCACATAAAATAACAATTAATTTGGCCAGTATTACTCCCCAGAATTTTCCTCCTCCCTTCTAATCTCCCATCCCCTGGCCCTTTTCCTCTATTCTGCTGATCTTATATCTATTTACATAAGATTCTCCCACCTTTCTTTTCCTTTTTCCTCTCCAGCTTCCACATGAGAGAAAACATATGACACTCGAGTTTGGTTCATTTCACTTAAAATGATGGTCTCAGGTTCCATCTGTTTTCCTGCAAATGACATAATAACATTTTTCTTTATGGCTGAATAAAACTCCATTGTGTATAAATACATTTTCATTATCCATTCATTCACTGATGGACGCCCAGGCTGGTTCCAGTTTGTCTATTGTGAACTGTGCTGCTGTGAACATGGGTATGCATGAATCATTACGGTGTGATGACCTTCAGTCTTTAGGATGAATACCAAGGAGTCCCACAGAACTCTTGAAATAAAGCTTGACTCAGGGATGGTTTTTCCAATAGATGCGGAGGACCCCTTTGCTGTTTGTATTTTTAATGAGAAACCCCTCCATCCTGATTGGACCAGAATTTGATGTGTCCCATTTTTCCTACATGCAATCTTTTATTCTCCTCCTAATTTACTAGTGGTCCACTAAAATGCATGCCACTTTCCTGCTTGATAAATGATAAGTTCTGGGACTCTTGGGCCAATGTTCTACACACAGTTAGATGCAGGCACAGCTATTCCATCATTGTCATTATTACACTCTTTGTCATCTTCACCCAGCACTCTGATAAGAAAAACCTGAGTGCTTGCCATTTCTATCGACCTTCCCATAATCTTTGACTCTGAGGACTGGAATCAGTCACAGGCTGAGATACACAAGCTCAATATTGATTTTTCATCCTCATTCCCAGCCTCAGCCCAAAAGGCTTATAAAGAAACCTGCACTTAATACCACTGTGTTTCAAGGTCAAGAATAACAATCCATTGATGGATCAGATACAGTGGTTGCTCCAATTACAAGGAAGAGAGGGACAGGCTTTCTCTGTTTCATCAATGCCATGGATTTATTAGCAAGAACCAGAAGGTCATTAATAGACAGTTGATCCTAGCAATTATTAACACAAAGAAGGGCCAGTAGTTCTAAATGCAAAAACATCAGCTTCCTAATTTGTTTATATTTTTAAACTTATGTATACTCTTCTCAATATAAAAAGCTAGAAGTTCGATGAGTGACTTCCTGAGATTCGTTTATGAATAAAACAGGCTTTTGGTTAAAGGAGCTTAAAATTTTTTCAGGCTAAAGTCATTGAAGCTGTACTTTGTGTATCCTTTTGTTAGAGCAGACATCCATTATCTCTTAAGGAGCATCTGAACATGCCAGACGGTTCTTTCTTAGCCCACCTCCATGTGGAGGTGCAGTGGCCTTCTGTCCACCATATGCTCCTCTTAGGTACCTCCGATTTAATAAGAACTTGTCAATCCCTCCCTAGCTAGTTTGCTTATTAAAACATATGGCTCTGCATTTAACTGGCAACAGAGATGCTCTGTGTTCCAGAACCTTACTGGGTGCTTAATCTTGAAACTCACTGCTGTTCCTTAATAGTTGAAAACTGTGAGAAATGAGCAGTATTTGTGAAGATTACCTGGAGGATAGCAATGCTCCAGTCAATTGTTTTCAGACTTTTTATGTTGTGTGATTTTTTTTTTTGGTACAAGAGATTGAACCCAGGGGTACTTAACCCCAGCCCTTTTACTCTTTATTTTATTTATTTATTTTTTAATTTTTACAGACTTGATTTTGATTCATTGTACACAAACAGGGTACAACTTTTCATTTCTATGGTTGTGCATGATGCAGATTCATACCATTCATGTGATCATACATGTACATACAGTAATGATGTCTGTCTCATTCCACCATTTTTCATACCCCCACCAGCTCCCCCTCTCATTTCCCTTTATGTAATCAAAGTTCCTCCATTCTTCTCTCACACCCCACCCCCCCCATGACAGCATAGTAGTAGAAATCACAGAAAAATAGTTTAGAATCTACATGATTAAAATGATCCATGAAGCAAAAAATGAGATAAGACAGCAAATGCAGGCAATGCATGATCACTCCAATAAACAGTTACAAGAGCAAATGCAGGAAGCAAAAGAGGACTTCAATAAAGAGATAGAGATTTTGAAAAAAAAAAAAAAACAAACAGAAAAGCTTGAAATGAAAAAAATGATAAACCAAATTAAAAACTCAATAAAAAACATCACCAACAGAATAGATCTTGTGGAAGACAGAATCTCAGACAATGAAGACAAAATATTTCATCTTGAAAATAAAGTTGATCAGACTGAGAAGATGGTAAGAAATCATGAACAGAACCTTTTCATTTTTTGAGACAGTCTCGCTAAGTTGCTGAGGCTGGCTTTGAACTTGCAACCCTCCTGCTTCAGCCTCCTGAGCTGCTGGGATTGTAGGCGTGCACCATCATGCCCAGCTCAAACTTTGTTTTTAAATAATAGAATTCTTGTTCAAACCATGTCTTAATTAGAAGCCCAGGGTCAGGAGAATAGGATCCTGGGAAGGGATGGACTCCTCAGAGCACATCTTGGAAACCATTGCTGGGTCCTCTAACAGCCACCACTGACATGACAGCAAAGATATAGAATGGTATCCCCAGGCAGGAGACCACTGAGTCACCATTGAATTACTTTGCAGCACTGTGCCTTGACTGAGCACCACCATATCTCACTCCAGCATTTACTGTAGTGGAAATAACTGCAAAACTTACTGCAATGCTGTTAAGTACCCCTCCCCTCCCCTGCCAGTGGGAAAATCTTTTCTATTCTTTGTAGAATAAAATAATTAAAATACTTCAGAGTTAATGATTGGTTTTCTCTTGTGAATGCACTGATGCAGTCTTCCCCTTTCTTCCCTTTTCTAGCCACTGGAAAGCTTAAGAAACAGCCCCATAGACAGCTCAAAGCAAGGCCACTCCAAACTTAGCTCCGTCCTACTCTACTCACCACATTTCTTTTGCCTTCACTCCTGTGCCACAAAGCATCCTTGTGTGTTGTTCTATTGCATAGTTTAAAATCCCCCTCAATTCTTTCCAAATACTACTAAGTATAAGAAAATTCTGTAGGAGGAACCTCTACCAACTCAAGCCCTGTGCAAAGAAAAGGAACCAGAATGATGAAGATCCAGATCCGAAGAGGACCAGGGAACAAAGACTGCCTGAGCTGGGCATCCAGATCTGAAGGTGAACATGATAGCTGTCTTCGTGGTTCTTAAAGGAAGAGGAGTAACTTTATATTACTCCGGAGAATGGACCTAAAATTCATGATGGCCATTACTAAGGAAACTGTCAAACAAGGGGTGGATCTCTCAAGTGAAGAGTTGCTTATCAAAGGAGGGTTCAAGTGGAGCCCAAGCTCCAGAGTTGGAACTGACTAAAATATGGTGGCTCTGTGTGTGTGTGTGTGTGTGTGTGTGTGTGTGTGTGATGGACTTTCCCCCACCCCTACCACAACTGATTGGACCATGGCCAGCCCCATGACCAAGCTGGATTCTCTCTCTTGAAGAAAATAACATGACTCTTGGAGGCAGGGGGAATCTGTAAATTGTGGGATTGAGAGCTGAGGTGCCCAAAAACGTGCAAAGCAGGATTCAAAGGGACGACACCTAAGAGCCTTGCTGAAGGTGATCTGCCCCAGACACAGAGAAAAGCAGAGGCCAGAGACTGCAGAGAAAGGAACTGCCTGTGGACTTTCCACTCCTGGGAAGGCCAGGTATACTTCCTTCAGTTCCTGCCTTCTGATACTTCCTTTACCTCTGAACAATGCCTTAGTGTCTCTGTGCTTTGCATCTCAGAAATCCCCAAGGAAGATCACAGAGAATCCCCAGTGGCTCCCAAAGCTGGGCAATCATCAGACTGCTCTGAGTAAGCTTCCTGGCGCCAGGCCCTGGAGAGCGAGTGCGGGAAAGAGGAGGGCCCCTAGGAATCTGCACTTTTCAAAGCTGTCCTCCACTCCCAGTCATTTTGTTTCTTGGCTATTTTGGGAACCACTGGTTAAGGTATCATCCAGGGTCTTTGTTCCATTAAAATTTCCAAACTTTGGTTTAAAAGGTGTTATGAGGTAGCCATCCTAACAATTCTCTTCCTACAGAAAGAAACTTAAAAATCCAACACAACCACCACAAATTCAGTTACTAATCAGGGAAAAATGTCAGTCCCCCAGCCCAGCCCTGCATTGGTATACAGTCTCCAGAGTGAGTATTAACAAGTCAATATTGATCAGCACACATGACAAACACAGGTCCCAGAGTGCTGTGCAGAGGTATTTAACATTTGAATCAGCAGCCTAGATAATGGAATGGAAAGTATCTGTATCCAGCTTAAGAATAAGAGCACCTAAGCACCTTTAGTCAGGTGCTTCAGTTTTCCTAAAGGAAGAAGCAAAAGCTTCCTCTTCCTAGTTTATGCTTGTTACAACACATGGCTTTGCCCTGATACATAATTCATTGTTTCAAAATCTGAAACAATATGAAAATGTTTAGTTATTTACCCCTGTCAAGAAATTCTCAAGTTTCAAATAGATTCTGTCCCTGTGTGAAAGGCAGAACCAATCTGTGGTCACTGAGGTGAGGCCTTCCCCAAACCAGCAAGTTTCATGCCATCAGGGACAGGATGGCAGAGGACACGCCTTTAACCACAACAGATAGGCTGGTTCCACAGCAGCTGCACGTGCCACAGACCCTTTCCTCTTCCGTTGCTCACCTTGGGTACAGAGCCCCTCACCGGCTACCCTGGATAGCCTCATTCAGTTTTGATTCAAATTCCTTTCTTCTTTCCAGTTATAGAGCTCTTCCTTCTCCTTGAGTTCAAAGCTTGTCCTCCCCTTAGTTTGGGTCTAACTCATCAAGCACAATTCCTGCAGCCAAACTTTATACATACAGTCCAAGTCCAATCCCATCATTGCTGGCTTGTCTGCTGTTCTCTTACTTGTGTTTTATGGTGCCAGGAATTGAACCCAGGGCCTTGAGCATGTGAGGTAAGCACTCTACCACAGTGCTGCACCCCTAAGTCCTGTGTCCGCTATTTGGCCTGGCCATCCCATACCGAATGCCTATGCCATTTAAGACCTATTGCCTATACGCTGGTGAGGATTCTGGGAATAGGAACACTTACACACTGTTGGTGGGAATGTGAATTAGTATAGCCACTGTGGAAATCAGTATGGAGGTTTGTCAAAAAACTAAAAAGAAAACTACAACATGATTCAGCTATACCACTCTCTGGTAAATACCCAAAGGAATTAAAGTTGGTATATCACAGTGACACCTGAATATCTATGTTTATTGTGGTACAATTTGCAACAGCCAAATTATGGAATCAGCCTAAGAACCCATCAACAGAAGAATGAATAAAGAAAATGAGGCTTATATACACAGTGGAGTATTATTCAGCTATAAAACAGAATGAAATTGTGCAGGAAAATGGAAAGAACTGGAGATCATCGTGTTAAGCAAAATAAGTCAGACTCAGAAAGTCAAGTATCGTATTTTCTTATAGTAGAAATGAGAGAGAAAGAATAGAGAGGTGCAGGGAGGAGGGAGGGAGGACATGAAAATTTAAGGGAGACTACTAAGAGAAAGGAGATTGGGGGGGATAAAGGAGTGGTAGAAATGATCAAAGTACCTTACATGTACATACAAATATGCCACAATGTAGCCCAATTTCTGTATTATTAATATGCACTAATTTTAAAAAGACCTATTGTCACGCATCTGTTACATTTTTTATTTTACACTGCCCTCTGCTGCTCAACCCACTCAACTGCACTCTAAGTTCACCCTCTGAGCAACCTCCACTGTTCTGCAGCTCAGTGACAAAGAATCAATACAGGCAGCAAGGAGCTGAGAGAATTTGTATCTGTCTTTTGTACTTCTGGTACTTACAATGCCAGTTAATTGAAATTGCTTTATATCTTCCACTAGGGGGTACCAACCCATAACTTTTCAAACAGGAAGCCTGCTGAATACAGTTCTTAATCAAAATTGAAGTCCAGGCACAATGAATTTTTAAAAACTTTTCTGAACACATGCTGTAATTTTATGAAGCAATTTAATTTGACTCTTTTTAAATGAAAGCTGCCCCATGGGCAGAGTAATAAGTAACAATCTTCAGCAGTATAAACCTGTATGAGGGAATGTCAATTAAAAACCCAGGCTCTGTTACCGTAAGATAAATAGTCATGCATTAAGTGAAATAAATGCAAACACTGAGACCTGCCAGGCAAGTGAAGTTATTTTTACTTTAACAAGAGAAATAGGCATGTTAAATCAAATTTGGTTTTAAAACAAAAGCTTTTAGAAAAACAAAAATACAGGCAATTCTGATGTTGTAGGTCTTCTTGCCTAAGTAGAACAGAATTCTCCTATCTTTAGCATAAAAGAGGAGAACTGCAACACTAAAAATTGGTTTGAGATTGAAATCATTTGAGTTCTTTTAGGAGAAAATATGCCAAGGTGTTAGAGAGTGGTTTAAAATGCAGGACACTGGAACTAAACTGACCTTTGCATCCTTCATCTGCATACCACTATGAGAACACATTAGCCTAAATCTTAGTTCTGCATCACTTCACTGGGTATGATAACTTTACCCACCACATTGGTTTGTTGTGAATTAGATGAGATAAAGTATGTTAAATGCTTAAAGAATGGCCAGTGCTGGGCACAGTGGTGTACACCTGTAATCTCAGTGACTTGGGAAGCTGAGACAGGAGGACTGCAAGTTTGAGATCAGCCTCAGCAATTCAGCAAAGTCCTAAGCAATTTAGTGAGACTGCATCAAAATAAAAACTAAAAGGGCCAGGGATGTGGCTCAGTGGTAAAGTACCCCTGGTTCAATCTTCAGTACCAAAAAAAAAAAAAAAAAAAAAAAAAAGACTGGCTTACAGAAGGTACTCAATAAATGTTAACTATTCAATGAGTCATTAAAAGACCCCTTGAGATGACTAAAAACAGAAAGAAGTCTTATGTTGGAAGATATATTAACTATCATTTTGGCAAACATACTTAAACAGATAAGCAATTATAAGATCAGAGAAATTAAGCAATTTGACCAGGGTCACAGTTATTTCTTTAATCTAAAATTTGACCTTCCTTAAAGTCAGAACAATATTCCCCAATCCTGTAGCACTCTTCTAGCACCTGATGATTTATTCACATAGACTAAATATAATTTCTTTGTTAGCAATTGGGTTTTATGGCAACATTTTGGTGAAAGTAGTATTCTCTATACATTGCTATGGCAGTTTAAAAAACTCTAGTAGTATGCATTTTTTAAGTTTGACTTTTAAGCTCCTTTCCTTTCTACTTTCAGAAATTCAACCTGAGGGAAAAAGTCTTAAAGAAAAATTAAAATCAGAGAAATGTTCACAAACACATTTGTTGGAATACTGAAAAATAGAAAATAATCTACATGTCCTGCAATATAACAGCATGAAATATGATAGAACCATGAATTATGGAACTACTTAAAAATTACAAAGAGGGCTGGGGACGTTGCTCTGTGATAGAGCCCTTGCCTAGCATGACAAAGTCCTGGGTTCCATCCCAAGTACTGAAAAATGTGTGTGTGTGTGTGTGTGTGTGTGTGTGTGTGTTTGAGTGTGTGTGTGTATAATAAAAAAGTATAAATGAACATGACAAATATTGATTTAATTCCTTATCTTTCCAAAAGGAGGCAATTAGACAAGTAGAATGATAATAATTGTATTTTATCATAATTACAACCAATTAAAAATTAAATATTTATATGGATAAAATTCAGAAGGTAAAATTTTAAAACATAGTGATTTTACGAGCACTTAGATTAGAAATGTCTTTTTAGACATTAGATTAGAAATGTCTTTTTTTTCCCCTTCTGTTAGTAATACTGATACAATAAAAAATTGTTTAGAATAAATGAATTTACTTCTTTTTTCTTTTTGCATACTGGGAATTGAACCCAGGTCCTAGCCAATGCTAGGCAAGTGCTCTATCACTGAGCTACATCTTTAGTCCTTTTAAAAATGTTTATTTTGAGCTGGATGCCTTGGCGCATGCCTGTAATTCCAGCAACTCAGGAGGCTGAGGCAGGAGGATCCCAAGTTTAAAAGCCAGTCTCAACAACCTAGCAAGGTGCTAAGTTACTCAGCAAGACCCTGTTTCTAAATAAAATATAAAAAAGGGCTGGGGAAGTGGCTAAGTGGTTAAGTGCCCCTGGGTCCATTCCCTGGTACGAAAAAGTTTATTTTGAGACAGGGTGTCACTAAGTTGCCCAGGCTGGCCTTGAACTTTAGATTCTCCTGCCTTAGCCTCAAGAGTTGCTAGGATGATAGGCATGCGCCACCATGCCTGGCTTGTTTCTTTACTTTATTGGTACTGAAAAAAGTTTACATGATCTAGGCATCCTTTAATATAGCATGTTAGCATGTATAATAAAATAAAAGACATATGGTCAAAACCCTCATCATACAATGAGCTCTGCGGGACACAACAATGTGTATCAGTCTTTAACCTCACAGAACTTGTGAACCAATAGAGAAAATATGAACAGTCATCCCTTGGTCCCCTGGAGGATACCAACATCTACAGATGCTCAAGTGCCTTAAATAAAATGGCACAGTAACTGCATATAACCTACATACATTTTCATCTCCAGATTTCTAATAATATCTAATAGAATGCAAATAGTTGTTACACTCTATTGTTTAGGGAGTAATGATAAAAAATTCTGAACATGTTCAGTACTGACATAATATTTTTCTTCAAATATTTTCAATCTAAAATTGGATGAATCGGCAGATGAGAATACACAGGCCTCAGTTGCTTCACCACCAGCATCGTTAACATCTGTCTCATACCAATGCTTTTTCTTTCTTATCCCTTCCCCATTTGCATCACTAGGACTGCCTGATCCCTGTTGCTTTCTTCTGAGTCACTAGTTTGGTTTCATTTTCTTTGACCTTGGGCTTAAATACTAAGAGCCGTCACTTGAGCCACCACTCCATAGGACACGATATCTTGAAACTTTATGCTTCTAACTCACCTTCCCTGAAAACCCCCATAAGCTAGGTTTGTTCAGGCAATTGCTGTCTCCCAGTCTGAGATGCAGGACTCCCCTAGACCAAGTGGCCAGTATTCCTTCATGCATCCCTGGCTGGTTCCCTCTCCCAGTCCTCCTCCTCAGTGCTCCCTACAGCCCATGCTTACTTACCATCCCTCCCCTCTGCCACACCTTTCAGCCATGATGTGCTGCTTCACCTTGGACCCAGGACAATGAAGTCACTAATATGGATTGAATCTCTAAAGCCATGAGCCCAAAATGAATTTTCCTTCTCTAAGTTGCTCTTGTCGGGTCTTTTGGTCACAGCGATAAAAAGATGACTAACACACCCTATTCCACCACCTTAAATGCTCCCACAGAAGTCAAAGCCAATGGCTCTTCCTTATTTCTTATCTTACTTGAACCTTCAGTTAATATGCTCTATCCTGCTGACCATTTTCTGTCTTGAAATACTCTTCTCTTTTTACTTTGGAACTTTGTGTTACACTAATTCATGGAATGAATATAAACGAATGCCTTTAGGTATTAGGGAGAGGAGAAAAGAAAGAAAGGCTCTGAGCTGGACAGGAAGGTGTGTACTTTTAGGGGTGTGGTGGCCATACAGTTAGTGGACTTAGTATCTACAAGATGAAGTTGTGCGAACTGAATTCCTTCTTGGAGACTATATCAAACAAACTGGTGATTCAGTGATATAGGGTGGGCAGAACTGTTCACTGTTTTATCTTATTGACAACAACGAAAAAGGTGTAATGGAGAATGAATCACATTATGGGAACTTGTTTGACAATGCTGGATTTGCTATCTTAAAGTATAAGAAGTGAGATTCAAGTCACTTGGCTTTCCCTCAGTTTTCTTTAATCACTAAAGTTCCCAATCTGCACTTATTCAACAAAACAATTTTCCATTATTAAAATAAGATTACTTTTTAATTTTAGTGTCACTCATGTAAAGCACAATTTGGCTATACACTTTGATTACACACTGCTATTGGCTATTTTCATTGTTTCTTACTCATAAGTAATATCTACTATCAAACTGCAAATGCTTTGAGGTTCAGGATCCTTTTCGGTCTAATTCTCTTCTGTCTTCTGCATTGCTCAGCACAGGGCTGAACACTTGGAAGATACTTTAAAGAAAAGAATCCTATTGTTTAATGAGGATTTTAACTTTCCAAGTTTCAATGGATTTTGATTGATTCCTTGCAATTTATCATGCTGGGTATGGAAGTGCAATGGAGAAAACATTTAAGTTATTTGAATTTTAGGGGCTGAAGACTTATGAACACTTCACTACATAGGAAGGATGTAACACAAAATGAAACGGGACCCATACCTCCAGGTGTTTGTTGTACCAACCTAGACGTAAGAGCCAGAATCCCATGCAATCCTCAGAGTTAATTTTGAGTTCTTACAAATTCATAAATCCGTGTAGTTAGTTCTCCTCCTTAGGCCAAACATTCCAAATGTCCTTGACTGTGGATAGCAGTTAGGTCCCCTAGGAACTTGGAAAGGCCTCGCTCCAGTCAGGGAAATAATCTGAAAAGAAAAAGAAATCACATGTGGTCCCGCTCATTTTTCTCCCTGGTGGTTTTTCCACCAGCTAGAAAGATATTTAAAGGCTGTGAACCTCTCCAGTCTTTTTCAAGGGTCATTTTATTTTTAGAGAACTTTCCACCTTTCCTAGTTATACAGTCAGATTGGGGCATATGGCCAGAAAATAATTTTCCCTTAAAAAAAAAAAAGCTAGAATTTGAACGCAGGCGTTGAATCTGAAAGATTTACCATAGTATGATTCCCTGGCCCTACAATTGGTGGCTGAAAGCTGAGTGAAACGGGGTCGGTAACCTACAAAGACATAAAGATCTAATGTCTTAAATAAAAAGGAATTACAACCTGAGATCTCCCACCCTCCGGAACCCAAGTTCTCAGTGGAACTTTCTGCCAGAGGCTAATACACCTATGATTTCGGGAAAGCTGACCCAGGTCGTGTAACCAACTTGAAAGGCGGAAGGGAAGGTGGTACCTGAACAAGGTATGAACCACTCAGAAGCAGTCTGAAGCCGCCACTCACCTCGGGAGAGGAGGAGCTGGCGCCCGGACTGAGCCCGACGGAGAGGAAACGCGAGCCGGGGCCAGCCAGGTGAGGTAAGGAACACCCGCCTGCTCACCTCGGAAGGGGCGGGGCGCGGCTCCGGGTTCCCCGCTGGGGAGGAGCGGGCCGGATCACCTGCGGCGCGGCGGAACCGAGAGGTCTGCTCCTGGAACCTGGACCGCGGACTCACCTGTGCGGGAGGCGGAGGCGGGGCCAGAGCCAAAACTCACCTGAGCAGACGGGAATCCGGACCTCGCAGTAGCCCTCGGGCTCGCCCAGCGCCCAGAGGGAGGCGGCCCGCGGCCGGCCCCGCTTGAGCGACCCTAAACCTGTCGGTTGGTCTGTCCCGGCGCGGCCGCCATGACCTGGAGCGCCACGGCCCGGGGCGCCCACCAGCCGGACAACACCGCGTTCACGCAGCAGCGCCTCCCCGCCTGGCAGCCGCTGCTGTCCGCGAGCATCACGCTGCCGCTCTTCTTTTGCGCGGGCCTGGCCTTCATCGGTCTGGGCCTGGGCCTCTACTACTCCTCCAACGGCATCAAGGAGCTCGAGTACGACTACACCGGCAACCCGGGCACCGGCAACTGCTCGGTGTGCGCCGCCGAAGGCCAGGGCCGCGCGCCGCCGCCTAAATGCTCGTGCGCCTGGTACTTTTCGCTGCCCGAGCTCTTCCCGGGCCCTGTCTACCTCTACTACGAGCTGACCAACTTCTACCAGAACAACCGGCGCTATGGCGTGTCCCGCGACGACGCGCAGCTGAGCGGGCTGCCGAGCGCGCTGCACAACCCGGTCAACGAGTGCGCCCCCTACCAATACAGCGCGACCGGCCTGCCCATCGCGCCCTGCGGCGCCATCGCCAACAGCCTCTTCAATGACACCTTCTCGCTGTGGCACCAGCGCCAGCCAGGCGGGCCCTACGTCGAGGTGCCGCTCGACCGCGCAGCCATCGCCTGGTGGACCGACTACCACGTCAAGTTCCGCAACCCGCCGCTGGTGAACGGCAGCCTGGCGCTGGCCTTCCTCGGCACGGCGCCCCCGCCCAACTGGCACCGGCCGGTGTACGAGCTCAGCCTGGACCCCAACAACACCGGCTTCATCAACCAGGACTTCATAGTGTGGATGCGCACGGCGGCGCTGCCCACGTTCCGCAAGCTGTACGCGCGCATCCGCCAGGGCAACTACACTGCCGGGCTGCCCCGGGGCGCCTACCGCGTCAATATCACCTACAACTACCCGGTGCGTGTCTTCGGCGGCCACAAGCTCATCATCTTCAGCAACATCTCGTGGATGGGCGGCAAGAATCCTTTCTTGGGTATCGCCTACCTGGTCGTTGGCTCCCTCTGCATCCTCATGGGTTTTGTCATGCTGGTGGTCTACATTCGCTACCAAGACCAGAATGATGAGGACGACGACGACGAGTGATGCCTCCTTTCAAAGGCCCCTCGTGCTTCTTGCCAGAAGTCTTGTGGGCTGCTTTTGGCCCAATCTCAAGCTCACCTCACCTTGCCTCCTGTTGTGGATGAGTGGCCCAGAGAAAGGAATTACCCTTTTCTCCAGGGGGCTGCCAGATTCCTGCTGGGGCATTTGGGCTGCAGAGGGCAAATACTCCCTCATGATTTACGAAGTTGACAGGTCAGGTTCTTAAAGTCTGTGGCATTCCAGAGCAAAAAGAACCGCAGAGACTTCTAGTCAACCTCTATCAGACTAAAGGATGAGACCCAGTGGTGTTAAATAACTCATTAAGAGCAGACAGCCAACGACTGGCTCCTGAGTTGAGTCCAGAGTTTTTGCCACTACATTACAGGGGGTATCTTGTCTTTTTTGTGAGGGGAGGGCGGTGAATGATGGTGGGATAGAGAGTGAGGCCCACTGATAACCTGCAGAGGCATGGAGGGGTGGGGAAAACATACTTGTTGTAAATGTAAGTAGATTAGGAGGTACCAATCCCAGACATTCCGACACAGTAAGGCTAGGCTGATCTCCTCCCTTGATGCTGCCTTTTTAACAAGCTCCTCAGAAGATTCCTTCTTCCCTCGAATATGGGGATCATCACACTGCATGAGGCTGGGCCTAAAGCACTCACCTGAGTTTAGTTTTTCAGGAAGTAATTTATTCCCAGGAGCAGTGATACTCAAAATGTTCAAGTCTGCTCTAGCACTCTTCCATAAACACTGGAAGTTCTCGTTTGTGGAATGAATGAACAAAATTGCTATCTCTAGAAAACTAGTTAGCTTACAGATTTGCAGGGCAGGAATGATGTCGACTCATTTAATGTTTGAGTGTAGAAACAAACTGCCATATACTGTGTAGAAACTTAAAAATGCCAGGCCAGTTTGTACAGCTCAGAGGAATGTTTTAACCTTAGAATCAGATAGCAGGAAGGAATAGTAGAGGGAAACAGTTTCCCTAAAGTCACGTCTGTGTCTCCTGACTCCTTGCTCAGTCCTCTTTGTCATCTGAATTTCTTTTTCCATGAAAAAGGTTGTTCATGCCTTTCTTTTAGATCTGTTTAAAAAAAAAAAAAAAAGGAGAAGGGGTTGAATTTATGTTATCAAAGTTTTGTTTCCAATAATCTTGTCTGGATGAATGTTGAGGTGTATAATCTTATTTGTAAACTAGAATCTTGGGCTTAATTTGAACCTTCAAGATCATGCTAAAATCATTCCGTTGTCTTTGATTGACTAGAATAAGTTGATCTGTATAAATTTATTTTAAAAAGTAGTATATTTTTATTTAAAATATTTTATGGGAAAAGAACTTAAAAATACAACCTTTAGCGATATATCATTTTACAAGTTTATTTGCTGAAAGCAAATAGTTATTTGGCATTTGTCAGAATTCTATCATAGCTATTTTCCAGTCAATACTGTTTGTTCTGATTCCTTCAAAACAGTACAAGATCTTAAAGTATGTATTGTTTTAGTAGTCAAATATTGAATCATATTAAATAATTTACATTGTTTTTATTATACTCTATTCTAGTTCTTTGACAATTGCTGATGGATGGACTGTATGCATGTATGTCATTGATATCTGTCTTGGATATTCTGGGACAGTAATGATAGAGTCTGTCCCATTATTTACATTTACCAAGAAATGCTTCAGTAGTTCCAATGTGTTGGCTTCCCAGCTTCTGAACGTGACACAATTTGATTGTCAAATCAAGTATTGTGATTTTAGGCTGTGAAAACATGTACTTCTAGTAATTTTTATTTATTATGAATATTTGATTAAATAATTCCCTAACCCATTCCTCCTCTATGTCGGATAAGATAATTTACTACTTTTTCTATCAGGTAACTGAGAGAAAAACATGTGTTTTGCTATCCTTTTTAAATAGTCTATTGCTATAAAGATTTAAATAAGAGCACAAAACTTAAGATATTCTGATTAAGATTAATGAGTATAATTCCATGCCCTGTTTTCTGGGTTTTTGAAAGAGAATAAAGGTTATGTTTGTCTTTCCTTTGTTATCAAGTTTGCTTAATTCTGTTGAACTATGATCTTAAAGGCACAGACAGTACCAAACATTTTTCCCACTTGCTAATAGTGGATTCATATTGCAGCAAAAAAAAAAAAAAATCATCTTTCAGGATAAGGTTCAAAGTGAACTCAGCTTTCATTGCTAAGCTCCTTAAAGAGAATTTGAACTTACATCAACATCGTGTATATGAATCAGATGATTCTCAAATATTATTCGATTTTGATAGATGTGGTTGACATTTTTAAAAGTTTAGTATTAGAAGTTATTAAAGAATGTGATAATAGTCTGCCTCTGCATTTCACTCAAATCGTGAAATGCAATTTTTTTGTGTGTATTTGGAACTACAAAGCAGCAGAGACTAAGAGTACAACAGTCTAGGGGACTGGGACTGTTGCTCAGTGCTGGAGCACTTGTCTAGCACACATGATGCCCTGGGATTCATCCCCAGCACTACAAAATAAGTAAATTTTTAGAAGCGCAGTGATCTCTGTACTGTGTAGCATTTTGTCTGGTACTTCAGGGCTCTGATTGGGATTGCACTTCCGTGTTGCCCAGTAAATGTTCCCTAGCTACAGCTATGTTTTCTAAGAATGAGATAGAAAAGAGTGAACTTCAACAAAATTGAACTGGAGATGAGCTTTGACCTACCTTGTTAAGTAAAAGTATGAGCAGAAGAAAGTAAAGTGGTCAGGGAGAGATCCCAAAACAGAATAACAGAGCAAGAAAGATGCTCCCTGTGTTTCTACAATCAAATCAACTAAACAATTTGAAGGCTGCACAACTGTTAGAAATCAAAGACAGGCTGGTATGGTGGTGTACTCCTGTAGTCCCAGCAATTTGGGAGACTAAATCAGGAGGATCACACATTAAAGCCTAGCCTCAGCAACTTATTGAGACCCTGTGTTAAAAAAATTTTAAAAGGTCTGAAGAGGTAGCTCACTGGTTGAGCACTTCCCTGGCATGTGAGACCCTGGGTTTGATCCTCAGTACCCCTAAATAAATACATACATAAATAATATCAGAGAAAATATTACTTTGTTTATACATATATATGTATAGATATAGATATATGGATATATATATCTCCACACTCTGCCTCACTTTCCAATCTGCCCTCTTTCTGTCATTGGTGATCTCAACAATCTTGAAAAGCTCTAATAACATCTCAGAGAGGCTTGTTGGTAGAGCCACAATGTCACCAACTAGCTTCACATAAGCCCTTGGAAGCAAGTCATCAGTTAATGTAATAAAAGTAAATTCTCTCTTCCTTTATTTTTATTGGACATTTCTATGCACCCCAAGTTTATTATATTTTTTCTTTACATAAAAATTTAGTTGATTTGAGGTAGCAATTTTTAAAAATTAACTTTACCATTATTTTCTCCAGGAGACTTCTTTTAATTCCTCTCCAACAAAAACAGAGTTGTTTTTCAAGAGTCATTAAAAAGGTCTTAGCAAATCTGACTGAAATACATGAAGGTCCCAAAGAGATCTGACATGAGAGCAGCACTTTATAAAGAATTTGTAAAATATCTAACAATTTTCTAATTGTTGATGCTGTATATACAAATATTCTCCATAATTTTCCTGATAAGAATAACAATGTGTATTCAGGAAAAAAAAAGTTTCCCTGCTGCTTTGCCATCTTGTGTTAGAAGGGCCATTAGTAGTGATCCTCATTGTCAATTAGGTCACTGGACCAGACTGGCATTCCTTTAAAGTACCTGGCCAGGTGCTGTGGTGCATGCCTGTAATCCCAGCAACTCTGGAAGCTGAGAAGGGTCACAAGTTCAAAGCCAGCCTCAGCAACTTAGCAAGACCCAGTCTCAAATAAATAAAACATAAAAAAGGGGCTGGGTCTGAGGTCAGTGATTAAGTGCCCCTGAGTTCAACTCCCAGAACCAAAAATTAAAGAATAAAAAGTGCCTGGCTGTCCCAGGTCACATAGGACACAGAAAAGTCCTGGGGTAACAGAATCAAAGACTTTAGAGGCTGTAGAGAGATAGGAAAGGATAAAAGGGAAAGATGCACAAGGCATTTGTTTGGCCAGAAGGATACCTAGAAGGTGAGGGCTTGGCAGCTAAGGAAGCCCATCCCAGAGGGCAGGGCTCACCAGCTGGACTCTGATGACAAGACTTTCAGAAATTCAGTAAGTGGATAGTGACTCACCTCTTTCTGAACCCCTCAGCTTGTCTTTTTGATCAATTTGAGTGTGATTTATCTTTTTCCTTAGAAGCAAAAGGTATTACTGTCAAGAACCTTAGCTAATAGGCTTGCCCTCCACATTGATCTCTTAACTAAGTTCCCATTAAAGTGGATGAAATCCTACATTACTGATGAAAACTGTAAATGATGTGTCATTAATAATGATACTTTGTTCTTCTAAAAGGCCTTTGTTCTGAAAGTCCAAGGTGCTTAACACTATGTGGTCTCATTAATCTTATCCATCAAAAAGCATGAGCTTTTAGAAAGTCCTCAAGACCAGTGAATGAGGTAGAAAGATATTCCTTTCTGTTTTGCTCAGCTTTCTTAAAAATCCTATAAAAGTATGCAGTATTCTAAAAACCAACCAAAAGCTTAACTTCTGGATGAAATGGACCAGTAGACTATTTTCAGAGGAAGACTGGATTGGTTCTTGTTATGATTTTAATAAGTAAAAGACATTTCCCATTTTTGATAAAGCATCCAAAATGGGAGATGCAACATTTCCTATTCACACTAAATGATAGAAAGGAAAATACTCTTTTCCTTTCTCCTTTTTTCCTCAAGTCTTTGAGGATTAAGACTAATGTGTTACTTCAACATAATTTTTAAAATAGAACTATGATATTTCTCAAGTATTTCTTAATGGAGCAAATTAGATCATGTACTCACTTTCATGAATCTTTAAAAACATTACTGAATATGCATATATAAGTGGCAATTCTTCTTGTCTCCAACCCTATTGTCTCTCCAAACTTACATTTCCAACCACTTCTTGGACACATCTGAATGTCCTGCAGGCACCACATGTTCTAGGAGGTCAGTACTAAACTCAGTGACCTCTCCTCCAAACCCATCCTTCCAAGTATGGTACCAGATGCTTAAAATGACTCCTCCCTTCCTTGAATCACTCAAGCCAAAAACCTGAACTGCCTGATTGACTCCTTCCTCTGTTTCTTCCTGCATCCAACCATTTTGATATTCTGTTGCTTCTATATTCCAAAATACTTTCAACCAAGTTCCTCTTAATTGCTCCCCTGGCCCAGGGCTTTGTTATTTCTCATTTGAAGGTTGGAGGAGCCTCCTAACTGGGCTCCAGTTGATTCTCCACATCACAGCCACAATGAACTACCAAAACACAAAGCTCACCATGATACCCCTCTACTTAAAATCACTCATGTCTATGTACAGCCTACAGGAGGACGTCTAGACTCCTGAACAGGAAGCAAGGTCTTGTTCCAAATCTTCATGCACTTTTCCTCTAACACCCACCAAATTCTAGCCACAGTGAATAAATTGGAAGAGGCCTGAACACAATATCCCCTCATGTCCTTATTTGCGTTGATCTTGACCACCCACCTGACCACCGATTCTACTCATTCACTTTCTTGAGACTTGGATCAATGCTCTCATTCTCTGTGACACCCTCCACAAATCCTTCTTTTCTCTTCCACTTCCTATCCTCAGCCTCTTCTACTTCCTGTCCTCAGTCTAATCTTCCCTAGTACTGATTCTGTTCTTCTCTTGGAGAACTTACCCCACTGCCCAGGAAATTGATTATTCGCTCATCCATCTCCATATTCAGACTGTGAATTCTTCAGGATCTGAGATTTTGTTTCTCTTTCATTTTTATTATTGCCAGTGCTGAGTGTCATGGTTGGTACATGGTCAATCCTCAAACATTTATTGAATGACACTTAGGAAACTGATGATTCCCTTACTTCACCACCTCTAAACATCTTGTTTCTCACGTTGTAGTTCAATGCATAGGAAAAAATTCAGGAAGCATACAAAGATGCAGAAATGGCACTCTAAATGTTTGAAAATTTTAGAGTATAGAGTGCTGGAAATATACACATATTCTTAACAGCACGGAAACACTGAGCTTAGAGTTCCCATCTAGATGACTTAAATGTACAATCATGGTTTCCTTCACAAACTAATTTGCAAAAATGAATAGCAGATGGGTTACATTAGTCCATTGACAGTGGGGATGGTTGGTTACTTTATGCTCAAAGGTAATCAGTGTCTTTCCTATTAAACTGCAGTATGTTAATGGAATGTTTACATTTTTGTGGTGCTTCTTTATAGAGGAGAATTTTTTACTTACTGTAGTATTCTATAAAATGTAAATGAACATTGCTTTCCACGGCTGGGTAATTACCCCAGGATCCATTTAAACAAAAATACCATTGTAGAGAAATACCTACAAAGAAAGGCAAAAGAAAATGGAATAGGAGTTGTCCCATTTGCTGGCTGGTGTTTGGTTTATAACATTTGGCACATCTTGATATCTACATAATAGTAGTTTTAAAACCATAAATAATATTTTACAGAGGTCACACCATAGTTATTTAAGTTCAGGGGTTTATTTCCCTGAGCACTAAGTAGCTATGAATGAATTATGTTTAGTCTGATCTGCCACAGAAGGACCATAAACCTCCAAGTCATAGCAAACCATGGAATATTGCTTCAATACGTCAGGAAAATTGTACATGTAAAAGAATAATGCATGATAAGGGAAAGGTATTTCTATTTTTTTTAGAGTAATATATGTTCCTAGGCAGGAGCTATAAAATTTTGTTATGTTAAACTTTCCTCTGATTCTGGAAAACAAGTTAAGAAATGGCTTTGCATACCCTGCCCTAAGCCAGCCAAGCAGGCTGTGGAAGCAGAGAAAGGAATCAGGAAGGAGAGTGTGGCCCTGAGAAAAGAATGGCCTCTCCTCCTGAGTTCCCTGCACCTCAAAAAGACGAAAACAAAGAAAAGTTGAAAGATCACAGAGCACTTTTACAAATCCTGCTTTCCACCAGTATTCTTTTCCAGTGGCTCCAGACAAATGATTTGTAGATACTAGGAAATGTAGGAACGGTTTTGGCATTAAGATGCAATCCACTTTAAAAATTAAATCTGGTTAAAATGCTTATATAAAATTGTCAAGCACTTACCACGTGCCAGCCAACATACTAAGTGATTTCCCTTGGTTTTCACACTTCCTTTTTATAACTAGCTGAATATTATTCCCATTTTGCAAATGCAGAAATAGGTTTGGAGAGAAACTGGACCAAGGTTACAGAGCTGGTGGGAGATGACTGGGACTCCAGCTGAGGGAAGTAGGCTCCAGAAACCACCTGGGTATTCAGAGTCAGTGGAGACAATGTAAATAGCTGACATTTGTCAGGCACTTTTGCAGGCAAGCTTCTAAGCATGCTGCCTACATCATCATGTTGTAATCTTCCCAACAATCCTAAGAAGTAGGTCCTATTATTATCACTATTTCACAGATGAGGAAGCTGAAGCTCAGAGAGATTAAATACCTAGCCTAAGGCAGCACAGAAAGTAACTGAAGGCAGGCATTCCAACCAGGTCCTCCGGCTGAGGGGCGAGCTAATAATCTTAATTGTGAATTGTCAAGACTAATCCTATGAAGGAACAAGAACAGTCTAGACAGTCCTAGAAAAAAATGGGGGTTAGGGGAGCTTAGAGATGCAATGGATTCCCTCTTGACCTACCCCAAAGGAAGAATTCTTATAAAGCTTCAGTCATTTGGAGGGGGTGATTTTAGAGCAGGGATAGACAACTAGGCCAAAGGAACAAAACAGATCCATAGGGAAAAACACAGAAGAGCTTTAATTTAGGAGTATGGTTACTTCTGAGAGAGGAGGAGATGAATGGCGGCTGAGAAGGGCAAATAGGGTTATCTAAGTACTGGTAGTATTCTATTTCTTAAGCTGGGAGGTGGATACAGTGGTGTCTATTTTGCTATTATTTTTAAACTGTCCGTAGTATGTTATATGCATGCTTTAGTACTGAAAAAATACTAACAGCCTGGGCATTTTACTCTGTTAGTAATGACAAGCTGTGGTGGGGGTTCTGCGACTACTTTTTCGTGACAAGTTTAAGTTGGCCTTTTTGCCTTGTTTCTAGTACTATTATAGACTAAAGTTAAGCACAAAGTTACAATAATTCATTCTTAAGTATTGATTATCTTGTTGGAGAACTTAGAAATTTTTTAATTTACCATTTTCTTGAAATCGAATAATAAAAATGACCTTAGGTAGACTGCTGCCCAATATACTTCATTTTAATTCAAAATTGAAAGAAACAAAGACACCCCTGCTGGTCCGTCCCTTGATATTTCCGTGAGGCTGGCATACCCCGTTTGTGCAAACACCATCTGAAGGAAGCAAAGCTCCAGCCAGCACCAGCGTGGGAGGTGGCTTTTGTATTAGAGGATGCCGCCCGAGGAACGACACCTCGACATTGCCTTGTCGTCTTTCATCAGAGCAGAAAGCAGGAAGAAATCTAATTACTTTGCATGTCATAGGACCTCACATTTTTGCTGTAACCACACGCCCCAGAGTTGGGGGAGACTCCACAAAACTGGGAAGAGAAGACTTCAATTCTGCCAGCTGGTCCCCTGAAGTCACCTCGTCGTGGCCTTGCTGACCCTGCGAAGGGCTGTGACCCGAAGCTTGACTGCAGAGACCGAACGCTGGTTTCTCAGGTTACTGCAGTTCCAATCCGTAACTGAACCCCGCTTCTAAAGATGTGCGCTACTACCCTCTTCTGGACGGAGACAGAATCTTCAGTATTTAACTACCATGGGGTCTAATCCAAGAGGAAAGAAAAAAATCTAATTTTATGAGATTGTGTATATGTATGTGAAATATTAGCTTTAAAAATTAAAGTTCCTGAGAGTAAATAAAATATGAATTGGATAATAATTCTGTGAGTTTTAACACTTTCCTTAACCAATTGAATGAGAAACTGGCATGTTTATCTTTAATTTTAATTCAAATAATATATAATATTTTCAATATAATTCTAGTGGTTATTACCAATTTTGTTTTTCCCCCTGTAAAACCTTTTTTAAAAGAATGTGTTAGTTTTAGAGTTATGTCATAAATATCCTTGACTCTACTGTTGGAAAAGTACAGGTCATTTAATTTGTTGCAAGCAAAGGAACAAAAAAAAGAGAAAGAACAAATAATATTTTTCTTTTCACCAAATAGCTTTGCAAAATAGGCACATATATGTCTTTTTATGTTAGAAATTGCATTTTTTATCGGTTATGGTAACACACACCTATAATCCCAGCAATTTAGGTGGTTGAGGCAGGAGGATTGTGAGTTCAAAGTCAGCCTCAGCAACTTAGTGAGACCCTGTCTCAAAATTAAAACAACAAAATAAAACATAAAAGGACTGGGGTTGTGATTCAGTGGTTAAGCACCCCTGGGTTCAGTCCCCAATACCAAAAAAAGAACTGTATTTTTTAAAAATGAAAGACTGATAAAAATCAGCAGGTGCCTTTCCCAGGAGCTATATAAAATTGCTTCACAGCTTGATGCACTGAGTGATAAACACTGCCAACAGCCACTTATTTCACAAAGAAAACCTTGAGACTCTAAAAGCAAAAATAAGTTTGCTCACCTGGGAGTCTATGAATTGCTTTTACTGAAACAATCATTCAGGCTAAGCAAAATAATTCAGGTGTGGATGATTTTGTACTTTGTGTACTTTTCCAAGGTTGATATTTAACTGGACAAACAGAAATCTTTGTAAAATATTTTTAAATTGCGTTTAAGTGAATCTGGGACCATGCTTTGATACCCAAACCATATTTCTTCCATTCTAAGCTTCACTCTTTTTTCCTTACATTTTAACATCTCTAAAATCAGGGTGTGTCTCAAATTTTTGGCTTCTTAAAATTCCTGGCATCTTACAATTGCTGGCTCCCAGACTCACTGTCAATCAGGTGACAGTCTTTCTTGATATAGTTGTCATTGTACTATCCTATCATGTTTTTGGAAAAACATTGCATTTTGTTCAGTAAAATGGACATTAACATTCTGTCTCAAGCTGGGCACGGTGGCACATACCTATAATCCTAGCAATTCTGGAAGCTGAGGCAGAAGGTTTGCAAGTTGAAAGCCAGCCTCAGCAATTTAGTGAGGCCCTAAGCAACTCAGTGAGACCCTGTCTCAAAATCAAAAATAAAAAGGAGATGTGGCTGAGTGGTAAAGCCCTTCTGGGTTCAAACCCAAGAACAAAAATAAAAAAAAAAAAAAAGAGAGAGAGAAAAAGAAAAAGAAAAAAAAAATGTTTCTGACTGGGCGCAGTGGAACATGCCTGTAATCCCAGTGACTTGGGAGACTGAGGCAGGAGGATCTCAAGTTCAAAGCCAGCTTCAGCAAAAGTGAGGTGCTAAGCAACTGTCTCTAAATAAAATACAAAATAGGAGTTGGGGATGTGGCTCAGTGGCAGAGTGCCCCTGAATTTAATCCCTGATATCCCCCCCCACCAAAATAAAAGTTTCTGGAAAACTTTAGCCCATTTATTTTACATATATTTTCCTTTTCATGTCTGCACAATATGACACATAAAAATCTATCTAAATAAATTTAAAAGAAACTTCTTAAGGCAGGTGCAGTGGTGCATACCTATAATCCCAGAGATTCAGGAGGCTGAGACACGAGGATTACAAGTTCAAGGCCAGTCTCAGCAACTTAGTAAGACCCTGTCTCAAAACTTAAAAATAAGGTACTAGGGATGCAGTGCAATGATGGAGTGTTTTCCTGGCATGCACAAGGCTGTACCAGGCCCTGAATTTGGTCCTCAGTACTGCAATAAATAAATAAATACATACATAACAGGTCGGGCAAGATGGCACATGTCTGTAATCCCAGTGACTGAGGAAGCTGAGGCAGGAGGATTCTAAGTTCAAAGCCAGTCTCAGCAACTTAGTGAGGCCCTGTCTCAAAATTAATAATAATAATAAAGGGCTGGGGATGTGGCTCAGTGGTTAAGCATCTCAGGGTTCAATCCCTGGTACCAAAATAATAAATAAATAAATAAATAAATAAACAAATAGGAAATAAAAAGAGCTGGGGGGGGTAGCTCAGTGGTAGAGATCTCCTGGGTCCAATCTCCCACATGGGGCAGGGTGGGGAATAAACCTTTTGAATAAGGAGTACAAAAATGTAAATGTAAGAAATGAGAAGGTCATGTTTTAATTGACAACATTATTTTCTTTCTTAGTGGAACATAAAGTAAATGCATATCTTATGATTGATGGTATCTTAAATTCAACAAATCATATGGTATCTAGCAGGGCAGTGGGAAGAATGCTTCTGAATTCAAAACCAGACTACATAAAATGGCATTAGCAGAAAAGGTATATTCACTCAATTTGAGCTCCCTGTGCCATCCATCAATTTTGAGAAGAAAATGGAATCTTAAACATTCTCTCACTCCTCTGATGTACCTGAATATTAGAAGAATAAAATAATGTGCCAGATGCCAGCATGGATCAGCTCCTCAGCACTCAGCATCTCATTATAATTATTGGATACAGGCCAACCAACCTTCTGGATCATGAGAAGGGTAGGTGAGGGGGCACAGATCAAAGCCAACATGGAGCTCATCTGCAGTCCATGCAATGTACCTCACTGGAAGGATGCACAGGGGATAGAGTGTCAGGAGAGTGAGAATATTGAAGTGTCTCTCTCAGTCCCTGAGGTCTCCTTTGGACCAGGAAGCTCTGCTAGGCAGGCATACATCACGGCTGAGTATTGCCTCTCTCTGTGTGCTCTCAATATGAGTTGTTTGAGAGTGTGTGAAGTTGATGACCAAATATAAATCAAAGTTATTTCTGTTGACAGGAAATAAAGTTCACCTATCAGACATACTCAGAGCCAATATCTGCTTTTATGTTTTTCAAAGTTATAGGGAAAAGATGTCTCCCATTATTGTAAATGTGTCAGAGCTGAGACTGAGCCAGTTCTCTTCCGTCCCAGGTTCGTTTCTCAGCCAAGAATGGAAACCATACTGTGATAAAACATAACCAAGGGAGAATTCCAAATAAAAGCCTCCCTGTCTACTTGGACTCAGCTTGGATGAAGACTGCCTTCAACTCCACCCTCTGCCACCCTGTCCAAGGAATCAGGTTTTTGTTTTTTCATCAAAAATTGTTTCTTGTTCCTCACCAACCACCTCCACCTCTTCATCTCCCACCCTAGGTTCCATTTCAGCAAAGCCCAGGAAATCAGATTTTTATTTTACATACGTTCCTAAGCCAATGTGAAAGTTCTATTAGTATAAAATGTGCACAAATTAGGTGAATAGTAGGTCTACAGATGGTTCAGGCACATGAAGTCATTTCTAGTTCCACATTCTTATGAGAATTCTTTCAGCCCTTCATAAAACTAGTTTCCGTCTGCCTTTATCCTGGACCCACGTGTCAGAGGTGAGTCAAGCCACTGACTCAGGAGGCTCAGGAAGGCCTCTCTACAGGTCTTCCTGCGATGCACATGCCTGTCTGTCCGCCCTCACTGCTCCTTGATTTTGAACACTTTTTCACCTGCTTGCTTTCTGCAACATCCGGGTCTGTTGGTCACTGCATAATTCCTGGATCAAAAAGGCATTTCAAAAAGCCTTAGTAGTCTTCAGAACTCCTTCCATCTCTGGGAGCACCTCTTTTTCAAATTCCAGGGGCTGTTATTGCAGCTCTGTCAGGGTCTTATTCTTTCAGCCCAGTCTTAACTTGGGCAAACATTACATTACACTCATGTGGCAACACTTTGGTTTTAAGTTTTTAAATGATCCTAATTTGGGGGAGAATTAAAGGTGCTCTGAGAGGCAGAATTATGACATGGACCTGCCCTGGCTTGGGAGGTGTCGATTCTGGGAGATGGTCCATTTTCTGACACTACCTAACCTTATGACCTAGATAAGTTAATGTTCTATGCGCCCTCCTCTAAATCCAAAGGGTCAGACTAAACCATTGGTTTCCTTCCCTGTAGTAGAATTCTACAATTTAGAATTTAGAAGGAAGTTTTTGCAGTGGACTGGGTGTAGGACCTTTTGGGTTTATTTAATGTTGAAGGATTACTCATTTCCCTGAAATGTCTTCTGCAGATTATTTCCGTTTTCATGAATCGTTTTGCTGTAGTGTGGGGAAAGTTCATGGTCAAACAAATTAAAATAAGACTTCTCATTCCACCATTTTTCATACCCCTGCCCCCTCCTTCCTCTCATTTTTCTATACGTAAGCTAAAGTTCCTCTATTCTTCTCTCACCCCCACCCACCCAAGACATCTTTACCTTATGTACATGTATGATTACATGAATGGTATGAATCTATATCATGCACAACCATAGAAATGAAAAGTTGTACCCCATTTGTGTACAATGAATCAAAATGCAGTCTGTAAAAATAAAAATAAATTTAAAAAAATAAGATTTTTTCCCACAGGATTTCTCAAAACTCTGAGTGTGATAACGGGTTTGTGAATCTCCTTGAAGGAGAGCAAGGGTAGAGAACCGTGCAAACATATTTAAATAAGAGCCTTTTATTCATTCTTATACCAATTTCCATCTTGCAGACTTAGCATTCCACACAAGGGCCCTTGGAGAATGGTGCCCCAGAGATGGTTTCTTGAAGAGAATTGCAATTCTTAAAATTTCAAGAGTTCACAGAAGAGAACATCCCTGTTATTTTCTACTGACAATTTGCAAAGGTTTTATTGAGGTTTGTTTTGGACCTGATTCCTTCCAATGTCAATGTCAACTTCCAACATTTTTTTTAATGACATGCTTATGCTACTCTACAATATGTGCTAAGAAAAGAGCCCTGGGTGTCTGTGGTCACCTTGAACCTCTCTACTTCAATCCCAGCCCAATGCATCCAACTCTTCCCAGTGCATCCAATGCCTTCTTATTCTCCTCGCAAACAACACAGACTCCTCTAAAATGCAAACTGAGCCACGATATGGACCCCAACAGGCAAAATTTAAGGAATTCAAGTCTCTATGTTTCATTGCCAGGCACTATTCCAAAAGGTCATAGATCTTTGAGATCAGTCAATCCCTAAACCCAGGGGAAGGGGGTCGAGGGAGTTAAAAGATTCCAGATGGGACTAGAGTAGCCTCTCCAATTTCTTCCACTTCTGTTGCTCATTCAGGGTGTGACCTGTATAGGTCACTAAATCTCTATGTGCTTTCAACTCCCCATTTATAAAATTTGGCCAATACATATTGATTTCTAGGGTATTTAGAGGTACTTGGATTAAAATCACTACAAAGATCTGCAACTTGATTTTTGTGTTGCTATGAGTGAAGCCCCTGGACACAACTCAGCAATCAGAAAGTCACAAAAGATGGGAAATTGCTGAAACCAACCAAGTCAGACTCTCTTAGCTCTGGAATCCCTGCTACTCTATTCATCTGCACATTCACATCAGAGAGCATCTAGTTTATAAAGGCAAATACTTAATTAGCAGACTGGCCATGCTCCTCTAACACATGTAACAAGATACCCAAAGCTTGCGAAGCAAACCCTGTAAATTTAAACTACTGTAAAATTATAAAGTTTAACATAAAAATGGGAAATCTTTAAATAGCTGTTTTGTGCAATGTTCTTAACAGACAAGACTGCCACACAATGGAACTGTGTGACTGCTAGCAGCAGGCACTCCAGGAAGATAAAATAAACTGGCTTTATGGACCTGAGGAATTGATTTTTAATGAGATTCTGTTTGGCTGTAACAGCATCCTGAGAGGGTGATCCAGTTTCCGTGGCCTCTGGTACACAGTTATAAGGTGCAGAGCAAGGAGTTGGTTAAACAATGCCTGTGCATTGTCCCTTTTAGCATATGAGATTAAATAAAATAAGGATGCTGTTCTGAGACATTCTCCAGAAAGTACATGTGCACAAAAGCACTCTACTCTGCCTTTAAATACTTTTCCTAAGATGTTCCCTGCTTGCCCATTCTGAATTTCGGAGAACTAAACCCCTGAAGTTATATGCACACATTTATGTATCTCTACCACCTACAAATTATTAGATGGACTTGAACGCCTGCCGACATTTATCTTTGCATATAAACAGGTATAGCAGTGGATATGGATAGAGATGTAGATATGGCTACAAATAAGAGGAACTGTGAATGGAGAATGCAGGGTAGCATCTTGGTGAAGCTTCAGTTTTGAATCTTGCCACTGCCCCTTCCTAGGTGTGTCCTTGGGGATGTTAATCAAATTCTCTGAGTGCCAGCTCTCTCTTCTATAAATTTGGGCAGTAATAAGTATTTTTCAGGGTTGCGGTAAAGATAAAACCACACAGAAACTCACAATAATTCAGATGAATCTTAGCAAGAGAATGTTAAAGGAAAAAAGCAAATTCCCAAAGATTATGTACAGCACATATTTTTCATGAAGTTAAGATAAATAACCTTGAATTCTATATGTTTATGAGGCCATAGAGCACTAATCAAATTATATATAAAAAGAAAAGGAATGATAAACACAGGGATCAGGACGATGCCCAGGAAAGGAAGGTGAAAAAGCAGGAGGGAGAGATGATCAAAGAGGGAGATAACAGGTTATAGTTAGAGTGTTCACATTGGGGCGGTGGGTTTCTGAGTATATATCATGAACCTAACAATAGAATAAACAAAACTAGTCATGCATGAACTAATGAGGAAACTGGGTCATGACCCTAGGAATATGACTAATCCAGTTCTGTGCATTAACAGGTCAGAGAAAAAGCAGATTAAATGAGATAGCGTGTAATAAAGTGACTAGCATAGCTCATGGCCCTTAGTAAGCACTCAAGAAAATTTTAAGAAGCTGGCTAGGTATTCCTACTTATATCCAAATGTATTCTCCTCATTCATTAGTTTAACTTTCCCTAGCATCATCAATTTCCCCTATTTCCTGATTTTCTCAACTTTGATTCGCTGTTACTCCATCTGTATTTCCCAAATCCTTGATTTTTTGTTTTTAAAAACCTTGAGATATGATTTACATACAATAAGTTCTACAGATCTCAGGCTTAACTTGAAACAGTTTATCAGTTGTACTCAAAACCACGTCCATCCTTTGAAACAAGGTATAGAATATTTCCATCACCCGCCAAAGTTTCTCGTGTCCCTCTCAGTTACTCCCCTGCCAGAGGGACCTTTTTTCTGACTTATTTCGCTGTAGACTAGTTTGGCCCATGTGTGTACCTCTTAAAAATGAATCACAGTGCATCTATTCTTCTCTATCCAGTTTCCTAAGATCAACACAATGTTTTTGAGATTCTCCATGTTGCTGGTTATCAATGGTTCATTCCTTTATTCTGATGCAGGAATATAAATTTAATTCTCCTTCCTTTCACCTATGGATGCATATTTGGTTTGTTTTCAGTTTTGAGCTATTACGAGTAATGCTGCTATAAATACATTTGTATGATTATTTTTGTGGACACCATTTTATTTCTCATGGGTGATGAATACCTAGGAGTGGAATAGCAGAATTGGAGGGTAGATGCTTATTCATCTTTATGAGAAACTGCTAGTTTTCCAAGTGGTTGAATCATTCCAAATCCTTAACTCTGTAACATCTAGCTCCAGTTAGGAAACCACACCAACGAGGATCCATCTGTATCAGGTCCGCAATTTTTTACCAACTTTAAAAGGATTCTGAAGCCAGGCAAAATAAATTTTAAAAATATATATGAATATAAATGGCATGAGGTGAATTTGGACTTGTCTGATGGTAGAAATGTACAAAACCAGAACAGTGAGAAAGCACTTTCCTGCTGATTCAGACCACAAAATGAATCATTATTAAGACTACTACTTGGGGGAAGTGTGAGCCTACCTCATATGTTTTCTGGCTGGGTGAATGCCCCTTTCTGCTCTTGAGCTCAATAGCCAGACCGAATAATCTTTTGGGGTAATGGGTGGGTGAACGATGGTAGGGACATTAATTGCTTTCCATTGGCTAGTTGATTTGGTTGTAAAGAGAAATGCCTACCCTAGTCCCAAAGCGCTTACATCTGTTTCTCATACAGCTCAGCCACCCATGCTGCTTCAGCCAGCCCATACTGCTGGCCAGCCTGCCACTTTATTGATTTTTTCCCTGCCCTTTTAAAAAGATGAAAGTTCCTAAAAGCTTTTTGCATGCAAGTGTGTGTGTTTGTATCCACGTGTGTGTTGGTGACAGCAATGGTTTCAGTTAACCAACTAAACGGCAGCCAGGTAAGACATCCTGGGTTGTTTTTTTGCCATCAATTACTCCAGGGTTGCATACCTGCAGTGGTGGAACTGGCGAAGCATAACAATTAGGATGTGATGACAACAACTTAAAGATAATTAGTTGACAATGAGTTGAGACCTCATTAACCCCTTTAACACCTCATGGTTTGTGATTAGAATGGCATACTTGGAGTTCTCCTAAGGGCATCTTGTCTTATTCCCAGAAGCTTAGGTACAGCCAGAATATTTTATATTTCTTTGATATATATCCCATTATTTTCTAAATATCAACCATGATAACCCCCAAAAGATATCATTATTCTGTGAAAGTCACTGGAATAAAATATTTATACTTGTATTAAAAATCCTATTGTTTTCTTCCCCCCCGCAAACTCCCACTCTCATCTGGTCGGAGAGACTGTGACCTTCAAACTTTTCTTTTTAAGCTGTTCCCTTTGTTCTTACAGATCACATGGATTGATAACATTCCTTGTGATTTTTGTTGACATCACACCAGCTGAAAGTTCAGTGGCTGGAGAATTCCACCGTGTGAATTTGCAGGTGCACCTGTACTTGGATGAACCTGGGATGTTTCAAATATCTGCTAGCCTCAGACACCAGAAACCGGATGATAGTTTTCATTTTTCTCAAAGGGCCCTACTAAATGTTTAATAGAGGGATATATTTATGCTGAGATTTGTGGTCTTCTAGAATATATTCAGTCCTGTCCTACCTCCAAAATAGATTCCATTTTAAACCACTTGAAGTAAAACCCAGTGATGCTGTTCTTTGTTCCTAAATGTTACTCAGGAAAGAAGTTTCAGTGCTTCTGGGATGCAATCACATGACATATTAAATTCAAATATCAGACAACATTCTGACATTTCAGAAGGGTGGACATTAACTTTACTTCTATTATAAAACTATAAATATCAGTCATGTAATTTGGGTATGGAATCAATTCACGATTTAGACATTTCAACCATTTATTCAATGTGGAATCTTCATATTAATGAAGCCAAGACTATCAAGTTTGTCCATGTTCAGGAAAGTGGTCCTTACCCTTTTTTGGGTCACAGGTCGGAGACCCATTTAAGAAGATGGTGAATCTGTGACCCTTCAGGTATAGGAAAAGACTCTGGTTACTAACACACTTACTGAATTTCTGGGGATTTATGGATTCCAGATTAAAATTCTCTTATCTGTAACAGAGGAATGATTTTAATCCTCCTGACACACTGGTGATTATTCATCTCTCAAACAAATGAACAGAAAATGAACCAGTTGTCAACACTGAACAGATCATACTCAAATTGAAACTTTTTTTTCTTTTTCATGGTTCAAAGGACAGACCCCTATGGGGCTCTACCATTGAACTATATCCCCAGCCCTTTTAATTTTTTACTTTGAGGCAGGGCCTTGCTCAATTGCTGAGGCTGGCCTCAAACTTCTGATCCTCCTGCCTCAGCCTCCAAAGTCTCTAGGATCACAGATGTGGGCCACTGCGCCTGGCTCAGATTGAAACTGAATTGAAAGAACTACCTTAGTTTCTCAGAAATCCAAGCAGGGAAAAAAATGTGCCTTGTTATAAAGGTCAAGTGTATAAGTGGGCATTTATTGAAAACATAGATTGACCAGAAGCTCTAGGTAAGTGTCTCTCACAGTAAAACCTAAACAACCCCTTCCACAGAATCAACAGAGAAGCTGGCTTAAGATGCTTGTTCCTAGGTCTGCCTCAGCTGACTGAGTCAGTATGCCCTTTGATGGGAGCTGGGTCCCTGCGTTTCAGTTTAACAAGATCTCCAGGTAACTCTAATGCACAGTTAAGTTTGTGAATCTGTCTCCTCCACTCTTAGTCTTAATGTTACCTCTTCTACAAAGCACTTTACTTATATAGGTATCATTAGTCAGTCAATGTGAATGAAGATCTTCCATAAACGCCCAGAAAATGCTTTTGGTAACTCCAATTTGGGTAGTGAATGTCAGCAGAGAGCCCAGTGGAAAGCAGCTGCAAACAATTGTCACTCCATTCCACTTACCATCAGGGGAAGGCCACTTTAGATGGGCCCATCACATTGTTTCATTTTTTGGTACTTAGTCATTTGTTACAATAAAAATTAAGTTACAGGAAAGGAACACTGTGACAGGATAATGGACTCCCACTCAGAAGAAACCAGCCTGCCTCCAATTCATCACGGCATTTATAGTGCATTAGAAGACATTACAGTGACAACATCGTTCCTTTGGGGCAGGAAGAAAAACCAGATTGAGAGGGAAAGAAAAATTCACTTCATGAACTTGGCAAAAGTGAAATAAAAATAGAATCCAGGAGTGGTTTAAATTGCCATGTTTAGCAAAAGGACAAGAAAAGAGCTAACAGTTTCTGGGACGAACATTCCAGAATGTTGAAAAATTAGCTTGTTTCACCGGGTATCACCCGAGTAGCTGGAGGGTTAAAATGAAATGGTTGCTTGAGCAATAACAGCCAGGCATGGAGAAAATGGGCAAAGTTAGGCAATTTAAAATGATTAAAGGCCACAAAATATTTTGCAAATATAAAGTCCTGGAGAGAAGCTTAATAATAATATTTGTCCAATGGACTGGGCCAAAGATATCTATATTGTCTGGGTATTTTAATTGGAGGATTGAAGTATCATTATAAAATCATAAGGAATCTGTGTCATGTTCTCATAAAAGGTAAAAATGGTCATTTGATGTTGGAAAGTAGTGTTTTAAAATGCAGGAGCTGAAGGAATGTGGCACTGGGTAGGTATGTCTGCCAATATGGACCTGAGAATTTAATAACTTTATAGTATTTTTATTATTATACCCTGCACTATGTTAAGCCTGGGAAAAAGTGAGGGGCACTAGCATCTTTGTATAATGGGAGCAAAGTCTTAATTCTGTGATTTTTAAGGTAACCCTTTTCTAAACCAGACTCATATTAAAATAACATTATTTCATAGATCCCAGAAAATGGGGGGGGGGTCCAGTTTTCCCCTTAATAAATCTTTAATTCACTTAAGAATCTATTTGAACAAAATCCTGTGTGGTCTCATTTTCTCTCCCTGTCAATCTGTGTTATTTCCAGGGTGAAAGGTAATTTTGACCATAAACATGGTTTCCATCACACATTTCTAATTTTAACCTATTTGTCTCTGTTTGATTTACATTGGGTCGAGAGCAAATTAACTATTGTGAGCTTTTATTGAAAATTAATTAGGTGGCTAAAGTGCCCATGGCAGAGTCTCTGCCAGGACACGTTTCTCTCTGGGTCGCCAGCCTTCTCCAGTTAAAACACCTAGCAACTTAAAAAAATCCATAAAACGAATGATATAATTAGTTCCAGAGTGGAACTTAATCTCTTTGAAATCAGATGCTTTCTTCTAGTGAAGTGCCATGCTATAGCAAGCATTTTATGGTATCAGGGGATTTTTTCTGGGGGGAAAGAGTAGCTCATTCTAGCTGAATCATCTCACATGACTTACAAAAGGTGTTCTTGTGGTACTAAACACAGTCACATCTATGGTCTAATTCCTTTGTCAAGGCCGGGAGAAAGAGGAAACTGGCTTTATAATACTATAAAGATAAAAAATAAGTGACCCCAGTTGGAAAATAGACTCCATGAATTTGTTTGTGTGTCTTTGTGTGTGTGTGTGTGCGCGTGCGTGTGGTGTGTGAGAGAGCAAGAGAGAGCGCACGCGTGCTTACACTTAGGCAAAGTCAGGATGTAAATGTGATTTATTGTAAATAGTTCCACAACATTAAAATGAGTTTTTATTTTCTATGTATGCTGCTTCAAAGAAGAGCTCTGTGGGCTCATAAAAATGCAGAGAACAAATAGGGGCCTCTAAGTCCAATTTATATGCCATGCCCACTGTGCACTGAGACACATATAATCTGTAAAACGTCAGCTTCAAAGTTCCACCGAGATCGGTGTTAACCCTGACCCCTGACCTTGCTGCCTCTGGCTGGGCCTGAACGCTTTCTTTACCAGCTGTTTTAGATAAATGTGTCCCATTTTTAAGAGATTGTCTCAGCGTTTTTTACATGAATTGTGGTAATATTATTAACTCTCACTGGAGAAACCACTTTTTCTAAGGGGGCTTTACAGAAGAAGCAATCATTTCATGCCCCATGCAGGGAATAGTGGATTAATAAATATGTCATTGTACTGAAAATATTTAAACAACACTGGGAGAAAAGAGCAAGGCACACAACAAAAGGAACGCATATTAGTAGTGTTTCCTGTCAAAATACACAGAGGAAGCACTTTATTTGGACCATTCTCTCTATAAAGAGACATGGCGGGCCAACATAAACACAGTGAAGGAATCTGGTTTATCCCACTTTGGAGATTGGAGACCATCAGCTCAACCAAAGTTATGAGACCAAAACCAGGTTTTTTCTCTCGAGACTGCTAAGTGAAGCCATTGACAGAGAGGCAAGCAGATAAACTTAGCAGATCAATATTGCACTGCTAAGTGGTATACATGGTTTCTTACCCAGTTGAGTGGAACAATTCACTCCCTACGATCAATAAGAAGAAAATCCACACCAACATATATAAAATTTTAGCATAAAGGATTTATACAGGCAAGACAATAAACGATGGTTTCAGCCAGTCTGGGGAAATTTTTACATTTCAGTAAAACAAGTAAATCCTGAATTAATGTCTACTGAGTGCTTCCTGGAGGCAAGATAATTCTAGAGGTGGAGTGAGTTTAAAGACACAGAAAAAGGATAATTTGTACTAACCCGAAGAATTAACTTTGAGGAATTGAAAACTTCACGTAGATGAGCATTATTGTCAGGAAGAAGATGAGATGGAATGGAAGTTCTGATAGAATGGGGTCCACATATGGTGGGCTTCACTATGGGAGATATGCTGTGAAATCAACTCAGAGATTCTGATTAGCAACTGGGAAGGAGAATATTGTTCTATTTGCTAGGGTGGATCATGGCAGGAAGGAATGGGTTCAAAATAAAAACAGACTACCTTTCTGTATGATGCGTCCAGGAGCCAGTTGAATCAAGCTCTGCTCAGTTTTTCCTAGATCTCAGTGTCTATCATAGAAATTCTGGCCAATACCCATTTCAACAAGTCACAGAACTGTGATTTGCAATATACTCAAAATTACAAAACCCTGAAATTATCACAACCCATTCAAATCCACATGCATTTGAAACAGGATCGCAGACCGTATTTCACCATTAAACTTTATGCACTAAGGCAATTTGGAGTTCTTTCATGTGTAGAGACTGACATCATTTTGAATGAATAAGCTGCAATTAATATTTTTTGACATTGAAAAGTTCCTCCAAATAGATAAGACCACCTAAAACCTCTGTAGAAATCACTTTGAAAGGGAGTGTATGTTTATTCTAGGATATCGTATTATTAGAAAAGTTGGCGCTCTCAAATGTGTTACCCAAAAGTTTTAGGTCTAGACCAGGTGAGAAGACTGTTTTGAAACTGATCCTATAGAATTGTCCCTTTTAAGTGGCTACTTTCATGAACCAGCCAGTATTTATATATTATTATAAAGATAATACCCTTGCTCACCCCACGTCTGTTTTAAGAATTAATTAATGTTTGCCAAGTACTTTGAGTTTTACAGATGAAAGGTGGGGTGGAAATGCTAAGTAGGACTATTATTTTCATCTGTATTTGAACCTGTCTCTTATAAGACAATTTTTTTTAAGATGATAATCTCTTCTTTGGGGAGAAAAGGCAAAAATTGCCCCATACACCACCACAGCCTCATAAAGAGGACAGGTGTGATTACTGGAATTTGGCCTAAGGAATAGATGGAAGTGGAAGCACACTTCAAAAGCATGTATCCTTGACGCTCACCTCTCCTGGGAGCCTCACAAGTGTCAAGTTCAATCTGTAATCCCTGCCGAGACATGGCCAGATGTAAAGGCCAGGACCAGTTGGGTACTTATGTGGCATATAAATAACAACCCAAACCCTGTCAATTAACCTCTCTGCTGCTAGGTTTAAGTAAGGTCCACAATCTGTTTACTGAAGACAAAGATAGTCCCTTAATCCTGTCATGCGGTTAAAGGACGATGTTGAGAAACTGGTTTGGCTAAACCAGTTGGCTAAGTTGCTTTGAGAGGATTGCGTGTGCTCTGTTCCACTCTAATCCTAGTCATCGCAGTGAGACAGGCTCCATGGAACCGGAAGTGGAGGGAAGATAGAGATCACATACTTCTCACAGGCAGGGGATGTTGTCTTAGTTCTCCACGGATCTGCATCTCCAACTGCGTTAATCATCCTCACGTCACTATGACAAAATACTTGACACAGGACATTTATGAAAAAGAGGTTTATTTAGCTCACAGTTTGGAGGTTCAGAGTCGGGCAAGAGCCACCCCTTGATTGTATCCCCTCATGGCGGAGATGGCAGTGGAGGGGGCAAGCAAGTGAGTACGTCTAGAACCAGGAGCAGAATGGACAGAGGGGCCAGCCTGGCTTCCTTTATGACAGCCTTATCCCAAGATAAGAACACAAGAGGTCACAGGAGAATTGACTCCCACCTCTGATGTCCTAAGGATTTCCCACTAGACATCACCCCTTGGAGGTCCCACACCCCCCACCACCATCACCAGTGATGCCACCCTGGGGACCAAGATTTTAATCACAGTGGACCCTTGGGGACACTCTAACCACAACCACACTGTAACAGCATCTCTCTCAGGCCTGGCAGGTGGCAGTGCAGAGTTGGTGAAGAAGAAACGAAGGAGATGACCACGCTGCACTGATGGTGGAGGGTGAGGGTGCCTGCGGACACCAAGAGGACTGGATCCCCTTAGAAAAGAGGCTGAAATTCCCTCGAGGTCTCTGGACCCGTCTTTTGATAGAGATGCTCACATAGCAACAGAGACCTTAAAATTAACTATTTTAATTCTTGCACAAAATTAAAGGCTTTCCTATCAACTGCCCACCATCAACAACTTTCATCTCAAAAACTCACATAAAATTGTGAATATTTTAGCATTTTCATCATGATATTGTTCTATGTCCTCACCTACACGATTTGAAAGGCATAAGCTCGTTTTTCAAGAAAATTCTAATTCCTTATTTTTCCTGAGAATTTTGGGCATTTTCTTCCAAAGCTAATCAGGATTATTCTGGGGTGTTAGCAAATGGTGTTAGAATTACTGACCTACATCCACATGACAAACCATCAGGGAGACTGAAAGCTCCTCAAGGGCAGAAATAGGTCCTTTGGACTTCCTCAACTCCTTTAGCATAGAATTTGCACTCAGTAGAAACTCCATGGTTATTTGCTGAAGAAGGAAGGAAAGAAGGGAGGGAGGAAATTGTGTATGTTTCCCTCACTTGCAATATCTAGATGTCATGTTCACTGCGTATTCACTGTAGGCCAGCTACCACGATAGGCACTGATCATACGTTTTTTCATCGAATTCTTCCAATAATTCTCTGGAGGGCACTACCACTAGTCCCATTTTACAGATGAGGAAACCAAGGCCTAGACAGTTTAGAAAATGTGCTCAAAGTTGTCTAAGTAGTAAGTGGTGGGGTCAGATAAGAAACCCATGTGATTAGGCATTCTGTGAGAGGCCAAGTTGAACCACAAACAGCTTTTACCATGGTCCTGAACCCGAGTGCAGAGGGCAACAAACAGCAGATTTTCATGTTTCGGGAATGTGCTGTGTATAAGAGATTTTACTTTTTTCAAAAGCATTCACACTGCTCTTAGCACCCCAAAGTAAGGACCAAGAATTCTATTAAGGACCAAGGATTCTAAAAGTATCCAAATTCCATTGCAGCCAAGGGGGAAAGTTTGGCAAGGCCTGTCAAGTTTTGAATGTTTTTGACCTCTATCAGCCTGTCTCTGCCATGTCTCCCCTTTGCTTAGGAGTTTTAAAAACTCAGTCTTGAAACTTGCCATACAAGTGCAGGTTTATACCTCACACATTCCTGCCTAGGCACAAGTAACTTGGAGCATTGCAGACAACTAGACAGGAAAGAAACAGTTGAGCCAGTAGGCAGTGAAGTGGCTCTTAGAACCAGTATCCAGAATATGCAGAACTCTTTAAGAGTCACTTAAACTGGGCCTGTGGAATGCCTATAATCCCAGAGACTGGGGAGGCTGAGGCAGGAGGATGGAAAGTTTGAGGTGAGTTTCAGCATCTTTGTGAGCACTTCAGCAACTTAGTCAGGCCAGGTCTTTAAAGTAAAAAACAAAAAAGGGCTGAGGGAGCTGGGGATGTAGCTCAGTTGGTAGAGTGCTTGCCTGGCAAGCACAAGGCCATGGGTTCAATCCCCAGCACCGAAAAAAAAGAAAAAAGAAAAAAAGAAAGAAAGAAAAGGGCTGAGGATGTGGCTCAGTGGTAAAGCATCCCTGGGTTCAATTCCTAGTACCAAATAAAGTAATTAACAAACAAACAAAAAAATCAGTCCATTATCAATGGGCTGTAGAAATGGCACTCAACAAGTTTTATTTCTAGAAACCTGAAAAGATGAATGTTATGGCTTGTTTTTTTGTCCCAAAAATTTATAAAAGGAGATTTTAAAATGGACAAAGCAATTTTCTCCTCCTCCAAACGCATTACATTAAAAAATGTTTATTTTCTTCCTCTTACCCAAAGGCCAGGCTAGTGTGTTTCCCTTCGTCCAGCAGAGGTCACTCTTGCCCACCGTACTCTTTGAAAGCTCCCTTGCTTGGCTACATTCGGTGCCAGGGAATTTTGTGGAGTCTGCAGGCAGAGTGAAGAAAAATGGGCAAAGATATTTAGGCTTGAGACTGAGGAGAAAAGAATCTGTGGTTTGGGAGTGGGGTTGCAATGTTTTGGAAATGGATACTTTAATGATGACTCTGTGTGAAAAGTAGGCTCCAAGTCTGTACTTTAAACTTAATTGATTGGATGAATTGGTCAGTTCCTATTGCTAAATGATGAGCTTAGCTCCAGTCTAGCTGTTAAACCTGCATATCTTCATCTCTTCATATCTTCTCTGCCTCTCTCTCTCTCAGTATTCGAGACTGAACTCGGGGGTGTTTTATCACTGAAGTACATCCCCAGTCATTTTTATTTTTTTCTTTTGAGATAGGGTCTTGCTCAGTTGCTGAGGGTCTGACTAAGTTGCCCAGGCTGGCCTTGAACTAGTGATCCTCCTGCCTCAGCCTCCCAAGTTGCTGGGATTACAAATCTGCACCACTATGCCTGACCTGTGTCTCTTTTCTGTGTGTCAATATCAAGCTGAACAAGTAGGGAAAGAAGAAATCAAGCTGCATGGTTTTCCAACTTGTCCAGATAGTTCTCAACCAGATATTTCATCACAATGTTGAGGCTGGCCTCCCTGAGCCACTAACTTTGCTAAAGCAACAATGGGTGGTCCAACCTTTGGGCGTCCCTAGTGATTGTCCAATTTCAGGAGGAAGTTAGTCTTCAGAAGTGGCAGCTTCCTCTTTCAGGGACTCAGAGCAAGTTCATGTGGGCTGTGGGGACCAGGTCCTGAGTCTGTACATACATATGAAAAGGTGCTGGTGAGAGATGTGGTCTTTCTCTCTCCTGTACAGCACGGCTGGCCTTCCTCTGAGACCACAGGGCAGACCAAGTGGGAAATAGGCTGCACCAGCCAGGTTCTGATAGGATCCTGGAGAAAGGAGGCTTCAGGTGTCAGTACAGAGGACACATCCTCTGTTGAGGACGGGACTTCACCAACTAAAACACAAAACCATGTTAAAATTTAAGCATTCTTTTTCAATTGCTCTGAGTCTCTCAGTGGATGAACACTGCTATTTCAATTAAATATTGAAAATACTTTCTTCTGCTTCCTTTCTAATAGGTTAGACTTTTTAAAAGATTGACTTCATTTTCTAGAGCAGATGTAGGTCCACAGCAAAACTGAGCTGAAGCACAGAGTTCCCATACTCCCTGCCCCATCCCATCCCCCACCAGAGTGGCACATTTGTTTGCCCATGAACCTATATTACTGCCGCCCACAGTCCACACCTGACATTAGGGTTCACTCTTGGTGGTGTACAGTTCATGGGTTTGGAAAATGTGGAATGGCATGTGTCACCATCGTAGTATCACACAGAATAGTTTCATTGCCCTAAAAATCCTCTGTGCTCTGCCAGTTCATCCCTCCCTCACCCTTAACCCCTGGCAACCATTGATTCTTTTACCGTCTCTGTAGTTTTGCCTTTTTCAGAATGTCACATAACTGGAATCATACAGCATATGGCCTTTTCAGACTGACTTCCTTTAGTCATATGCATTTAAGATTCTTCCATGGCTTTTTATGGCTGGATAGCTCATTTCTCTTTATTGCGGACTGATATTCCATTGTCTGAAAGTAATAGTTTATCTACTCACCCACAGAAAGACATCTCGGTTGCTTCTAAGTTCTGGCAGTTATGCATAAAGCTGCATTAAACATCTTTGTGCAGATTATTTTTGTGGATTTTTATTTGTGTGAAAGGAGTTTTCAGCTCATTTGGGTAAATAGCAAGTACTGCCATTGCTGGATCAAATGGTGTTCTTCATACTTTTTTCTCATGTTTCAGTTTGTCAATATTTTACCTTCAAACTTACAGATGACTTCTCAGGTTTGGAGTGTGTGCTGAGGTGGGCTGCCTGCTTCCTTTGTTCCCTGGCTCCAGCATCTATTTCTCAAGAAGGGCACCGTGCCTGAGCCATAACTGTCAGGGGGGAAGCAACTACATAGAGGAGGCTGTGGTCTCTTTAAGCCTCTTCATCTGGGGACATATGAGGGGCTAAGTGGTTTTACAAGTGGTTTATCCAGAATTAGACCACCCCATGTGCAATAAAATATACTACTTATAATTCTGGGGTTTCCCATTGCTTGTTGCCCATATATGTTGAACCATTGAATTAGATGAGTTTCAACTTCACATTCTAGAAAAAAAAATACTGTGTTGCAGTGGTGATGATGGTGGTGCCTTATAGGATAATTTGGTGGTAAGTTTGATTCCCAGCATAACAGACTCATTCCTAAAGGAGTTGAAATTTCTGCGGTATGTCTTTGCCCCTTTTGACCAGATGGTTTTCCTTATTTCCATCCCTCCATCTGGTGCCACTGGTGATGGTGCTGGTAAGTCAGAATGAAGATTGAGGCCAGCAAACACCAGCCCTGCATTTGCTCCTCTTCAGGCTTTGAGTGGTGCCAGTCAATATCTCAGCTTTGTCAGCTCTGGTCTCCCTGTCATTAACATCCTTTTTCTGATTGGTGATCTTTTGATTTGCAGCAAATAGTTTTCCAAAGTTCAAAGTAACTTGGGATTCTATTGATAGTTGAGATAACATACTGAATATAAAAATCCAAGTTTTCCAGAAACCCAGGTGGGCACGCACCAGTGATGGAGGAGAAGATACTCTATCTATGTCCAATCACCATTATAGGAATGCAGAGAATATCAGGAAGACAGACATTGACAGTATTTTGGTTTTAGGTGAGAAATCATGTCATCAGCGCATATAGCTCATGAGAGCCAAGGTAGGTTCGACTCTCATTAGCACTCCCATTTCTAGGAAATAGAACCCCCACTCCCAATGTATGCAAGTTGGTCCTATAGCTGTCATGAAATGACACCGAATGATAATGTCTCCTCTGAGCTGATGAAGTAGCCTATATTTGGAACCCATTTTAGAATTATAGAAAAATGAGGTCCATAGAGACAGGGAAGTTAGCCCCTCAGTACCAGCACTCCCAAATAATCTCTATTATCATCTGAAGTTAATCGTCTAACTTTGTTTGCCTCCTCTTCTGGAGGGTGTCTTAATGCCTCCATACCTCAGGTGCTCTAAGGCTTATTTTTCACATTCAGTTCATTTCACTCATCTACCAAACATCCTTTCATCAATAAGCTTTCATATTTGGGGATGCAGACTTCATTTAAGCAAATTCTTGTGGGGTTGAAGTGAATACAAACATATAGAGAGATCTAGTAACAATAATAAAATACTTACATAGGTTGCATTCCTGTAGCATTTTTTTTCAAGTGTAAAGACGAGGAGAATTTGATTTAGGAGGATACTTTCTTTCTGGTAAGTCATCATTCAATTTAGTTCATCAAAAATATTCGAATTTCATCTCTTACCAGACACTGTATTGGAGAGAATCCATTTGTGAATAGAACATAGCTCCTGCCTTTACAGTGGCCATGAGGCATTTCAATGTGACATGGGGGGTGGCAGTCAGCATTGCAGCTTGCAGGTGTCACCTCAGATCTACTTCTCAGAATAACCAGGAGGACTTAAGCAGGTCAACAATGGGGCCAGAAGTCCAGGAGAGGGTCTCCTGTGCCTCTAAGGACATGAGCAAAAGTCCCAGCATGGCTGGTGCCTAAGGGGAGGGAGGAGACTTGAAAAAAGGCAAGGATGCAGAGGTAGCTGATAGTACGTTCCTGGGGTTTGAACTCCATACTGTAGATAATGGGGAGCCATGGCAGGGTTTTTAAGCAGATTTTTTAAAAAATAAAAACCTCTACTGGTTACGTGGAAGGCCATCACTTGGAGGAGGAAGATCCAAGGCAGGGAATTTATTGAGAAGGCATTGTCAAAAGTTCATGAATTATGATTACTAACCAAGTTTCCTGAGAAAATTCTCTCCTGCATGCAAATATGTTGCAAGACCATGCAATATTCATCTGAGGAATCAAAGCATGTGGGGAGGGAAACCCAGTGCCTCCTGTATATCAGATCTCTCCTGGATGCTCTCCCTCATACCACTGATCATCTCCAAGACCAGACACCACCAATCTCTAGGTGTGATTTTGGAAACAGAGGAATCCCCTTTCCACCCCTTCTAGATCTTCTCACTGATGCTTAAAAACCCTTTAGTGCAGAGAGTAAAATAAAATACTTGCATGACCTTTAATTTTTCCTTCATATTTATTAGGTTTTGAATGCAAATGATTCCAAGCAAGGCAATAGACTGAATAATATGATATCAGAGTCTGCACTGGGTATTTCCTGTTGGCCCCTCAGATACACCCTCTGCTCTCCCAGGATCTGTTCCTTGCCCCAGGAGGCTGATGACTGCAGGCTGCACTGCTGAATTCCTTTACTGAAGCCCCTGCTGGATTTGTGTTAGGGCCCCTTTGGTTTAGAGATGGGGACCAATCCATAGTGGTGATAGTCTCTGGGCTCTCACCCGTCCCTCACTGGTTCCCATTACTTGCCCATATCTCACTACATAGCTCCTTCCTTTATTTAATTCTCCTCAGTTAACTCTTTTGAGAGTCTCCTTCCATTCCCCTGTTGATATGGGTCCTTTCCTACATTTGCACCATGATAGGATATTGGGCCAAGGGTCAAGAAAGGAAGAGATAAAGAAAGAAGATAGTGGGATTATAGGTGACCACCTTTCTGCCTGTCCCAGGGCTGCCTGATTGCCCAACTGCTCATGCCCCTCCTTTGCCTGATGCCTATGCTATCTAAGGAAAAGCTGGCCTCATAGATCTGGTTTGAATTTATGTTAAAAAGAAACAACTCTGAATTGACTTGCAAGCTCCAATCTGTAATCCATAACCACTCCATCAGTAGTTATTTCTTGTCTTAGCATGTAACTTAGTAGACTCATCACATGGAGGAAAACAAGAAACATGCAGATGTCATCTTAATTTGGGGGTATGACTGAGTCTTCAAGGGTTAAGAAACCGCTGCACGCTGCGCCTCAGGTACAGTAGGTTTACCAGAGTTTTTCTTTTGTGCTTGAACAATAAAGTAGTTGGTGGTCCGCTGGCTGCAGCCTGTTACACATTCCTTGGTTTTATTAGGATAGCCATAAGCCTCAAAGACCCACCCTGATGTCAGTGGCAGGTTTTATAGAAGGCTCACAAGTTTCTTCTTGTTGTATTCGGGGATGTATAAAGTGCGAGGCATAATAGGTAGCAGGTTGGAAGACCAGTTGAGGACCCACACAAGCCCTGATTCCTGATGTGAATATTTAATAACTCCTCATTACAGGCAAAGGCTGACGACCAGATGCCTGTTTCGGTGACTCCAGAGCCCACTAAACCTCAGAATTATTCCAGAGCAGACCTGTGCTTCACAGTTTCCTCTGCCATTCAAACACCCTGGAGGTTGGGATGTGCCCAGTTGACTTAGGAACTCTAGTGAGGAGCATTTGCTGGAAACATCTATTTTATCTGCTATTAGGCAGCCAAGTGGCTAATTACTTCTGATACAGTAATTTCCTAAGATGAGCACAATGGGTTTAAAGTAAAAATTCAAAGCACACTCAACAGCATGGCAATAAACATCCACACTGTTGTCATGTTGGGAGACCTTCTACCCCATTTTTGGACAGGGGCCCCTGAGACCATCACCTAGGCTTGAACCATGGTTAATTGGCATGACAGTGACCTTGCTTTGCACTCCTGAGCTGAAAAACACCCTCCCAGTTTGTCAGGTTCTAGATGCTGTGGATTGTCCAGCTGTGCTTTGCCTGCAGCTGGTCTGGGAATTGAATTGCTCTGAATCTCCACGGCACATGAAGTTTCATGACAGAACTCTCAGGTGGCAGACTCATGCCTCAGCTCCCTGGATCTATGGGAGGAAAGGGTCTCTTGCTGCCTTCCACCATCTGTGCCTGTCTTTCCAGCATGCCCCACTGCCCCAAACTGACGACAGCAGAGCCCGGCTCCAGTGTTGTGCTGGATTTAGTACCCTGTGCTCCCTGTGCAGAGAAAGCTTTTTTTTAGGGGGGAGGGGGGAGAAAGGGGCTTTTTATATAATATTTTAAAATATATGATGAGTCTGTTGAAATGATCTTAAGAATCCAAATCTACGAACTCCTGAACTATAGGTGACAATTTGAAATATTTTTGTTGTTTTCTTTCTAAATTATCCAAAACGGACACATATTTATGTTACCATATCCTGCTTAAAACCCCGTTTTCCACTCTTACAATAAGAGGTGAAGGGCTGGTGTTGTGGCTCAGTGGTAGAGTGCCTGCCTGGCATGTGTGAGGCCCTGGGTTCTACATTCGGTACCATATGTAAATAAAAGATCCATTGACAACTAAAAAAATATTAAGAAAAAATAAGAGGCGAAAACGGTTAATGAAATCTATAAGGCCACCCTTGCCTTATCTGAATATCTACCCCCAAGCTGTAGCCACTCTGGCTACTTTCACTTTCTTGAATTCACCAGACCTCCTGGGCTTTGAACTTGCTATTCTCTCCACCGGACTATTTTTCTTTTTCCTCCTCCCTCCCCTTTCAGATTTCAGCTTTAAGATAATGTCTTCAGGAAACCTTCCCAGAGCCAGCCTAGGTCAAATCCCTCTTGGTTTCTTAGTCCCCTAAGCTTCTTGGTATAGCCTGTTGTCACTGGAAGCAATTAATTCTTGTATAATTACTCATTCAGTGTCTTATTCCCTGTTAGACGGTAAACATAAGGAGGTAGTGGATGCTGTATTCTCAATGCCTCTCCAAGTCCCTGGCATATAGACTAATGTCTAATTGTTAATTATTTTAATTGTTAGATTAATCATTTTTAAATGCATGCTTATTACAAAATAACTTACAGAAAGCAAATACACTAATAAAATCAAAATAACCTATAACCCTATCTCCCAGGAATAACAACTATTAACATTTTGGGCATTTTCTAATGGTTTTTTAAAAAAAAAGATATGGTATAAATAACATTGCCTACCAAAAGTCAGATCCTATAACTGTTTAGAAAAGTCCTCTTAAGATGAACCAGGCTCCCCTTATCCAAAACTGTCAGTGGGAGAGAACTCCAAGCAGAGATTTTGCTGTCTCTGAGGCTGGTGAGGCCTGGATGTGAAATTAAAATCCAGCTCCTGGAAATATCTGGAAATATATAACCTCACTATTTAATTTTTCTTGCTGTTGTCATTTCTCTCCCCCTTAGTTTATATTGTAGGAGACATTTTCCAGAACTGTGACACCTGATTGTTAATTCTTGGTTCTTTTGGGAAGAGGGAGGTGGTTGGAAACTGACTGGGACCAAGTCCACAGAATTATGAATTCCATCTATAAGTGAAGAGAAGTGGCTTAGAGATGTCATAGAGCTTGCCCATGGCCACCCAGATTATAAGGGGCTGAGTCAGGGATATGACCCAGGACCACTGGGTCCCAAGCCCAGGCTCTGAGCCACTTTACCACATTGCCCAGAGCATTCTACCAAGCAGTCAGTAATGTGAATGAACTTACAGAGTCTTAAAACCCCATGAAATTGTAAGTAAATTTTGTGTTTACACAGATTTATATTCTTTCTGGGATGAAGATCTCTTAGTTTCATCCTATTTATTGGGAACAAGAAAAAGACTCATCTGGATTAACAATTCCTTCCTTCCTTCCTTCCTTCCTTCCTTCCTTCCTTCCTTCCTTCCTTCCTTCCTTCCTTCCTTCTTTCTTTCTTTCTTTCCTTCCCTCCTTCTTCCCTTCCTTCCTCCCATACACTGGGGATTGATTCCAGGGCACTCTACCACTGAGCAGTTCTTTTTAAGTTTTATTTTGAGGCCAGGTCTCACTAAATTGCCAAGACTGGCCTCAAATTTGCAATCTTCCTGCCTTGGCCTCCAGAGTTACTGGGATTACAGGCATGCACCACCACACCCCTGGCTGACAATCAAATACTTGGTGGGCCAGGTTCTGAATTAGGAGGGAGACCTTTTAGTGGGGGCAGGGACTAGAAATGAAAAAGGATTCCATAAAACCATGGTATGTATCCAGTGTGAGGGGTGTCAGAGTTTGCATTCTTCTCTGTAATGTATTTGTGAATACGTATATTGGGAATAAGAGAAATAGACTCATCTGGATTAACAACTACACTAATATTTGTTGATTGATTACCAAGCACTGTTCTATTAACTTCATGTGTATTGAATCCCTTAATCCTTGCAATACTGGAATAGAAGAAGTAATAATAATCACTTACCCATACAGACTGAAACATATTGGGCTTACACATATGAATGAAGACAAACGCAATTTAAATGATCCAATATTTTCTCTGCACCTTTTGAGAGAATGAGACAGGACCTAAGTCATTTCCGGATGGTTTTCTGGGATTACTGCAATTGAGGACTAAACACACTCTACAGTCTTTCCCTTCACGGATGGAAAAATAGAGCTAAGGGAGCTGGGCTCCTTGTTTGGCAGATCTTAGGGGATTTGATGTAAAGCTAAGAAGAGTTATGACTTTATTCTTCCTGCTGAGGAATTAGCATTTTCCTGATTAAGAGACACTGAGACCTAAAACTAAAATAACAGAGTCTCAAAGATGAGAACTGAGTCTACCCCAGGGTCCAGATGAGGCGAAAGACAAAACAGGAAGCGTGCGCACTTGAAGCATGAGGCTTTGGCCGGCACCCATGCAGCCTCCCAGGCCTCGGCCCGGCTGGTGTGGGAGAAAGGTCTGGAAAATGCACCCTAGGCTGGCTCAGAAGAGAGGAAGAGCTTGTACCTTTTTTCTTTGAATGTGAAAATCTTGGCAGTCTCTTACTTTCAGGCCCATTAAAATTCAGGAAAGGAAAAAGGAAAAAAAAAAGAAAAGAAATAGTTTTTAAAGAAGAAAGTCAACAAACACACCCACTCTTGCAAAAATAAAATCCCACCCCAAAAAGCCTTTATGAAAATGTTTTGAGCTTTGAAAAACAGAAGGGGTTGGAATGTGGATGGGGGCACAGGGTTACTAATGTGGCGTTCCGACTGGCTCCTGGGTGTGTGTACGCTACCCTTGCTTCAGCTTGGAGAGAAACGGCCCTGTTTTCTCCCCAAACGGAGTGGAACCCAGTTCCATGGATGGGCTAGATCCCTGCGTGCGTGAATGTGGTTGGGTGGGGTGCAGGGGACAATCTGTTCTCATGTAGTGCCTCCAAATAAGAGCCTCCCCCTCTGGAGTAGTTTCCTTTCCAACCCCCTCTCCAATGCAATCAGCAGTCCCGCCAAATCCTTCCTTCAGTCTCAAATTTCGGTTATATAAACTCTTCTAATCAAACAGTCTCCTTCCAATTCAGAACAGGGCTCTTCAGAATAGCCATTTACACAAACAGCTAGTGGCTTATGTAACCCGAGCCCAATACACAATTTATGAGAAATCTGCTCATTCATTCAGGTGCTCAGGTGAACAACAGCAGGCTGAGTCTGTAGTTTTGGCCTCACCTACTAAGGCGGAATTTTGTTTAGGCAGCTAAAAGGCTCCTTACCTCTTTTACCCAGAAAGATCAGTCTTTCCTGCAGTCTATCTCCAGGTTCAAGAGCACTTTACAACCCCCTCCCCAGTGATTCCTGAGAACAGCCTTCTATTCCAATGCTATTGACTACTTCTCAGAGGGAGGTGCTATGTCTGGTTGGCATTCCTATTGTATTATGCTTAAGGCAACTCCCATTTCAGAGTATTCAGATTATTTCTAGGGGGGCTATTATAATTATTCTGTGAGGAATGTTCTCTTATATAAGTATTTATGCTACTATTCTCACAAATTCCTAGCAATGGAATTTTTGAGTCATACATATGCCCATTTTGATGGCTTTTTGTTACTTACTGCCAAGCTACTTTCCAGAAGGGTGAAAGGAATTTACGTTCCCACCAGCCAATGCCCAATACTCTAATCAAAGTCATTTTGACATTTTTAAAAAATGATTAAATAGGAAAGAAAAAAAAACCTTTTGGAAACTGCTTTCCTTAGGAAAATAAAATGCATAGAGAAAAGTTTTGATGATCCATCTGTCTATTTTCTCATTTGCTACTAGGGAAAAAAATACCTCGGGAGGGATAAAAAAACAACTGTGTCCTAGTGGATGGACAGGAGGTTCACCTTCAACTCCATATCATAAATCCTAAGATGTTCTTTCTTCCCTTTGCTCTCTCCCTCTGCCCTACAGACTCCAGCTACAGCCTCTGGTTGCTAATCCCTCAAGGGCACCAGGAGAAGAGGTGGCCTCTAAAGACAGCGGAGTAGAACTTGCTAGAGGAGGAGAAAAGGGGGCTCAGGTTCCATGCTGTCAGCAAAAAGCTCCAATAAACAGAGTGCAACACATTAAGCCCTTGCTGTTAATATGCTGTCTAGACTTTAAAAGATTGCTTTTCTGTCTTCTAAGCTTCAACTTTTGACCTTACTTCTGTCCTTGTATCCATAGGAATGACTGGATTCAAACATTTCTTCTCTCCAGGGTTTCAATAGACCAATTACCTGTCACCCAAGCTGCCATAGTAACCCAGTGTGGCTATGACCCCAGTCTCTTATTCACTATGTAATGAATGAAAAACTTGAGGATGCTTGGCCTATGAGGTTGACAATGCAGGCGTCCTCCTTCCTCTGGGACAAGGTAAGTGGACAGTCCCTGCAGAAACTGCAGCAGATGTCACCTTTGCTGGCTGTGGATGGAGTGCTGGCAGGCATTTTACACTTTTAACTTTAATTGATAAATAAAAATTATACCACTACTAATAAAGCACTATGATGCTTCCATATATGTACACATTGTGTACCTGGAGGGTATCCGAGGAGGGCTGAGGAAATGTGGATGCTACACTGGGTTGAAACAAAATGAGTTTTGAGCCTTTTTAAAAATATATATATTTCACCCAGGAATGATTCTCCATCCCCTCCATATTCCCAAGAGCTCCAGTACTCTCATGCTGAGTCTGACTGCTCAGGTTCTTCTCTAATATGTAATTTTTATTTATTTTTTGCCAGAGGAATGGAACCCATTGAGGGGGGTGGGATTCTACCACTGAGCTAGATCCCAGTCCCTTTTATTTTCTATTTTGAGACAGGGTCTTGCTAAGTTACTGAGGCTGGCCTCGAACTTGCCATCCTCTTATCTCAGCCTCCTGTCACTGGGATTACAGGCCTATACCACTGTGCCTAGCTCTAACATGTAATATTTGCTAACCACTTACTGTGTGCCAAGCATTATAATGCACTAACATAAAAATGTTCTTATTTAATCCTCACAATTTCAATCTTTTAAGGTAGGTACTCTTACTATCACTTCTGTTATCAAAATGAAGAAACTGAAGGATTAAGCAATTAAGAAACTGGTTGAAGATAATGGAGCTAGTAAGAGTAACAGTCTAACTTAGGAACCACACACTAAACCAATATTCTCCATTGCCAGTTAAGGTAGATGATGGTAGTGGTTCTTCTCAACCACTGAAAGCAAAAAATCAAAGATTAAGATAGTTTAAGTCACTTGTCCTCTTATTCTGTCTGTGCCCTGTGAGGTGACCGAGTTAAATTGAGGCTGATGATTTCTACAATGGACTAAGGCATTATCCATCTCAGTAACTTCGTAATTGACCATAGCTTCTACAGTGAACAGATTAGTAGTGGTGGCAGCCAAGGGGATCCGAGAACAATGTGTTAGTGGAAGAGGACAGTGGGGATGGGAGGTCCTGGGCTAGGGTGGGTAGAGCATGCTTAGGGAGGGAAAACTCTCCTATCATCAGCCAGTGGCTTGCTCAGCCCACAGGACAAGACAGAGCCTGCACACAGTGTTTAAGTCTTTGTCAGGAACAGCGGTTGTTTACCTTCATGAATAAGAGAGCTCAGGGGACCATCATCCTCTGCCAATGACCGCCAAACACCATGCTTAGTGGGAACCACATAATTCCAGTCTATCCATAGCATCTAGTTTCCTTCCATATTTTTGTGATTAAGGAAAGCAAAAGGAGTATGACACAGTCACCCCACACAAATCTCTGTCACCCCAGCCTGGTAAAAACCAATTGAAATATCAGAAAACCACACCAAGTTGTCACATCCCTTCTATTTGACTGACCCACAGCATCCCACAAATGCCTTCCTTTCTCGATTCTCTCTGGGGCCAGGGCAGTTTGTATTAGAAGATGACTTGTTGGAAGGTGTGGTCAAGGAATAATATGATCTTTGGCTTGACGATGTATATTTTGGTCCTGGAAAAATGTATTGAAAAGATTTTAATGAGTCATGAAGGTAGTCCTGACACTTAGAACAATATTTTTCATGCTCTTTAGAATGAATGGAGGCCATTCCTCAGAGTGGAGGCCAACAAATGCCTGTTGGTTGAAGGAACAGGTTGGTATGCAAACTTGACCTGGTATAATTCACCTGCAGTTAAGACTGTCCCGTCGTGGGGCTGATCTTTAGCAGTGTCTTGAAGGAGCTGCCAGATTCTGTGAAATGAATTTTCATCTTGCCTGTCAGTTCTGTAAGCCATATTAGTGGACTCAGGTATTTTGCTTGTCATTAAAATCATTTCCACTCCTGCGATTATACCTATTTCTTCCAAGAAATATATTTTCATCAGAGTAGGTTGTTTTGCCTTGCTTAATTTTATAAGCTGACTAAAAAAAAGAGGAACTTTCTTGTGTTCCTGTTGCAGTAACAGATCAGGGGACACCTGCTCACGTGTGGATGGAGTTCTCTCTCCCAGGAACTCAAAGAATTTATGAACATTTTCATGCACTCCATGTTGCTTGCCTTGTGAACCCTTCTCAGGGGTCAGAGGAGGAATTCTGTGCCCCAGTGTCTTCATGTCACACCACCTCGGCATCTCAACGTACCCTTCTTATTTCCCTCCAATTCAGGTTACAACATGGTTAGCAGGATGCTCCGGTAGGGCCTCATGCTGTCATCTCCACTTGACAGGAGGTGGTTCTGAGCCTCCAGGAAGCAAAATGAACTTTCCAAGCTTCGTGAAACACAAACAGATTTGAAGATATTTATTTCCCAGCAGAAAGTTCCAGAGGTAGAACTACAAGACATCATGTAATTACGAGCCTACATGAATGTCCCTCTGCCACTGACCACCCTGTGAGCCACACATTCTTTTTCAGGACTCAACTCAAAACAAAATTCAATGCAGGGCCTTGAAATACAGTGGAGAGAGGATTCCCTGGTGCAGACTGGAGGGTGTGTGTTCACTGTGGTCAAGGCTGCTTTTGATGTAAAGGGCTTAGGAAAACATGATTAAAACGAAGGAGTGGAAGCCCAGTCATCTGGTAAGTGCATGAACCACCTCTGAGAATGTGTGATTCCTGTCGGGAAGCGAGCTCCCACCTCGAAAGTTCCACTCAGAGAAACAGCCTTAGCCCAAGGTTTGGCACTCCTGAAGTCCCTGCCAGCTTACCAAGTACAGATTAAGAAATGCTGTAGACTCCGTGAATGTGGCCAGGAACTTGTTTCAAAGAGTAAAGCATGAAAGAGAGTTGAGGGAGTAACTTCAGAGTGGAGGGACCTGGCAGACAGTACCTTGGCCAGGCGACCAAGTTTAACATCCAGGGTAGTAAGTCACGTTGACAGTGTGGACCTCCTGATATGAAGTGATGAGAATAGCAGTACATTTCGTGGCCTCCTCCACCCCAAATCCATAACCCCAGCCTAATCATGAGGAAAGCAGCAGATAAGCCCATGTGAGGCACATTCTACCAAATACCCAAGCCAGCACTTCTCAGGACTGTCAAGGTCAGCAGGAGCAAGCCAAGTCTGAGAAAGTAGTACAGCCAAGAGGAGCCAAAGAAGACATGATGATGAATGCAGAACCCTGAATGGGTTCCTGGGTCAGAAAAGGACAACCATGGACGCATTGGTGAAATATGAATAAAGAGTCTCATTAAGGGTAACATACCAATCCATGTTTGTTTCTTAGTTGTGAAAAATGTGCCATAGTAAGGTCATACCAATGGAAGAAATTGAATGAGCAGTAGACAGAAAACTTCCTGTACTATCTGTGCAATGTTTCTGTAAATCTGAAAGTATTTTAAAAGAAAAAGTTTATTCAGGGTTGGAAGGGAGATTTCTCAATATATAGTTTTCTATATTATTTTGAGTTATGACACGTGAATGTATTACCTGCTTTAAAATGCGCATGCACCCTGACCTGCTTCAACATACTGAATGAGGACAATGAAAGAGAAGGCTTATTAGGCAAAATGCTAATTTTTTAAAAATATAGCGAGCGTACCAAATGAGGGCCAGACATGTGGGTATAAGGTTGCCAGTTGCGAATGCAGTCCCCCACAAGGAGCTGCCTGTGGCTGCCTGTCTGGGCTGCTGGATTGTGAGTGTGAAGTTTTGAAAAAGCAATTTGGCTCCGAGGGGCCTCCTGAGGGTTAGCTCTTTTGCAAACCTCCGGCCCTTCCTTTCTGGGTGCTTATTTTCCATGACTGTTTAATGACAAGCAGCGCCTCTCATTCGCTCTGCTGCATAGATACTGTGTCAGACAGGAAGGGAGGGTTGTATATTATAGATCTGAGTCCTAATAAATAAATTCAGAGGCCGATATCATGCTGCATAATGGAGTGTGGGAAAAGAGCAATAAAGATCAGGCAACAGAGTCTTCCCAGGAGGCCGGGGAAGAGGGCAGGAGTTGGAGAGAAGCTGAACTTGGGCCAAATGGTAGGAGCCAAAGATGAAGTTGCAGGCTGCAGGCAGTGGAAACTGTGCTAAGCTCATCACAGCTGAGGTCTCAAAGGCAGGACTCTGTCTAGAAGCAAAAGAAATGGGCTATAGGAAACCCTGTCACTTCATTTTCAACCCAAATTCAAACCTTTGACTCTCATCCCTTTGATGTCTGCCATTTTCTGGGACTGTTTGGTAGAAGGTGTTTGGAATCCCAAGGTTGGAACCATCTTTCTTGCTGTGCAGCAGCCTCGCCTGTGTTATGGGGTTCCCTTTCCTCCTACCTGCACCCTCTGCTGTGTCAAAACTGTTTAGATAGGCGAGATTAATTGGCCTTCAGATCTTCTCCATTTCTGAAAGCCTATGAAACATCTTTGCTTATGGGGAATTGGATTTCACAGTTTAAACCTCCAGAGATGAATTGATAAGACTTTTAATAAGAGATGGTCTGGTTGGTATAAAATTTAAAAATGAGAGTCAATGACTCTACAATGTTTAAAAAAAAGTGTCCTGTCGGGTTGAAAATATCTCCCAGGTTTTCCAAGTCTCTTAAATGTTAGGGGTGTGAAACTGGCCACTGGGAATTAAATGTGAAAACAGGAATAGATCCATTAGATGAATCTTTGAGGTTCAGATTTCATGAGCTCACGAGAGCTCCGTGGTCTTCTGAGAAGACAATTTATGCAAGAAGTGGAAAGCTTTTTGTCCATGCAGAGTTTATTTTCTCAAACACTGCTTACCCATTGTAGAATTAACAGTCTTTGCTGAAAGACTATCTCATGATACACTTCAGGTAGAAGTAGAATATTTTATGCAATCATATCTCCCCATGAGGGAACCTGTCCAAAGCTCAAATGATTCACACACGAAAAAGTTCACTGAGTTGTTCATGTCTGAATTCAAAATCCTCAGGAGACACATTAGCTTGTTTGATAAACCAGAAAGAACAGTATTTTTGTGCAAGAGTTTTAATTCAGGAAATATGAGTCTAGTCTTGTATCTTTTTAAGTCCATGTATGAGAGAGTTTTGAAGTAAAATGCCATGTATTGTCTTAAAAACAGTTTAAAAAGACACACATGAGGATGTTACCAGAGAAAATGCTTCTCCGAACTGAACATAACTGAATAGATAACAAAACTGTACATAATCAAGCAAGGAAAACAGAACTAAAACAAGATGCCAAGCAACCAAGAATCATTTCAAGGATATTTAATTGTGAAAATCATTTTCGATGGTCCTGGATACACCAATTTTTTAAATTAAAACACAGTAACACATCAAATTGTGTAGCAAGGAGCAATCCCCATGGGGAGACTGAGAACCTGTCTGACAACTTTTCTGAGATTAGAAAAGGGGAAAATATCACTTTACAGTCTGTTTTTCAGAAGGCAGGCATCAGCACTCTGGAGACAAGGGCAAGACCAGGCAGTGCATGGGGAGGGAGCACTGCCAGCTACCTCCTAACCCTCTCCATCCCAGACCCCAGAGAACTCTTAGATAATATGGAAACCTCTGGGGGCCATTTGAATTGTAAATATTCTCCCAGGCTACCTTTTAGCAAAGAGTCACTTGGGAAGATATGTACCTGAGGCTTATCCTCCCATTGAGTGAATATTCAAGAAAATGATCCAAGGAACCTGCAGGAAGAAGGAAGATGGAGGATGGAGCTGCAGGGGCTAGGAGTGGGGAGTGGATAATGTCACCCAGCCAAAGAATAAGAAGCTCAGAAGTTGCTGCCTAGGCAGCTGTGACCTGGGCACAGAGGGTCTCCAAGGCAAGTCCTACCCTGAGGAGCAGAATGTTAGCTACAGAATCAAAGCAGGACAAATGTGGTCAGTAGCAACTCGGATCCCAGCTAGGAGTTGTCCCAGTATGCCCCAGTTCCTCCCATGAAGAAAATGAGGAGCAAAGGAGAAAAAGAATGGAGAGGGAGGATCTGGGGGGGTGGGTAGGCATGTCAAAATTTCTCTAAGAGACAAATGAGGGCAAATAGGAAGAAAGATTGAGAGAGAGAGGAAGAGGAGGAGGAGGAAGAGGAAGAAGAGGAGGAGGAGGAAGAGGAGGGAAAAAGAGAGGCAGGGTTAATGATAGCATCTAACATTTAATGATTCTGTCTAAACTGTGACCCATAATGTTCACTTAATGGGACATCCCTAGAGAAGCAAGCATCCAAAGACAGCTTCAATATATAAGTGCCTGTAATCCATCAGTGATCTGACTGGGGGTTGTAACCTCTGGCTCTCCAGCTCTCAGCCCACTGATGCTAACCTGCACCCTACCTTCTGCATGCTGCCATCCTATTTCCCTTCATTTCTTTTAAAGCAATCCAAACCATCACCTTTGTCCTAAATTTGAGGCTCGATTCATCTTTTTTTTTTTTCAAAAAAATGACCTGCCACTACAGCATGTAATTTTTATAAATGTCTGCCCAACACTAACAGCACTGCGTAATAAGCTTCAAATCCCCAAAGCAACATCATTCTGCCAACCTCCACCCCCTTCCCCCAGACTTACCAATGTGGGATATCTGCCAGGAAAATACAATAAAAAGTGGTAACAGGAATAAATAAAAATAAAATTTTAAATTATATGTCTTTGCCAGCTTAGTTTTCTCTTTTAATTTTAATCCTTTCCTTTCTCACTTTTCTCAGTATGATAATTATCAGTATGATAATTTTTGGTCCATTTTGCTTTTGCCTCCTGTGTTGATGACCATTCTCTCTGTCCTTTCCTTACACGTTTTCATACAAGATCCTCTGTAGCCTTTCCTTACATTCTCTGTGTGGAGTTAGCCCTTCCTGGCTGAGCCTTTGTTTTTGTGTTCTGTGCCATGAGTCCCTGCCTCAGTTTCTTTCTTGTTGGTCCTTGCAAATCTTACCTGGGTTTTTGCTGTCCCTGCATGTCCTTCAGACTCCTGTTCATAAGACTTCCATGGGGCCATGTCCCTTTGTTTCTTGAGAAATCTCTTTAACCCTCAAATGCTCTGTTCTTCCTGATTGGCATGAGGAATAATTCGGGGTTTCCTTTCCTTGTCCAATCCAATAAGCTTCCAATATTGGTTTCTTCACCTATTTTGTCCAATAGCTGTATCTCCAGCTGGGGTGATCCAAAAAGTTTCCTTCTTTGATATATACCTCCTAGCAGGACTCTGCTATCTGACAGAGGAAGTGACCTTAGATGACAATTAGGAGCATTCACAGCTGGCAAAACCATTCTAAGGGTAGACTATATGTCATAGGAAGTTGGAATTTGTTGCTGGAGCAATTTGGTTTGGGAGAAAAAGGATGCTATAGTTTGAAGATGTTTCCCAAAAGTTCATGTGTGGGAAATTTGGTCTCCAATGCAGCAGTGTTGAGATACCTTTGAGAAGTGACTGAGTCATGAGGGTAGAGCCTTCAGGGATTAATGGATTTATGAAGTAATGGGTGAATGGTTATCTTGGGAGTGGCTTTGTTATAAAAGCAGACTGTCTCTGACATGCTTGCTCTGTCTCTGTGTGATCCCTTCCCCCATATTACAGTGCAGTAAAAAAACCCTCACCAGATGCTGGCACCATGCTCTTAGACTTCTCAGCTTCCAGAATCATGAATTTAAAAAAACTTCTAGTCTTTTTAATTTACCCACCTTCAGGCATTTTGTTATAGTATCAGAAAACAAAAGACAGAGTGGATGATGCAGTCCCAGAACTATCTGCTTTTCCAGGGTTCTTGAGGACTATGGAATATCTCTCACCATTAACCACCGAGATAAAAAATACTGATGTCTCTGCAACAATAATTTTTATTCCCTTGGTGAGAGGAGTATACTCAAGCCCAAGGAACATAGGCAGGTAGCTGGTTCTCAAGTGTTACACAATAAATCCATTCTTACATTACAACCTCCCTGAGCACTCAGACTGTCTTCTCCATGTTACACCACAGTGGCTCTGACATCTCCACCTCATTTCTCCCAACCATTTTCCACAAGGTCCTTAAACAACAATGACAAATGTGACTCATAAGGAATCTGTCATAAAGTTGAAACACATGACATAATTATCTTAATTATCACAGTTGGAGAAAATTATAACTAGCATGCTATTTTTGTACGCTATATTTTAAAAAATCTAATGATAGGTAATGATTCTTCTAAATAACGTCAAGTCATACAACTAGAAGGTTAACAAAGCTCTAAGATATGAAGGAACTGATTCATACAATGACAACATTTTAAGCATTCTGCCTCTGGCAGACGGGGTGGTGGAACCTGTGGGCAGCTATTACTTTGCTTACTTGTGAGGCAAACTCTAACTCCTCACCTGGGTAAGAGTGTCAGGAAACTGTTGTTGAGGAGAAATCATGGACCAATAGAAACAGAAATGACTCCAGGTTTTAAGAGGGAAGATTACCAAAGCTTTGCACCTCTATTAGTTAGCTTTGTGTCACTGACGAAAAGACCCAACAAGAACAACTTAGAGGAGGAAAAGTTTATTTTGGCTCATGGTTTCGGAGGTTCAGTCTGTGGCTGGCTGACTCCAGTGCTCTGGGCTCCAGGTGAGGCAGAATACCACACTGGCTGCTCAGTTCATGGCAGCCAGAAAGCAGAGAGAGCCCTGCTCATCAGGAATAAAACATAAACCCCAAAGTCATGTCCCCAGGGACCTACTTCCTCCAGCCACATCCCATCTACCTACAGTTACCACCCAGTGAATCCATTTCAGTGGATTAATTCACTGATTAGGTTGCAGCTCTCATAATCTTGCCGCACACATGAGCTTTTGGGGGTCACCTCATATCCAAACCGTAAGACCCCCTTGCCTTGGTGGGGAGGAGGTAATCTAAAAAACACAATGCCTGCTTTGCTCCTGGAGCATCAATGACACTATGGTTTCCATACAATATTTGGGAGTTTACATTAAATGATTATTTGTTACTTTTCTGAAATTCAAATGTAGCTGGGCATCCTATATTTTATCTGGAAACCTAACAAAACATGACTACCTCAGAGCATATGTCATTCCTGTGGAGGTCCAAGGGCAGCTACCCATCCGGAACAATAACCTATAACACACCTATGAGAGACTCAAATTCCTTCTCGGTTCTAAAGCCAAAGGAGGCTTATGAAGTCCAATTTCTGGACTTTGCCAGCCACAGTTTGGACTGTTTACTTCAGGGACACTGATTAAGTCATATATTACAAGGAAGCCTCCCATTGCCCCTAATTCAAAACAGCTGGACCCGTTTTTCCTGCCAGCCTTGCCTCTCAATGGGAGCCTCAGGAGGGGACAATGTTTGGGAGGAGGGCAATCGGGGGACAGCTTTAATATTAAGCAAGGACATCTCTTAATGCCTTTGTGGAAATGCTCTTTATAGAGCATCAGGTTACAAAGCCTGAGTTAGGGGGTGAGGAGGGACAGAGTGTAGAGGGGGCGCTCGAGAAATCACCACGACTTTTGAGGATCAAAGAATTCAGCCTGTCAAATGCTGTGATATTTTTTTCAGTGAGGAAACCAGGTCACATTTTCCCCCTGAGGGCTTAGACACAAAAGGCAAGGTTCTACTAAAAAATTTTAGGATATTTTAAAGCTGTCAAAGTATGTCTGTACTACATGTTTGCTTCCACTTAAGCTTTTTTTCTTTCCCTTAAAATTTGGGGAGCAGGAGAACATTTTGTTTGGGGGTTATATTGGTCATAATCAGATGAATTTGGTCGATTTGGAATGTGCACAAACTTTCATTTGGTGATCATAAATCTGGTGAACGTGTTTATTTTCCAAAGCTTGGTCTAATAACAAAGAGGATGTTTTACCTAAATGTACGAGGTGGTGAAGGGCTGGCGATGGGCATGCATGCAGCTCAGCCATGCTTCCTGTTTCTTGTTTGCTTTTCTCTCAGAAGCTTACCTGCACCACATCAAATTGGAGCAAAGGGACTAGGAGAGGGACTTGAAGGCAGAAAGAGGCTGAGAACATGGGAGAAGATTGCAAAGAGCAAGGTAGATGCACTTTCCCTCTTTCACAAATATTTCTTTTTTTTTCTTTTTTCTTTCTTTCTTTTCTTTTCTTTTTTTTTTTTTTTTGTGGTTCTGGGGATCGAACCCAGGGCTTTGTCCCTGCAAAACAAGCACTCTACCAACTGAGCTATATCCCCACAAATATTTCAAGTTTGCCTTTTTGGACAGAACCCAGATTGTTTTAACTTCATTTTCCAGTAGATAAAGGTTCTATGAACAGAAATGAAAGTGAAGTCAAGGTAAGCACACTGTGAGATGAAATGGACCAGTTCAGAGTAGTTCCACCTTCCTGTCTATTGACCATAAACATGACATTAGCTATGCCAGAGAAATCAGCAGAAGATAAAATCAAGACTCAATCTTCATAGGGCTCAAAGGCAAACCCTATATTTGCTTTTGCATGAGGTTTACAATATCTGTTCCGGCCGGATAGATATTTAAAAGAACAAGAGTCCTTTCAAAAAGTGGAAGAGAAGTTTTTGAAGTATAGAGGTTGCCTGTCAAGATCCAAGCCGAGATAGGAGCCAGCTCTGTGGATGTGGGGTGCACATCTACACTGCAGTTCAAGGGCAATGTTTCCATTCTTTTAAGTGACAGAATAACCTTCCATGGCCTGGCTCCAAGTCTCTCCTGTACCCATGAAGAAGATTCTGGTGGAATGCCCATTAGTTAGCAAGGAAGGAAACAGCAATGATGCTGCTGCTGAGCTGAGCTGAGTTAATCTGCAGAGAGGTCAGAAGATGTGGGAGCAGCACAAGAAGAAGGCTAGACCCAGGAGACACGCTGCTCCTCAGGGTGCTAATGGGCACTCAAAAGATGAGCCCAGTACCAACCTGCCCCCTACCCTAGAAGTCCTTTTATTTCTTTCTTTTTTTTTAAACTGAGGTACAGCTCAGGCATGAATCTAAAATGTAGACCTTGATATATTTTCAGAAACATGGCTCATCCAGCCAGCCCCAGATTATAGCACAGAACAAGGTCTAGAGTTCTGGAAAGACACAGCCCCAACCACAGCATTCCATAAGTTACAACAGTTTCATACTTTTAAATGTCAGAATAACTCTCGTCCTTGGTCAGGCTCCAAGACTTTCCCATGAAGAAAGAGCCACATTAAATGAATTACAATTTTTTAAAACCACCTTAATTTTGTAACACCAGGCTATGCAAAAACAACTGAGAACTTTTGCTTTCACCTTTGAGTTTAGTCAACGCCTTCCACATTAACAACTTAAGAGCTAGTCCTTTGGCAACCCAACCTCCCCTAAGCTTAGAAAGCTGCAAAAGGCTTTCTGCTGTAGGGACATAAGCATGAGTGATGAGCTTGGAGAAGCAGAGGTGGAATCTGCTAGGCTCCCCATCCTTCAGAAGGCCTGCAAGTGGCCCTTTTATCTGTTCATCATTGTTTCTTGTTTCTTTGGTAACACTTGATTTTTCTGATTTTTTTCTAAGTCCCAGACTTTTGTGAAGTTGACAACAAAAGATGCCTAGGATCTAGATTACAAAATAATGTGGAGGGAAATGGCATGAAAATGCTGCAAACCCTGAACCACAAATTTTATTAGCCAGCAGTGTGTGAACTTGCTAAGAACTTTGTGCTGCAACCTTGGAGAGTAGATGGCGGAATCCCCAAAGGCCCTGTTTGTTGTCTTGGATGTCTCTTAAACTTCATACCAGTTCAGAGCAGCAATCTTGATTCTGAGATTGGCACCAAAGTTTTCTGTATCATTCAAAATCGGACGTAGGCATTGGAAAGGCTCTGAGTTTAGAATGTCTCCCAAAGCTCAGTGGTTACAGAGCTGGGACAATGGAAAGTGGAATACAACTGCAGCAAAATTGTACTGTTTTACGAAAAAGTGGCAAAACCTTAAACGGAGACAAGTCTCAGGATAGAATCTTTGATAAGTCAAATAGTTAAGTGTCCGTTCAATGTCTTTTGTTCATAAATATATTTAAGAAATGTTTATAAATATTTGTTAAGTCTCTACATCATTCAGGATTCTCTAGAGCAGAACCAATAGGATAGTTTTAAACATTTTAAGGAATTAAGTCACATGATTATGGAGATGCTAAATCTGGAAGCTATAGGTCTGCTGGGAAGGTTAGACATTTAGGAAAGAGTTGGCACTGTGGTCTTTAGTCTGAAATCCATGGGATGGGCCAGCTGTTGGAAACTCACACAGGGTTTCTATGTTGCAATCTTGAGGCAGAATTCCTTCTTTAAGACATCTCAATCTTTGCTTGTAAGGTCTTCAATGGGTTGGGTTGGATAAGATCCACTCACTTTATGGGAGTCTAGTGATTGTAAATATTCATCACATTTTAAAAATATATTCACAGCAGTCTGGCATAGTGGTGCATGCCTGTAATCCAGTAGGAGGATCACAAGTTCAAAACCAGCCTCAGCAAAAGTGATGTGTTAAGCAACTCAGTAAGACCCTGTCTCTAAATAAAATACAAAATAAGACTGGGGATGTAGTTGAGTGTCCCTGAATTCAATCCACAGTACCCACCACCCCAAAATATGCATATAAATATATATTCACAGTAACATGTAGACTGATATTTGACCAAACAACTTGGTATCCTAACCTAGAAGTTGACAGATAAAATTAACCATCACAGGATCTGATTATTTCAGTTCTATGGTAAAGTCTTTGGATGGTACCCATGAAGGAAGAAGACACAGAGATTAGTAAGAAATAATCCCTTCTCAGGGAGCTTATTACATAGTAATGCAGAGAAGATATAAACACCTTCCCTTCCCTTTCCAAAAATATGATCAACTAGATAATCTGAAAACCCCTTCCAATGCAGTATAAAAAATATGACTTAAACAATGATTTTAAGTGACTTGATAGGCTAAAGGAAAGTAATAAATCCATATGATGTAGAATTTAGAAGCCAAAAAAAAAAAAAAATAATGGAAAACAGGAACTCTAGGAGGCTACTTGTCAAACCCTGATGACCTGAACTTTTACTGTGGTGACAACTCAGGACATGAGACAGGAGATAAAGCTCAAGATAGAACCAAGAGGATTTTCACCAAAGGTGGGATCCCAGTGAGCCACACACCCTAATTAGTGTAGACTAGAAACAAGCTCCCTGTGCAAGGAGAATATCAAGGAAATTTGGTGCTAGATGAAATGAGTCTTCAAATAGGTTTTTGACCTTAAATCCTACTACCCCTGTGATCTAAATCACTCAAGTAGAGAATTTAGTTATAAGTAGTTCCGAGCTATAATTTCCCATAGGCAACTGACAGAAGCAACCACAAATCTTTTCTGGAGTTGTCAACTGCAGCCCAGGTTTCAAAGAATTCCCACAGATAAAGTACCAAGAACATGACCTCACAGTCAAAAATTATAATACATATCATCAAACAAGGCACCATGAACCACAGTTGGCATAATTGGGTCTATAAATATTTCAGGTACTAAAGTCACCTGATACAGGATAGAAGATAGCTTTAACACATTGTAAGAAATAAGAGAAAAGCATGAAAATATGAACAAAGAACAGGAAATTATAAAAATGGAATTTCTAGAAGTTAAGAATTTAGTGGATCTGTTGTTAACTAGCAGAATGAAGAGATAAAAGAGAATTAGTAAACTAGTGAAGAGATTTGCAGACATTATTCAGAATTTTGAGGAAACAAAAGACAAAACATATTAAAGAGTGGCTAAGAAATTGAGGATAAATAGAGAAAGTCTACCATAAATTTAATAGGAGTTCTAATTACTTCCATAATTACTGAAAAATCTCAAGCTTGATATATAGGAAACCAGTAAATCCAAATGAGATAATTAACAGAAAAACATATCTAGACATATCATAAATGGAACCAAGGAACAACAAACACATAAAGAAAGTCCTACAAGCATCTAGTGAGAAAAGACAGAATAAAAATAAAAGAGTGGGTTGGGATTGTAGCTCAGTGGTAGAGTGCTCGCCTCGCATGTGTGAGGCACTGGGTTTGATCCTCAGCACCACATAAAAATAAATAAATAAAATACAGGTACTGTGTCCATCTACAACTAAAAAAATATTTTAAAAAATAAAAATAGAAGAGCAAATAGTGCTCAGTGGTAAACTGAAAGGCAGAAGACTGAAATAATATGTGCAATATACAGGGAAAAAGTCAATCTGAAATTTTTATACCCAGAAAAACTGTCAAGAACAAATACAAAATAAAGACATTTTCAGATGAACAATAATAGACAATTTAATACCAAAGGGTTCTCATTCAGGAGAAATCTCAAAAATGTACTTTAGAGTCAAGCTGGCAGACTGGCCTGGCTCTCCTCCCCAGCGCTGCCCTGAGGAGGCGGGGAGGGGAGGGCTGGGTGGCCAGCAGGCGGGCTACAATGCCGAACTTCTGTGCTGCCCCCAGCTGCAGGAGGAAGAGCAAGCAGTCCACTGGGCCTTCTTTAGGTACCAGGAGGATCTGGCCAGATGCCAGAAGTGGGTTGTAGGAGAGCTGACTTGGAAGATAAAACACCTGACCAACTGAATAAATATTATCGATTATGTGCCAAACACTTTGAGACCTCTATGATTTGTAGAACTAGTCCTTATAGGACAGTTCTTCCAGATAATGCAATACCAACAATATTTGATCTTACCAGTCATTTGAACAATCCACATAGTAGACACAGAAAACCAATAAAAGAATTGAGTGAAGATGAAATCAGGACACTGAAACAGAAAAAAAATTGATGAAAGTTCTGAACAGGAACAAAAGCATAAAGAAACAAACGACAGCAATGTTCAGTGCAGAAGAAGGGGGTGATGAGCAGGATGAAGATATTTTACCTTTAACCCTTGAAGAGAAGGAAAACAAAGAATACTTAAAGTCTTTATTTGAAATTTTGATTCTTATGGGAAAACAAAATACACCTCTGGATGGGCATGAGGCTGATGAAATCCCAGAAGGTCTCTTCACTTGGGATAACTCTCAGGCCCTCTTGGAGTGCCAGATAAAGTCTGGTGAAGAGGTCCTGAGAAAACGCTTTGAGACCACAGCAGTTAACACATTGTTTTGTTCAAAAAAACAGCAGAAACAGATGCTAGAGATCTGTGAGAGCGGCATTCAGGAAGAAACCCTCAGGGAGGTGAGAGACTCGCACTTCTTTTCCATTATCACTGACGTTATGGTGGACATAGCAGGGGAAGAGCAACCACCTGTGTTGGTGAGGTTTGTAGATGAACCTCATAACCCGAGAGGGGAATTTGTGGGCTTCCTGCCTTATGAAGTTGACGCAGAAATTTTGGCTGTGAAATTTCACACTATGATAACTGAGAAGTGGGGACTAAATATGGAGCATTGTCGTGGCCAGGCTTACATCGTGTCTAGTGGATTCTCTTCCAAAATGAAAGTTGTTGCTTCTAGACTCTTAGAGAAATATCCCCAAGCTATCTACACACTGCTCGTCCTGTGCCTTAAATATGTGGTTGGCAAAATCAGTGCCTGTGATGGGGGTGTCCGTTGCATTAGGAACAATTGAGGAAGTTTGTTCTTTTTTCCATTGATCGCCACAACTGCTATTAGAACTTGACAATGTAATTTCTGTTCTTTCTCAGAACAGTGAAGAAAAGAGTAAAGAACTGAAGGAAATTTGCCATTCTCAGTGGACAGGCAGGCATGACACTTTTGAAATTTTGGTGGATTTCCTGCAAGCATTTGTTTTGTGTTTAGATGGTATAAATAGTGACACAAATATTAGAAGGAATAACTGTGTAAATGGTCGAGCGTTTGTACTCTGTAGTGCAGTGACACATTTTGATTTCATTGTTACTATTATTTTTCTTAAAAATGTCTTATCTTTTACAAGAGCCTTTGGGAAAAATCTCCAGGGACAAACTTCTGATGTCTTCTTTGCTGCCAGGAGCTTGACCACAGTGCTGCATTACTCAATGAAGTAATGGAAAATATTGAAGTTTATCATGAGTTTTGGTTTGAGGAAGCAACAAATTTGGCAACCAAACTTGATATCCAGATGAAACTCCCTGGGAAATTTCGTAGGGCTCAGCAGAGTAACCTGGAATCTCAACTAACCTCTGAAAGTTACTATAGAGAAACCCTAAGCGATCCAACAGTGGAGCACATCATTCAGGAACTGAAAGATATATTTTCAGAACAGCACCTCAAAGCTCTTAAATGCTTATCTCTGGTATCCTCAGTCATGGGACAGCTCATATTCAATACATCAGAGGAGCACCATGCTGACATGTACAGAAGTGACTTGCCTAATCCCAACACGCTTTCAGCTGAGCTTCACTGTTGGAGAATCAAATGGAAACACAGAGGGAAAGATATAGAGCTTTCATCCACCATTTATGAAGCCCTCCATCTGCCTGATATCAAGTTTTTTCCTAACGTGTATGCCTTGCTCAAGGTCCTGTGAATTCTTCCTGTGATGAAGGTTGAGAATGAACACTATGAAAATGGACGAAAGCGTCTCAAAAGCATACTTGAGGAACACTTTGACAGACCAAAGGTCAAGAAACTTGGCTTTGCATAATATAAATTTTGATATAAAACATGATCTGGATTTAATGGTAGACACATATATCAAACTATATACAACTAAGTCAGAGTTTCCTATAGATAATTCAGAAACTGTTGAAAATACATAAAAGACTTTTAAAATGGGCTTTCTCTTATATTTGATATTCGGAAGAAAAGCTGCAAGGTGTATGTAGGTTACTTAATCACTGAATATCTTTGCCTCCAGATACATTACATTAGCCACTGGTAATCTGCCTATATACAGGGCACCTGTTTGAGCTCTCATGCTTTGAAAACTTGTCTGTTCTTCCCAAAGACAGCATTAGAAGTACCACATTTCACCTTTGTGTGACTTCTGCTAGTAGCACTCTGGAATTATTTTAGTTAAGTCTTTTAGATATGAAATGTATTATTACCATGGACCCAGTTGTCAGGTATTGTTATCAATTTTGAAGAAATAAATTTTGAGGATATATAAGAAAAGAATGCATCTTATGAAATGTTACAATGAAGCCTACTGTTGACCTTTGACTATTAGGAGTTTTAAGTGTGTTCAAATCTGTAATGAACAGTTAAGGGAATTAACCAGAGAGTTGTGAGCTCACCAAACAGATCTCAGCATAAATTTTGTCTTTATCAAACAAACTTAGAGAACAAGTTACAGTTTGAGTGGAGAGCCTACCATTGTTGTTCCACCTCTGGTTGTTGCTGTTTACATTCCTTTGTTGAGTCTACATCTTCATAAGCCTAGGCCTTCATTTTAGCAGGTAAATGTTGAACACTTCTGCTTCATGGTCAAGACAGAATCAGAGGCCGTCGATATGGGCAACTTGTCTGCTTTCTTTTTCCATGACGGTATCTACTGCCTCATCTTGATTTATAAGCAAAACCTGGAAAACCTACAAAATAAATGTTTTGTGGTTTATCTAGAAATAATATAGAAAATATTGCTGTTATTTTTGGTGGAGAAAATCAATTTTGTATAGTTTATTTCAATCTAAATAAAATGTGAATTTTGTTTAAAGTTCAGGTACGTTATTTTTTGTGGGACCAAAACATTCTCATGTTAAATTATTTTAAAATATATTTGATAACCAGGTTCACAGTTTTCATAATTCAAAATGAAGTGTTTTGTGAAAAAAAAAAAAAAGAACGTTCTTTGGAAGAAACAGGTCTGAAATATTAGAAAGAATGGTAAGCAAATACCTTGTTCAGAGTGTGTTAAATATTGTGTCCATTTTGTGAAGTTAAAAGAAAAACTAGCCAGGCGTGGTGGCACATGCCTATAATCCCAGTGGCTTGGGAAACTGAGACAGGAGGATTGCAAGTTCAAAGCCAGCCTCAGCAAAAGCAAGGTGCTAAGCAACTCAGTGAGACCCTGTCTCTAAATAAAATACAAAGTAGGTCTGGGGATGTGGTTCAGTGGTCGAGTGCCTTTGAGTTCAATCCCCAGCACCAAAAACAAAAAAAACAAGACTAGAACTAAATATTGAACAGTAATAATTAGATTAGAAAATAGATTATTGTAGTTAAAATGTTTTAAGTTCTGCTCAGGAAGAGGAAACTTATTAGGTTAATATAATTAAGTTAAATTTATACATTAAATACCTCAAGTATTCACTGAGAGAAAAGACATACAGTATAACATATACACGTGAGCTTTCAGAGGGGAGAGAACAGAAGAAACTTGGTCCAAATATTAGGCAAATAGAAAAAATAAAGTTAACAGAAGAGATGACAACTAGAAGGTACAAAATAAGGTAGTAGAAATAAAAGTAAGTATACTGGTAGTCAAAAATAATTTAAAAGAAGGAAATCCAACTGTATATGTTGTTTACAAAGCTTCATAAGAACACAGTTTGGAAATAAAAGAAACACATCTACTAGGCATAAAAACAAAAGGCAGCCAGTTCAGCTATTTTACTATCACAGAAATAGATTTTTCAGGAAAAAAGAATAAGACATACTAGTAGCAAATAGGATCATTACAAAATGATTTTTAAAAATTACCCATTAAAAGATAACACAAGTCTATGTTTGGGGATATAGTTCAGTGGTAGAGCAATTGCCTAATATGCACAAGGCCCTGGGTTTAAAGCCCAGTATGGCAATCAGTCAATCAATAAAGATACCACAAGTCTAAACTGATTTGCCCTTGATATGTAAGACAAACATTGAGAAGGTCTAAATGCAGACAAATATAAGTTTTTAAGTGATATAAACCATAGGAGAAGAATGGGAAAAACATATGCTAGATCAGAGGAGGAAGGGGACACTGGTTAATCATCTGGAAATGTATGGTAGAACCAGGTTATAGAGGGCGGTAAGAGTCAGGAATCTGAAGTCAGCACAACAGCAAACTGATAAGCACTTAAGCAGGAAAGTGACACTGTGAAGTAGTTTTATAGGAAGAAAACCAGAAAGTCTGGCTACTGTCTACAAGGTAGAATGGACGGAGAGGTTTACACCAAGGTGTATACCAAGATTGTCAAAATATCTTGAATTTTGGGGACATGGTACGGGGGTGGAAGGGTCTGTCCAAGAGAATTTCAGTTCTGTTGAATTTTGTCATTTAAACAGACAAAATCAAGAGGACCTGCTGGCACTGTGCCATTGGTGGGTAATTTTTGTCTTAGGAAGAAACCAAAGGTGACCAGGTGAAAAGAAGCCTAGATCCTAACTGATTCCTGGAAGGTTCATCTTTACAAGCCTCAGAAACTAACACCAATAGCTCCATTTTATTTGGGTCACCAGTCACTTTCTATGTGGTCCCTTGGAGATGATTTTTAAATGTTGATTGAGGAGCTAGGGATGTAGCTCAGAGGTAAAGCACTTGCCTAGCATGCACGAGGCTCTGGGTTCCATACTCAGCACTGCCAAAAGCCCACAAAAAAAAAAAAAAAAAAAAAATTTAAATATCAATTGAATGAAGCACCAAGTATGTGGCTCCAGAACCATTTTATAACCTAAGTTTATTCTCCTTTAACCAATGTGCAGGAAGAGCACAATTGAGTAGACTCCAGAATCATGGCTATTCCATGTCCAAAAATAGCACACCTTATTCTTCCTAAATAATTACATATCAAGTATTTCATCAAGTGTGTGTACCTAAGCTATTTGCTTGACAAACTATAAGACTTGATTTCCCAGGTCATGAGAAAATTGCAGTCTTTCCAACAAAGCTCATGTGGGTTGGATACTCCTGAAATATTTGGGAGCAGCAGTGTTTCAGATTTCAGATTTTTTTAGATTTTGGTATGTGTATAAACATAATGAGACATCTTGAGGGTGGGACCCAAGTCTAAACACAAAATTCATTCATGTTTCATATACACCTTATACACATAGGCTGAAGATAATTTTCTACAGTGTTTTTAATAATTTTATGCATGAAACAAAGTTTCATGGTATGAAATTTTCCAATTGTAACATCATGTCAGCACTCAACATTTTTGGATTTTGGAGCATTTTGGATCGGGGATTTTCAGATTAGATATGTTCATCCTGTATACTTTTTTCTACTTCTAGAGAAACCCACTAGAGTCACATTGGATTATTAGTGGATTTCACTATTTGGTAGAATTATTTATGAACCAAGCCACCCACATGAGTTCAGCCGAGGTTCTCAGTCTGATCCTCAGGAACAATCTACACTATAAATACTAGGAGAAAAACTGGGTCTGCCGGAATGGTTTCCTCATGGAGCAGGAAAAAAAGCATTAAGTAAAACAGACTTGTTTCCAGGTCCAACTTATTTATGACTCACTTTTTAAAAAATTTGGAAGACTTTTGAATGAACTGTGTGCTGGGACTCCTGCGACATGGGAAAGAAAATAAGAATTATTTTATAAACCTATGGCATTATTTTATTATGTCAAACTAATCATCAGAAGAGACCACTGGACCCTGATGGATAATTATTACAAGAAGGCCGAGCAGTCATCTAATCTAACTTTATGATTATTATTTTTGGTAGGTGTTCCAATGTTTATCTGATTCATGCCTAACAAGTTCTCCATCGTATGCCATTCATTACTCTCTGATTCTCTGAACACCAACTGGATATCCAACAATTCAACTCAGTTCTAACAGTACATGGCATGGACCACTCAGATTAAGGCCTCAGCCCCATAAGACTGCTTTCACTCCAGATGCCAGTCCCAAGTCACCAGCCACCCATATTTCTAAGTGACTGGCTATGATTTAAGGGTTCCTACAGTTCCTGCTTTGGGTTTGATAATTCACAAAAGTGGCTCACAGAGCTCAGAAAAACACTATACTTTTATTCTAAAGGATACAAATGAATAGCCAGATGAAGGGGTACATAAGGCAAGGTCCAGAAGGGTCCTGAGCACAGGAGCTTTTGCCCCCATGGCACTGGGGTACGTGACCTTCCCAGCACCTGGATGCATTCACCAACCCAGAAGCTCTCTAAATCTTATTGTTGAAGAGTTGTCATAAGCTTCAATCTCCAGCCCCGCACCTCCTCTTCCCTCAGGCATGCATGTGGCTCTCAAAGTTCCAACTCTCTACTCACTTGGTCTTTAGACCAACCTCATCCTGAGATTACCTAGGGGATCCTAAGTCACTCTTTAGTATAAACTCAGGTATAATTGAACAGAACTTGTTATGAATGACAGAAAACACTTCAACCATTCAGGAAATTTCAAGATCTTTAGCAGATTTGTGCCAGGAACCAGGGACAAAGACCAAATATTTCTTATACCATGGTTCCTCAGTTTTCCAGAGAGGACAGACAGGAGTAACATCACTCAAGTGTAAGTATTTTGGTACTGCTACTCTAGTTGCTTGTGGAGGTGGAGGTGGGGTTCTGGCTGTACATCCTTAAGATTTTATTTCCCCCAAGTTGAAACTCTAGCAACTACACTATAAGGAGTAGAACATCAAGTGTTGGTAACTCACTGGCTTATGTACTAATGTAGATTCAAAGAGTTTCCGGGGAGACTCTGCACCTGGCCCCTGGCTGCTCCCCAGGGTCTCCTCTAAGCATAGGTAATGTAGCCACATTTCCATTTAACTTTTCAGTACTTGCAAACCAACATTAAACCTGTCAAACTAAATAACAAATGAGATTTTCCAAAATAATGAAATTAGTTGAGAATGAACATTGTAATGGGAATCTGCCTGCCATAGGAAACCATGTGTGTATTCAGAGAGACAAAGGTTATTAAAGGTAAAATAAGGAGGATTGAATAAGTCATTGTGAAACAATCATCCTTGGCTACAAGGATCAAGGCCCTTTCTGTCTACCCACACTTTGCTGTGACCCCTTGGTCCGCCCTGGGCTTTCCTAGCACCTATACCAACCATCAGATTCTAGGCTAATTACCTGTCTGACATGTGCCTCTAAGCTGTCACTTATGTGCAAGCTCTCAGAGAGCAGGTGTGAGTCTGTCTTGTTTCCTGCAGTGCCCCCAAATCATAGCATAATAGGTGGCTTATAGTAGGAGCTCAGTAAAGAGCTACATGAGTGAATTCCTCCCATGTTGGCATTACAAAGATGGCTCACATGGCCAGCCCTTTTTGCTCCAGTCCCATATGCTGTAGACTGAGATGCAAGGAGGAGCAGCCTCAACCAGCCCTTCTTAAATCATCATTTGCAGACAGTTTAGGTTCAGGAATAACCTCAAATACTTTTGGTTGGAAGGTATATTTTGCCCACTAATTTTCATAACCCTGTTTGTTTGAGAGGAAATCTCATCCAGATGTCCCAGATTCATTTACATTAAACTCATCACCACGTGACACTCTAACAGCTTTTGATGGCCATGAAGTCCTTTTTCACAAACCAGGCAGTTGCCATTTGCCAGCTTTAAGTGAATACAGGATCCCAGTTTGCATCTGGGTCCAAATTTAGATTCAGCAAGTATGGGGGAGTGTGAAGTTTGGCAATCCCACATTCTCCTGTCCCTGCTGAGGCATGGATGGGATTTTACAGAACTTGGAATGCAGATTTCCTAATGGTTCAAATGAATGTCACAATGCAATGGTTTCATCCACCAGAAGGACAATGAAATAAGACTCTTCTCTGTCTTTGTGATTTCTTCTGCCCGTTTAAAAAAGACATGGGAGACAGAGAGAGGGTAAGGAAGGAGTTTTAGAAGAATAGCCAACCCCCGCCCCCAACACACAAACCCATGCACATCCAAAAATTGTAACAACCTAATATTCACTAGCACACCAGGGAATTTAAATGTGCTAAGTCCCTTGGCAGGCAAAGAGCCCCCTCCTCTCTTCCCTCTCCCTGAGCTTTTCTCTATCCAGCCCTTCCTCTTTGACATAAGGGTATTTTTTGGCAAAAAAAGATGGCTCCTCATTCCATTGAATTAACTCAGCACTGCAAAACTAACTCAAAGTGATCTGTAAGGATATTTTCTGGCTCAGCAAATGTGTGTACAAGGGTGGTTCTCTGAAACAACTGGGAAATGTTATCTAAGAGAAGTGAGTTGCTCCCGCCTCTGTTCCCTTTGGTCTCTGTGCTCTTAGCATGTTGCAATTTATCTGTTTAAAAGGCTGATCCCACTAGTTGACTGGTGAGCTCCAAGGACAGGAGTCAGAGCCTTCTACACTTGACATTTTTCTCAGTGCCTGTCATATAGTGGTTGCCCAGGCCATGGCTGATAAACGAATGAATGAAGAGGACCTCTACGTTAATCAGAGTCTTCAGATTACTGCACCACCACCTGGATATAGGTGAATGGATACATAGACATAAGAGATAGACAGACATAGAGAATAAGAAGGAATGTGGAAAGAAAAGAAAAACCTTCTATTTCTTGAAAATCCTGTAAGTGGAACTGGAGAATTTTCAGTAACTCAAGCAAGTAATAGCAATGGGTAAATGTGAGCATGCCTATACATTACTCTTTGACTATATTCTGTTTTTATTTTGGCTTTTCTGGGTGGCAGTTTCCTGCAGACTGGCATGTCTCTGCCTTGCAATGATGCCATCATGATAACCTCTACATCAGAGAAGTCCCTGCCTTTGGCATGATTGCAGACACTCCACAGTTCCTTCAGTGATCCAAGACAGTTCCAAACTGGCTGGGACCTTAACTTAATGACATCTGTGTGTAAAAAGGGAAAGGACATCATAAATTCTCACGATTCTTTAAATTGTGTTTTTTTTCCACATGTGATTGGATTTCCTAAGTCATCCTGAAAGCTACATACTTGCTAGACCTCAGCAGTATTCTAACACAGAAGCGTGGGCCCCCGTCTGAAATGAAGGAAAGGATGATGTCATCCTCAGCCCGTAAGGACTGAAGGGATTACAAGATTTGAAGTGGGATTTGGAAAAATCTCTGGTGCTGTGAATATTGGGGCTGCTGGCAGCCTCTTCACCTGGGGAGAAAGGCCTCGCCCCCACTCCTCTGGTTATGATAACTGCCCTCTTGGCTCAGACTGTGACAGGTTACTTTGGGTCATTTTTTCCACTCCAAGTTTCAAGGGATTTGACTGTAGATCTTAATTTTTTTCCACTTTTATTCAAATCTTTTGGACATGATTTCAGATCATGAACAATCTTAAGTGTGCAGCACTATATTAAATGAATGGTGCACTTGGCAACTGAGGAGCTAGGATGGAGAAGCAATTAAGGAGGCGAAGGGGGGTGCAGTCATTTGGGGATCACTTTGACCCTCTGAGGGCCGTACAGCTGTGTTTGGCTTACTAACTCACCTGTGAGGCAGCCAGAAAGATTGCAACTCAGTTTCTTGCATCAAAATGGACCCTGCTTATGGAGTACCTGAATGGTGCAAAGCGTCCTATTGGAGGTTGTGCTGAATTATAATAATTAATAGATCTTTCTGGCCATGAAGGCACTTTTGATTCTGTGAAATCTATCAAGAACACACGGTGATTTTGCATTGTCTTCGCTTAGCCATTGCTTTTCTCAGAATGTCCTGCTGTTTGCTCTGTGATGGAGCCTCTGTGTTTGCTCCCTGAAAGTTGGTCAGGTGCCAGGCACTGTGGTGCTACTGACACTGTCACTAATCTGCTGGCTTAGCTAGTGCACAAGGAAGGGGTTCAGCACCTGCACCCACAGTTCTTCCAAATTCTGGTTCAGTTTTTCAAGCCTCTTGCCCTTGCTTGTGTTCAGTTTTCCTTCCTAATTGCCCCAACACAAGAAACAGAGACAATGGCCTGGCACTGATTTCTCTTCCAATTCATGCCCTCAACTGCATATGGTCTAATCCCTATGTTACAGGCCTTATCCATGGCACTCATAGTGCTTCTGCTATTCTCATCCAACCCTGACTGATATGGAAGGACTTTGGCCCATATATTAGTCTGTTTTCTGTTGCTGTAACAAAACACCTGAGGTAGGGACTTAATAAAAAATAGGGTTCTTTAGCTCACAGTTTGGGAGGCTAAAAGTCCTAGACTGGGCAGCTCCATCAGTTCTACCTTTGGTGAGGGCTTCATGGCAGAGGGCATCACAATGGTGGGAACACACATAGAAGAGACTGCATGGTGAGACAAGAAGCCAGAGAGGGATTCAAGGGCCAGGCTTGCTCTTTTATGCAACTCACTCTCACAAGAACTCATTCCATGAAACCAGCATTAATCCCTTTCAAGGGGAATGCCCCAGTGTCTAAACCTTCCACCAGGTACCACCTCTTAGAGGTTCTATCACATTCATTGCCTCACCGAGGATGAAACTTCCAACACACGAATGGCTGGGGGACACACTCAAACCACATCCACACCCAGCATTCTATTTAAGGTGATCATCAGGGACTCCAACACACTTATGCCTAGTTTTTGGCTTGCTCATTATGTTGACTTGGAAATCACTTTATCCCCTTGACCTCATCTATAGAATGTGTGCTTGATCTGGACCAGTGTTCTTTCAATCACTGTGTCATTAGACTCACCAGGGTTCTCACCATAAGGACAGAACCCCAAAGCCACAGTTCAGACCCACTGAATCAGAATTCTCAGAGAGTGATCACCAGATCTTCATTCTACAGCAGTAGCCCAGCAACTCTTAGCATCAGGTAAAGCTAGGGCAAGGCTGACAGGCATGGCAGTGGAAGCTGGAATCCAACCTGTGCTTTACTCACCATGTGTCCTGCTGTCCAGGAGGCACTGCTGGAAAATGCTGGATTAGATGGTCACTATGGTCCCATCCACATCTGACATTCTATAATTTGAGGCTGTGGAATCTGAATAGTTCAAGAATGAGAGCCTCGTTACAAGTTCCTAAAATTAAGTTTTTCCCCTACTCAGAACTTCTTGATAATTTCTCTTGGGGGTTGCCTTAGTCTGCTCAGGCTGCTTTAACAGAATACTATAAACAGGGTGGCTCAAACAGCAGACATCTGCTTTCTCGCAGTTTAGGAGTCTGGGAAGTCCAAGTTCAGGAGACCAGCATGGTCAGGTTCCTGGTAAGGCCCTCTTCTTGGTTTTCAGATAGTCATGTTTTTCTGTGTCCTCACATGGAAGAGATAAGCAGGGAGACCATCTCTGGTGTCTCTTTTTGTAAGGGTGATAATCCCATTATGAGAGCCCCACTCTCAAGACCTAATCACTTCCCAAAAGTCCTATGTCCAAATGCCATCTCATTGGCATCTGGGGCTTCAAAATACAAATATGGAAGGGATACAATTCAGTCTCCAGCAGCAGTAATTGAACTTTTGGTATTATTACAAAAGATGTAACAGAAACCTACCATGAAATTAGCAATGCTTCAAAGTTAGTTTATATTATTGATCATTGCCACTAAAAATATGTAAGGACACATGTGAAACCTTATTTAAGTTACATCAAGTACCTTGTGCACATACAGATTTATGCTCTCCAGGATTGATGACCTTGAGAATCATTTAAAGACTTTCTCTTTTGAAATTATATGCAGAACTGTCAGGGAAATTAGTCTCATTACTTTGAGGCTATGGGTTATCTTTTGATGGAAAAGGGTAATATCCAGGTTGGTTGCTCCCCATATTCACCCAAACATGTTGCTGAAAAATTTTTAATTATTTCCAAAAATTAAACAATTATTAAAAAGTAATAATCTCCCCAAACACAGAAAATATCTTAGAACTTTTGTCTCTCATAGCACTTTCTCTCAGTACAAATCTGATAAACTTCAAAAAATATTTATTGAATTCAAAATGTAAATATATATATATTTTTAGGGTGCTGGGGATTGAATGTGGGGGCACCATAATACTGAGCTACGTCCCAACCCTTTTTGTTTTTTATTTTGTGACAAGGTCTAGCTAAGTTGCCCAGGCTGACTTCAAACTTGCCATCTTCCTACCTCAGCCTCCCAAGTCACTGTGAATATAGATCTGCAGAAATGCATAACACTTTTCATTGAATAGGTTGTTCCTTCCTTTGGTTTGTATCTCTGTGCCTTCCTCAATCCAAATAATTCTTAAATTTGGTCTTTTCATGATGTCCCATAGTTGTTAGAGGTTCCGTTCATGATTTCTTGCCATCTTTTGTTTGGTCTACTTTGTTTTCAAGATTAAATATTCTGTCTCCATTGTCTGAGGTTCTGTTTTCCACATGATACAGTCTGTTGGTGATGCTTTCTATTGAGTTTTTAATTTGGTTTATTGTTTCCTTCATTTCAAGGATTTCTGTTTTTCTTTTTTCTAGAATCTCTATCTCTTTGTTGAAATGGTCTTTTGCTTCCTGCATTTGCCCTTTTAGTTGTTTTTTGGTGTGATCATTCATTGCCTGCATTTGCTCTCTTATCTCATCCTTTGCTTCTTGGATCATTTTAATTATGTACATGCTAACCTCCTTTTCTGACATTTCTTCTTCCATGCTGTCATTGGATTCTATTGATATAGCATCTAGGTTTGTTTGGGACACTTTTTTCCCTTGTTTTTTCATGTTGTTCATGTATTTTCCCCTCTAGTAGTGTGGATCCAAGGTATTGCAATTTCCCCCCTCTATGCTTAGAGTGTCCCTGCAGGTTTTCAATACCTCACCTTAAAGTGGGAGCTCAATATTAGCAGCACACAATACAAATAATATGCAACCTTAACCCAAATAGTCCCTATTAAGATTTTAACAGTATTGTCTTAATAAACAGAGATAATGAGTTCAATTGTTATCTACACCATAACAATAGGTTTGCAATAAGGTCTACAATTTCTAATTATGCACACAGAGGATAGGGAGGGGTGTACAATGTAACCTTAATGAGATAAGAAATGAGGCTATAGACGTACTAGGTCGTAAGAATAATGAAAGCGGAATCAAAAGAAATTGGTTGTTAGCATGAGAAATGGGAGAAAGACTCTCCAAGGAAACAGATAAGAGGAAAATAGAGTGAGAAAAATAGTAAAAAATAGAAAAGTAGGAATAATAGTAATAATACTACTAATAAAAAATTCTACAATAGAACTATACTGTACTGTTCAAACCTCTTAGTCTTCAGTAGCCTGGTGCATGAGAGGTACTTGATAATGTGGTATGTTAGGGAGGGAGCTGCCCTGCTAAGGATGGTGGTGTCCATGTCAGGAATAATACATGATAGTGGGAAGAGGTGACCCCACCTGTTGGTAGATGGGGAGCTGCAACGCAGGTGCGGAGACGGCGGACTGGACCTATCTGGTGCTGCTACATAACACTTTTCAGTTGTACACTTGAAGATAGCTTGAGAAAATAAATACTTGAAGGGTATCAATATTTGAAGACAAATCTTTTTAAAAAGGGAGTTCAGCAAATACTTTGTATCTTAAGTCCATTTGAGCTACTATAACAAAATATCTTAGCCTGGGTAGCTTATAATCAACAAAGTAATTTTTTCTCACAATTCTGGATGCTGTTCTCAGAATTTCTTCAAAATCAAGGCACTAGCAAATTCAATGTCTGTTGAGGGTCTGTTTCCTGATTCATAGAGGACGCAGTCTCACTGTGTCTTCACATGGTGGAAAGAGGCAAGCAGGCTCCCGTGGGCCTCTTTTATAAAGGCACTAATCTGTTCATTCTAATCACTTCCCAAAGACCTTACCTCCTAATAACATCACCTTGGGTGGGGGTTGGAAGGTCAACATATGGATTTGTGGGGAGGGTTGTTTTAGTCAGCTTTTTCACTGCTGTGACTAAAAGACCTGACCAGAACAATTATAGAGGAGGAAAAGTTTATTTGAGGGCTCACGGTTTCAGAGGTTTCAGTCCACAAGCAGCTGGCTCCGTTCCTCAGGGCTCACGTGGTAAGGCAGAACGACATGGCAGAAGAGTGTGGCAGAGGAAAGCTGCTCCCAGGACGATCAGGAAACAGAGAGAGACTCCACTGGCCAGATACAAAATATATACCCCAAAGCCACACCCCCAATGCCTACCTCCTCCAGCCACACCCCACCTGCCTTCAATTACCACTCAATTAATACCATAGGGTGATTGATCCACTGGTTGGATTAAGGCTCTCACAACCCAGTCATTTCCCCTCTGAATCCTCTCGCCTTGTCTCACACATGTGCTTTTGGGGGACACCTCACATTTAAACCATAACAAGGGTAGGCAGAAACATTCAGACCTCAGCACTGTGTGGTTAAACATTGACTAAATTGATTAAGTTAAATAAACATCTAATCTCCCAGCCTGAATACTTTATGGGACATTAAAAAAAAACATTTTCCACTTCATAACTATAATTTGAAGGTTTCTGTGACTTTAAATATAAATCCCACTTTATATTCAAATGGTCATATAGTTTGATATTTTCTTGTTCTTCAGGGAATCAATGTCCATGCCAGGTTCAAGACCAACCAGCAAATCAGAGGCTACAGCTGACCCAAGGTAGGGTCAGGCAGAGTCTGTAGGAGGAGGCGAGCTGAGAGGGAAGAGCAGGTCTTCAGAGCCAGTCAGCATTGAGTCTGAATTCTGACTCTGAATCCCCCCCTACTGCCACTAACAAGCTATGGGACCTTGGGCAAACAACCGCCTGCCACCATCCTTATCTGTAGGACAGAATTGATAATGCCTATTTTCAAAAGTGCTATAAGAATTTAGATAATGTTGATGCATAAATAAGATTATTATATTATTATTATTAATTATTATTATCTTATGAAGAATAGCCAGCATTTCCCCTAAAAAACACCAGGTACCCAATTGGTGGTAGCTCTTAACGGATTCATAATTATTATTTTGAAAGAAAAGTTTACAGCCATCATTACCCTATGTACATGCATGATTACATGAATGGTATGAATCTTCATCATACACAACCATAGAAATGAAAAGATGTACCCCATTTGTGTACAATGAATCAAAATGCAGTCTGTAAAAATAAAAAATAATTTAAAAAAAGATTTAAAAAGAGAAGTTTATATCCATCACTTGTAAATCCAAAACATAATTACCGTGAGGATTCAAGGGTCAGACAAAATTGAAAAGTACAGCTAAGGAGCTTGGGGCCAGGGAACCAGTTAGTGGAGGCAGGAAACATCAGAAACAGACCAAAGAGAAGTTACTGTCCAGGAGCTCATATTCAAGTGGAATCGAGTCTAGAGATTGAGGTGCATCAATCCAGATGTGCATAAGGAACAAGGAGAAACCAGAGAGGGGGCAAGAAGTGGAGAGCAGCGCATCCCGTCCAGGACAGAGTCAGGGGCCTGAGGTCAGACCCCAAGGCAGTTATTGCCCCTCCTTCCCCTGCTGCGGAGTAAGTGCTCTTTCCACTGTGGAAAGATAAGCTCTACCTCAGGATGAGGAGGAGCCTTATGGGCCCCGAGGGGAGGTCAGGACATCTTTTGTTTGCTGTCACCGAAATAAAGCCCTTCTAAAAGGAGACAGGCTCTTCTCTATTACTAATCATTCTCTACAGCTCCCTCCTGTTCCTAGATCATCTTCACCTTCTCTGAGTCCCAGGATGCTAACCCTGCCTTGTGCCTCTCTCAATCCCCTTTGCCCTCTTGCTTCCTGCTGGATTTGTCCTCTTGAAGGAGACTGCTGGATGAGAGGAAATGCAAGTCTGAGTATGCCTTTATTTCCTGCCCCGTCCTCCCTCCCATAGTGGCTTGGTGTTCCCCCAAAGTTCACATCCACCTGGAACCTTGGAATGTGACCTTATTGAGAAATAGGTTCTTTATAGATAGAATTAGTTGAGATGAGGTCATGCTGGACAAGTGTGGGCCCCAAATCCAATGACTGGTGTCCTCAGAAGAAGAGGAGAGGATACCCAGAGATATAGAGAAGGAAATGAAAAACAGAAGCAGAGATTAGGGTGGCTGAGTCACAAGCCAAGGATTTCTGGGAGCCACTAAAGGCTAGGAAGAGGCAAGGAAGGAGTCTTTCCTACACACTTCAGAAGAATTGGGCCCTGATGACACCTTCATTTCAGATGTCAGGCCCCAAGAAATGTGAGAGAATCAATTCTGTTGCTTTTACTACCAAGTCAGTGGGAATTTGGTACAGCAGCTGTGGAAAACAAACACAAAGCCAGACCTTTCTGTCTTAGAGACTCCCACCCAACACCGATCACAGCTTCTACTGGGCAGTCCCTTTCCATGGTGTCTTTGTGTGGTTTCTTTGACCTAAAAGGAGATGCTCAGAAAAGTGCTTGACTGAGGTTGATTTATGGGGGAGGTGATGCCAGGAAGAACAAGTGGGGAAGAGGAGAAATTAGACAGAGAAGGGAGAAAACCCCGAGAGGGGATCTTAGTGAGCAGTTACACCAATGAGCCCCCAGAAGCTCAATCCCACTGGACTCTCTGAGGAACAATGGAGAATTCATCTCCAGATCTTCCAACCAGGAGTGGGGAAGCTGGAGTACTTAACCATTGACTTCCAACCTGGATAGTGAAGAGTGGTCCCCAGGGGCATTCCTTCCCCAGCAGTTTAGCTCTGTCCTATGCAAGAGCTGAGCCAGTGTCAGGAACAGGCAAGGCAGCAGAGAGGAGTGGCAGCTGGGTGGGAACAGGCAAGGCAGCAGAGAGCAGTGGCAGCTGGGTAGGAACAGGCAAGGCAGCAGAGAGGAGTGGCAGCTGGGTGGGAAGCTGTCAGCAGAGAGGAAAGTTCTCACACGGGTAAGTTCGCATGCAGATCAAGGGAATTTTGGCCAAGCACCCACAGTTTTCTGCACAGGGCTCCGACCCCTACAGGGCATCCTTCCCTCTCCCCTGAGTGGGAGTTGGACTTCCCATGGTTGTTGGTCCCCTGTTGCTCAGCAACCCTGTTGCTTGTCTTTACCCTGCTCATACCTCTACATTAAGTCATCTTTACCTTAAATTGTCCCCGGGATCTCAACTGCTTCCATTTTCTATCAGAATCCTGACAGAGTCTAACACAGCCAGGGATTCCTCAGAAGGTCTTTGGCTCTCCACACTGGAGCTCATGGGTTCCCTTAACACCGTGAAGCCCATGCGTCACTGTGGGCCATGGAAACGACGATTCCAGGTGTAGGGGGACCTCATGCCTAGGGCAATTTGCATTTCCCTGGAGGATCATAAGCTCTCTGTCCTTCCAGTGTTGGTGATGTTGGTCATGGGGGTGCAGCTTATCTTTGAAAATTCTGACCCCAAAGAGGACTCAGAATGCTTTTCTGTACTTGTAATAAGTTTAAATTAGAATTAAAATTTTATCAAAGTAATCAGGACCACATGGTAACAAGTAAAATAGTATAAAAGGGCTTCTCCAGTTTCACTCTCTAGGGGCAATTTATTTTAACTTCTATTTTTAGCTATTTTGGTAATAGCAGCCATAATTCTAGATAGTATGTCTAGACCACTATTTCTTAATTTATCAATTTAAATATTATCTATTTGGCCCTTCAGTGTGATAGAAATGATCACATTCCTTCTCCCCCCTCCTTTTCCCAATATTTAATATTTATATTCTTATTCTTTTAGGTGTTACCTTTGAAACTTTATATATAATGGGCCTAAATAATTTTTATTCCATCAATTTGATTTTGTATCTTAATGCTTTATTATGAAATATAGGTACAAAGAATCATATATCTGTTACTTATATATTTTTGTGTATGTACATATACATATACATATATGTTGTATCTATATGTAATAAATAGTACAACCTTCTGTGTTTTAAAATTGTACATAAAGTCAAGCATAGTGGTGCATGCCTGTAATCCCAGTGGCTCAGGAGACTGAGGCAGGAGGATCATGAGTTTAAAGACAGGTTCAGCAACGTATTGAGGCCCTAAGCCACTTAGAAAGACACTGACTCAAGAAAGGAAAATTTTAAAGGGCTGGGGAAGTGGCTTAGTGGTTAAGTGCTGCTGGGCTCCATCCCTGGGACAAAAAAAGTAGTGCACATAAATGGTATTATTACTATGAACATTTTATTTTATAATTCTTTTTTTTATTCAATTTAATGTTTTCAAATTTTATGTATTAACATACAGGATACATGTGAGTTATTTTCCTTTCATTTTAATTGCTGCCTAACATTCCTTCTTTGAATATACCACAATTTATTTGTTCAGGTCTTATTGATGGAAATAATAATAATAATATTAAAAACACTGAGTGCCTACCATCTAGGTATGTTTAAATATTTTACATTGCTTAACTAATATAATATGCCAGCAGTTCCCATTTATTTGTGAAAAAAACTGGGACATGGAGAGGAAGTCACATACCTAAACTCTCCACAGTTAGTGACCGCCTGGATGCAGACTCCCCTTCCTCAGCCACTACACAGCACTTTTTCTTGACCTCAATTGATTCTTTTGAACCATTGCAAACACTGCAGCCTCTTGGTACTGATGTGTGAGAGGTTCTCTGGGAGAACTACTGAGACACAGGGCACAGGCAGCTTTGGTTTATCTAGACGTGTTACCAAATCGTTCTTCAAAAAATTCTTCCAATTCACATTCCCACCAGCTTCTATGAACTTCAGGCAGTATTCCTTGACTCCTCCTTCATACAAATGAGCTGATTGCTGTGGTCTGAATATGGTTTCCCTCCAAGGTACGTGTACTAGAGGTTTGGTCCTTGGTGTGGAGGTGTTAAGGTGGTGGGACTTCAACAGGTGGGGTCTACTGTGAGATAATGAGGTTCTTAGGGGTTCCGCCCTCAGAAAGAATTAATGTCAGTCTTGTGAAGTTAGTTGAGGCACATGGTTGGACCTTTCCTCATGCTGGTTCTCTTCTCCTTTCTGTCACGTTGTCACCTTACCAAGGGGACCCTCACCAGAGACTTCAGAGATGAAACCACCTGATCTTGGAATTTCAGCCTCCAAAACTATGAGCTAAATAAACTCTTTTTCTCTATAATGTTCCCAGCTTTGCATATTTTGTTATAGCAACACAAGAGATTAATATAGTTATTACCATCTTCCTTCTTTTCTTTCTCCTATGTTCTACTGTCTGTTGTTACACTTTACCTTTTAAATAAAGTTGTTGACACATATTCTGTACTCTCAATCAACATTTTGGTTTCATCCATATGTTGTCTCTAAAAGTTAACAATGAGCAGTATTTACACGCATAACCATTTAAATATTGTGCAGTGCTTAGGCAAGCGATGTACTGGAATTTCATTTCCTCCCCTGAATGTTCTATATTACTAAACCAGGACCACATCAAGTAAAAATTTCACAGCATCAAAGACTAATGGAGCCTCTTTCTTTACATACAGTAGATGCTTTAAATCACATGTCTATTTAATTGGGATACTTTTATAATTTCTTGGAATTCCAATTTCTTGGAATACCATTGGAATTTCTTACTTTTTTTTCTTTTCATATTGTTTTCCATTATTTTCTTTAATTTCTTCTGGATTCTCTATCAGACCATCTTTTCTACTGAATGAGTTGACTGACCCCCTACCACAAAGACCTCCGTTTTGAATTCTTCTTTCCTGCCCCTATCTGGGTTTGCCCTCTAGGCCTGCCACATTGCTCTCATCCTGAAGCCTTTTGTTTGTCCTCGCTTTCCCGGATTGGAGTGGTTTGTTTGTAGATTACACATCTTCTCCCTTTTTATTTTACTCCCTTATTTTGCTGGAGTACCTCCTTAGGTACTCACAAAAGGGAACATGAAAGATAGACTTTAAAAGTTCTTGCAAGTCTGAAATGTTTCCACCCTCATACATCATTATTTGGCTGAACACAGAATTTTGGCCAGTTGCTAAGTTGTGGGGCATTCACATGTCCAAATGGGAGGAGGAATAGTATCTATATGAGAAATCTTAGTTTTCTCCCAGATTGTCAATTCTATATTTTTGGAGCAGAGCTGTCAGATCTTTTATCTCGGTCTGTGCTTTATGCACTAGGGTGTTGGGAGATTGCAGTTGTGCCAGCAGGGGAAGTTGTCTAGTGTTCACTTCTGGTTATCACCCTGACTCTTGGCCATGCCTGTTCATTCTGAGCATAGAGCCTCCTGGTGGTCTTGTGAGGTACCTTGGCTCCAATCACATGTGTGGACCTCCAAGAACGTAAGGGCTCAACTCTCACAGCCTGTTTCATTCAATAGTCTTCTTCCACCCATTTTCTAACATGCAGAAATCTGGTGATCATTTTCTATCCCTGGTGTGCTTCCTGTTTTTTCCCTTTTGTAGTTATATACTTTTATGTTTTTATTTATTAGCTGTGTGACCAGGAAAAGTTATTTAACCTTTTTGTTCCTGATTTTCTCAAATATAATATGCAAATAATGGCACCTTGTAATGATTGGCATGAGGATTAAAAGAGTTGACATGTGTAAGACCCCAGAGCAGTAGTCAGCGTATGCCCAGTTCTACACAAGTTAGTTATCTTTATGATTATGTGGAGGGGTCTTGAGAGGAATGGAAAACAAGATTCTGGACCATAGTTTTTAGACAAATTTGCAGAGGGCTATAGTCCCAAATGCAGAAAGCCCAAGGAATGAGGTTACCTGACACGCATAGATATGGTTTACTCATCTTTACCTCCCTGTCCCCTGAAGCAGTACTTTTTAAAATTTTAATATGCCTCATAGTTACTTGGGAATCTCAGATTCTGATGCAGATTCTGATTTAGAAGGTAGGAAGCAAGCTCCATATTCTGCATTTCTAGCAAACTCCCCAGTAATGCTGATGCTGCCAGCATTGCGTAGGTGTTTGTGTGTGTATGCACAAATGTGTACACCACACATGTGCACTGGATGCCAATCTGAAATATATTCTTATTGTAAGTCACAGTTGAAAATGTTTGGAAACATTGTCCAGAGAATTATCTTAACAGCCTTGCACTGAGCTGTCTCCACAAGAGATTCCTCCCATGCCAGCCTTGAGAATCAGGGATGATTTTATCCAGAAAGCATATTGCTCGGGATCACTCTGCAATAAAAGTCCTTCACAAATCCTAACAAATCCTCAGTTCTGTTTGGTGAGACCCCCCACAGGGCCTGCCATGGTACCTGGCATTATCTGATGTCTGCTGGTTTTCCCAGCTCTTTGGGGCTTCTGGCTTGGCGCCTCTTTTGCAGACCACCAGGGACCTGACATCCCCACCCCTTCCCTGGGGTATCTGGTTTCATTCTTTAGCTACTGGTTTAAGGTTTCTCTTCCTTGGAAGACAGGGACAGCTGAGAATGTGGATCTCATCCTGTCTGGGTTTTCCCCTGACAAGTGGCGGTAATGGCAGGATATGAGGTGCTTGAAGACCACTCATGATTCTATTATCCCAGACAGCAGAGTCAGTAACGGAAGGAACAGGTGCAGGGGAACAGGTTTCACTTTGCAGGCAAGTGGGAACAGCCAGCAGAGCAGGCATGGAAATCATGGATTTTAGAAAAATCACTTGGAGGAGAAATGAATAGGTGGAATCCAGGGGTGGTAAAATTATTCTGTATGACACTGTAATCGTGGAAAGTGACATTATGCATTTGTCAAAATCCATAGAATGCCACACAGAGAATGAATCTGAATCTCAACTCTGGAGTCTGGTTCATATATTGCATCAATATTGACTCATCAATTGTAATAAGAGTACCAGTAATGCAGGATGTTACATTCTAATAGAAACTGGGGAGGGAGCTTATGGTAACTCTCTGTATTTCCCACTCAATTTTCATATGAATCTAAAACTGCTAAAAAATAGTCTGCAAATTTATTTAACAGGAGATAAAAACTGCCTATTTTTTTTTATCTGGGTTATTGTAATGGTTCAAATAGATAAAATATAAAAAGTACTTTAAAGAAGGTTAAATCAAAACAACAAACAAGCAGTAAATGTCTATACCATCCAACAACAACATCAATACACACACACACACACACACACACACACAGAATTACTGGTGTCCTACATTTATACATTCTTCCCTCCCCAGCCCCTCTCCCCAGATGTGACTTCTTGAGGTCTGTATCCTTGCAGACTGTTTTCTGTCCATAGATATATGTGAAGGAAATAATACTTTTCAAATATTGTTATATTTGCACCCTTTTGGTAGGCTGATTTCCCTTCCTGAACCCCATCTACCATTAAGGTTGAACTACAAGACCTAGGACCAGAATGATAGGACACAGATGGGAAGAGGAAGTGGAACCTATATCATCTCACCCAGGGAGGGTATATCAAAGAGAAGAGAGCCAGACTTTTGGTCAGAGGGGTCCTTACTTCCTCCCATCTCTAGGCTGAATCTTGGGATGGGAGGAGTGTAGAGACATTGAGATGGACACAAAGGGACCCCAGGCCACTGGGCTAGTATTGCTTACCCAGAACCTTTAGGGGCTGTGGTCAGAAGGAGCACCTCTGTCCACTGAATGCCAGTTCTACATGCACAGGGTGGGATGGAAACTTAGATGTTCACTTACTGAAGTTGATAGTAGGGGTATGGTTCTTATTATAAAAAGTAATATGTGCACATGGAAATAATCATTTAAATGGAAAGATATAAAATAAAAAGTAAAAATCACACTCCATTATATCCAACCCAGGCCCATTTTTCATAAGTAAACAGTTTTCACTTGTTTATAATCTTTTTCCTGGTAGTCATCTACGCACTTCAAATAGCGTGTTTATGCTCTCTCCTGCTTTACCAACTTTAAGAGGACACATTCAATGTTGCTTTTAAAAAATAACAAAATTTACTTATATTATATTCTCTTCCAACTTAAGCATATTTTATTTTTAGTTCTGTTGGCTATTTTTGTAACTTTAATAATATAGCTTTTGGGGGCTCTGGGTTCTACCCTCCAATATCACCAAAAAAATTTTTTTTCTAATTTTTAAAAATACAACTTTTTTGATGCAGCAACTTTAAATAAATATGAGGAAATATGTGTTCTTTTTTTCCTGTTCCATTCTGTTTCCACTAATTTCTGTCTGTATTACTATTTTTCTGTGACCAAGGTGGATAATGTTTATATTCTCCTTTGCAATTATAATCAAGTCTTACATGCTTTATTTATAGAATGATTGTTTTAAAAAAATCAAAAGAGCATTGATGATAATGACTGTGTATACAGCATTCACTGCTGATTGGATAATATAGCTTAGCCAGAAGCAGTGATCGAAGAGGTCAATCATGTGGCTCAGAACTTGGTATGGTTACTCAATCTCTCTGTGCCTCAATTTTTCATTGAAAACAAAAAGTGAGATAGTAGTATCTATCTCCATGGGACTGTTGGAAGATTAAACAAAAATAATCTATCTAAAGTACTTAGCACAGTGCCCAACACAGGGTAAGAATTTCAATAAAAGTACATAGTACTAATAATTCATTCCCATCACCTAATAATTTTAGGAGTTATTATTATTAGGTGAGGTGAATGGCTTCATTAGGAAAGTGTTATAATTTTTATGTTAGTAAACTTGTGTCAGGCTATTCTGCATTCCAAGGTGAAATGAATTCTCTCTCTTGAAACCTTATCAGTTCAAAACCAGCCCATTAGATTAGTTTCATTTTTAGATCATGACTTTTTTGTATTTCCTCACATTTCCAATTGCTTTTCTGTTTTCTTGATTTTTCTCTCAATTTGAGAAGAGATTTTGAAGTCGCTGACAAATGGCAAGAGACAGAACCCTTTGGTTTCTGACTTTACAATTTTGACCTGCTGTGATCTGGGTGTTTTCTATTCCCCAGATACCTGAGTCTGTGTTCTATATTTATGATAGTCCCCCAACACACACCCATATTCATTTTCTTTTCCTTCCTTCTTCCTCCTCCCCCCCTGCTACATACAGTAAGCTTTTCATTCTGGGTTCACTTACCCTGTTTTCTCTGTCTCTGTCCATTTCCTACTCCTTTCTCCACAGAAACTGAATAAGGTGACAATACCCATCACCTTGCAGCAGGGGTCATTCTTGTCCTTTCGCCTTTACTCATCCTTGGGAATCATAATATATACCAGGGAGATAGATATCCTCTAGTGCTAGCAAGACCCAAATTGTACTTATTAATTAATGCACTGGAAGTGATACAATATGACATTCAAATGTTAATACATCAGATCCACAATCACTGTAGGGGACAATGAAGGAGTATTTGTATTTCTTTTTTTAAAAAAATTTTTTAGTTGCCGAAGAATATTTATTTATTTATTTATTTATTTATTTATTTATTTATTTATATGCAGTGCTGAGGATCAAACCCAGGACCTCACACATGCCAGGCTAGCGCTCTACCACTGAGCCATAATTCTAGTCCCTATTTGTGTTTCTTGATTAAAAAAAAAAAAATCTAGCTGACCATTCTGTATACCTTTGCAGATACAAAAGACAAATTAAGGGATGGGATCCAATCCAAAGCTCCTGAAATGTCTTAGGAATGAATATCCTTAGGGCGTAGCTAAAGATTTTGCTTAATGCCAAACTTCCCTGATGACCAAAGAAGGAGAGGGCACATAATAATAGGCAAGGTCTCCAGAGGAACTAGTGCCTGATGTTTCATGAAACTTTCCAACAATGCAAATGGTGTCAGTTCTCCTACACTCACTGTAGTGTTCTAATAAATCAAATTATCAAAGCCTCATAAAGGAAAAAAAAAGTGAAACAAAAACAAGTGAAGCAAACATAGTTTGCTACCCTAACATCAAAGAATCCCAAACCATAAATCCATAACATTCACTTTCAAAAGCAGATGATGAAAAAATATGGAATGAGTTTCTTAGATTTAATTTTAAAGCAGCAGAAGTATGTGAAAACAGAGGAGAAATGCTGAAAAGCAGAAACCAGAGCAGAGGGCACTTCATTTTAGAATTTTTAGCTTCTCCAGGGAGCAAAAGAGCTTAGTTCCTTGATGACTGGAAAACCATAGGCAGAGCTTGCAAGCTCTTTTTTTTTGTATTGAGTCCAATCATTCAACTCTAGTCTGTAAATCAGATACCCAGGGGGTACATAACACATTATTAAATTTATGCAAGAGCTCTGAGTTCATCAAGGAAAATAAAGAGAGGTGCTAAATGTCACAAGTGATTTTGCTGGTCATCAAACCATCCAATGTTAAATTGATTTTTAAATCATACAGTCTTCTTTTTTGCAAAGTCTCACTTCTAGTAGTAGACACTGTTCCATTTTTTTGGTTAAACATATTTCATTCCTCTTCTGATGACATCCCAGTTCCTTTTAGGGAATTGCTTTTCCCCATTGTATGTAATCTTAGGGGGAAGTAGTGCCTTTCTCTTGCTCAAAAGCCTTGCAAGCTGAGGGGGGCAGATCAACCTCATCCCACCCTGTCCATGGCGTGGGCACATAGTCAATGGGACAGCCTCTCTCATCTGAGAATACGATACCAGCATGTGAGTGGTAATGAGAATTTATTTTTCCTTGCTGATTACTCTCGAGATCCCATGAGTCCTTCCTGCTTCCCAAACCCCATCATCTGGCCCATCATTAATCTATCCCTAGCAACCACCCAACAAATCTTTTTTTTTTTTCTTTAAGACCATTAGAGTCTATTTCACTAAAAGAATAAAACATTTCTTGAACATCTATATGTTTGGCATTAGGGACACAGAGATGGGGTTCTGGCCCTCAGACTGACTGCAGAGAAAACTCATAATAGGTTATTATACTGCAACAGAGGAGGCACTATCATAGAAATGAACAAAAGTCACAAAGGAAAAAGTCAATCATTCTACTTAGGGGACAGAAAGAATGTTCCACAGAGAAGGCAAAGCATGAGTGGTTTTGAAGGACAGGTAGGAGTTTGTCTTTGTAACAACAATGGAACAGGCAGTCCAGCAGAGGGAACAACACACACAAAGACACAGAGGTATGGAAGACAAAATCAGGAGTGGGGACTTCCAGGAATGAGACCGGAGATGAGCACATATGGCAGAAGAGTTTGGATGAGGCTGAGTCTGCATCATGGAAGACAGCATTCTGTGCCAGTGGACTGGTGTTCAGTAACACCCCATGGAGTGGCTGGTGAAAAAAAAATCAAAAGTATCACCCTCAACTCCATGAGGTCTCAGAAACTAGTTGGGAAAAAGCAACACTTAAAATGGAAAAGCAAGCCAGGCACAGTGGCACACGCCTGTAATCCCAGTGGCTCGGGAGGCTGAGGTGGGAGGATTGTAAGTTCAAAGCCAGCCTCAGCAAAAGTAAGGTGCTAACCAACTCAGTGAGACTCTGTCTCTCAATAAAATACAAAACAGGGCTGGGGATGTGGCTCAGTGGTCGAGTGCCCCAGCTGGGAGACAATTCTCCGTGGGCCTCTCGAATTCCTACATACCTTGCCAGCAGAGACACTGACCACCCTTTGTTTCAGACTTGCTATTCGAGGCGTGTGTAGTGGATATCCTTAGAAAATGGACATAGTGTCCCCTCCAGAGCAAAGCGCACAATATCGAACCCCTATTCAGTACTCAGTTTTGTGCATGGGAAATCAGAAAAAGAATAAAACATTGTACTGTATGTCAGGAAAGGTGACCAGACATGACACTAGAGTGAACAACACAACATAATATATAGTCAGGAGTTACATTCCAGGGCAAAAGATGTCCTTTCATTCAAACTGTTTTGGTATTTAGTAAGATGTTTTGAACTTTGCCAAATATCAAAGGAGACCAGTATCCTGATGCAGAGGAAGCCTCAGAGAGGGGCCTGTTGTAGTTGCATGTGGTTTGTCCAAGAGTTCACGTGCTGGAAGCTTGGTTCCCAGTGTAGTTGTGTTGCGGTGGTCGATCATTTAAGAGGTGGAACCTACTGGAAGATAACTAGGTCATGGGGCCACCACCCTCAGACGGGATCGATGTTGGTCTCTGGGAGTGAATCAGTGAATTATTTCTCTTGAGAGAAAGTTCTTATGAAGGAAATCCACCCCTGGGGCCTTCTGCACAGGGCTTGTTCTCTTTCTGCTTCTCTGCCGTTTTCTGATGAACATGTTCCCTGGAGGCAAACAGGCGGCACTGCCCAATCTTGGACCTTCAGTCTCTAAAACTGTGTGCAAATTAAACCTCTTTTAAAAATAAAATACTCAGCTTCAGGTATTTTCTTACAGCAACAGAAAAAAGGACTAATAAAGTTAGTTCCTTTAAGTTCCTTTTTAAGGAACTTAAGCTGGGCTATACAAGATGGGAGGTTCATAAGAGGAGGCTAGAGGGAAAACATTCACTGTGAAAGTCAGGAATGAGGGTTAAGGAGCAAGTTGGCAGATATCACTGCTTTTACTGTCTCCTGTAGTCATCCTCCAGGTGTCCCAGACTCCCTCTCTGTGAAGTCTGGGTAACGAAGTCCTTGGACCGGAGGGATTTTATAAGGGAAGCTGTGCATCACCACGTGTGAAATCTCTTTTGAAGTGACAGTACTTAATAGATAACACGAACAGACGGATTAAATCAGCAAGGATTCATTGTTGAGTGTTCTCTTCTCTGGGCTAAATGTCTATGGGTGCTGTCAGGAGGCACAGGGAAGGCCTGAGTGCCAGTGGTGCTGTGCCCCTACAGCGTCATTTACCCATGTTCCTGAAGTGCAGGGTCAGAATTCTCCAGTTATAACCTGCCAGGCAGTTTAGAGAGGGCTTTACTTTCCTTGGTACAGGCACTACATTTATGTGGCCAAAAAATCAACGAACGCATTAACTCCTATAATCCTGCCAACCGAAATTCCTTTTCATTTTAATATGATTCACTGCTGCATTTTTTCTCCATTCTATCCTCGTGGGCAGGAATTTAAACAAGAGCTTCAATGTGCTGTCTCCAGATGAGTACTGATGCAAATAGCAGAGAATGGCTGAGCAGATTAGCAACGTCATAGATGTAGGGGGTGGTCACCTATGCTGGGCCCTGTCGCTCAACTGGGAAGATGGTCATCATCAATTGATGGTCTTGTGGGGAAGCTGAGCCTTTGGCAATCCCAAGTCCACCTCCTCCTCAAACCCCTGCTCCTGACCTTCATCTCATTCACACTTGACCTCACCTCCCAACCCTGAGCAGCAGTTCCTCCCAGAACACCTACGGATGCACTCATCTTCCCCCTGGGCCAAGCCTCTCCCCTTTCCTCTGTGATCCAAGGCTGAGCTTTGACTTTCAAGGTTATCACTCCCACATCCTGTATTCTCTCTCCTATATCTCTAATACTACTGCCAGCTCAGCACAAGAATCCTTTTTTTTTTTTTTTTTCCCATAAAACCCACCTGTTAGGACTGAATGTTTCTGTCCTCCCCCAATTCATATGAGGAAGCCCTATCCCCCAGTGTGTTTGTATGCAGAGATGGGGCTTCTACAGAATCAGTTAAGATTCAATGAGGTCACAAGTATGGGGCTCTGATCCCACAAGAGTAGCATCTTTCCAAGAAAAGACCAGAAAGCTATGCTTATGCTTTCTCTGTCCCACTTTCTCTCCTCTCTTCCCACTGCAGAAAGACCACACATGGGCCCAGGAGGAAGGACGCAGCATCTATAGGCCTGGCAGTGAGCACTTACCAGACTCTTACTGGACACATGGGTCTAACAAGTTCTATTCCTTTAAAATTCAGGGTGTCTCTCTTGGGAACTATCCCTTGACCTTAAATTTTAATTTGGATGTTAGCACATGTCACATAACCATTTTTTTCACCTGTTTTCCCCACTAGACAATGGGGCAAGTAGGTAGTAGGCAAGACCATGTCTCATTTGATATTATATTCCCAGTGCTGGACAGACACACAGTAGGCCTTCAAGATCTGACATGTGCTAGGCCTTGTGTTATAAAATCCTCCTTTTAGGCCAAAGAGATCTTCAAATCATAATCTACAAAAACTTATGATCATGGTGTTCTATCCTTGGGGGTAGGAAAATCAATTTATTTGCATGAAGTTGGGGACAGGAAGTACCATAGCAGATGACAAACTTGTAGACATATCACAGAGTAGGTTTGAAACAAAGACTCTCAAAAAAAAAATTGAGAATGTGTTGGCTTGAAAAGAAATACTAAGGGAAGTTATTTAAGCAGAAGGAAAATAATACTAGATGGAAATATGGTAATTCAGGAAGGAATGCAAAGAAGTAGAAAAGGTAAACATGTGGGCACAGCATAATGACTATTGACTGCTTAAAACAACAGTAATAATGTTTTGTGGGATTAAAAGTATGCAGAAATGAAACACATGACAACAGTAACAATAGCCAAACCAGGGTAAGTGGGTGTCTTAGTCTGTTCAGGCTGCTGTAACAAAATACCACAAACTGGGTGGTTTATAAACAACAGAAATTTATTTCTCACAGTTCTGGAAGCTGGGAAGTTGAAGATCATGGCAAATTCAGTGTCTAATGAGGACCTACTTTCTGGCTCACACTGGTCTCTTCTGACTGTGTCTTCATACAGTGGAAGGAGTGCGGGGGGTCTTTCAGATCTCTTTCTTAAGGACACTAACTCCACACATGAGGACTCTGTCCTGTGACCTCATCGCCTCCAAGGCCCCACCTCCCCATGCCATCACCTTGCAGGTGAGGAATTCAATAATGAATTTGGCAGTGTGGATGGGGGGGACACACATATTCAGACCACAGTTATGGGCTTAAATGTCATTAAGCTTCTTTCATTTTCCAAGAAATACTAATGGAACCAGTTTACAGTAAACTCTATAAGTCAAGGATGCATGATTATAATCTCTATGGAAACCACAAAAAGAATAATTGAAGAATGTATAATCAACAAGCAAATAGGGTGCGGAAAATGGAATAACTTTTCAAATACTAGGTTAATGTAAGAAAAAACCGAAGACAAGAGAGAAAGAAGAATAAAAAGCAGATAGGACAAATAGTAAATGAAAAGAAAAAGGTAGATTTAAACCCAGATGGGCAGTAACAGTTAGCCTATTGTTCAGTTCACTAATTTCAGAAAAGCAGGAGAGCCAACCCCGGGGAAGCAAGACAGTTATCACGGAGCAGGTGTGCAGAGAGGCAGAAAGGAGACACTTTGCATCCTAAGAGGACGCGATGGAGGGATGTTTCATCAGATGAACTTTCCAGCCCAAGAATACATGGGATCTCTGAGAGTGAAAACCTCTGGTATCCTTACAGTAAACTCTCCTTCTTGAGCTAATTTCAGGCTATTCTGTTCCAACCTTCTGTTGCAAACAAATGACCCCTGACTGAGACAGCGGTCACGGTCAATAGGAACAGAGAAATATGGTCTCATTAGACTAGCCTCTGGGGAGAGGGAAGTAGTGTCTTGGTCATGAAGCTTCTATCACAAGAATGCTTTCATATTCCAGGTTCCTGTCATGATGATTTCTACATGGGTTTTTTCTATGTATTCTAAAATAGCAGATAATCACTCTTTAATTTGAATAGAAAGGTGGCATTACTTATAATTAACAGAATATTGAAATGTCTAAAGTAAAAAATGTTTCATGGTAAAAAAACCAAAAGAAAAAACAAAGGCCTCTGGGTTGATTTTTCCATCATGACCATCTGGTTTTGTAATTAATGTCTTGCCAATATACAAAATTTTTTCTATGTAAATCTTTTACATTCTTGCTGCATTTTCAATTAAAGTCTCTGAATTAAAACTTTGTACCATGAGTCAGCAGTTAAAGCAAACATGTTTTTTCCATTTATCTTCCTTTGGGAAAACCCAGTCCCAAATGCAGAATGCCTGCCATCCTTTAGTTCCTTTCATCAATCCAGATGTCCATAATTACTTCAGGAGGTTACCACAGTGGTTTGCCCTGCCATCTGACACCATTTTTCCCATGATTACCTACAATGGCTTCCCTTGCCTTTCACTGTTTGCTACAAATACTCCTTTCCATAGTGAAAAATATAGCCTGTGGTCTGCAGACACTGGATCTGGAGACACCTCATGTTCCTGAGTGGCTTCAGGCAGGGAGTGCCATTTCGCATCCATATGGGGATGAGGGACTGTCTCTTAATAGTCCGTGTGGATGTGGTCATTCTATTCACTGAACTGTCTTGCAGAAGGTCAATATTGTAAGGAGGAAAGGTAAAGTTCCAAAGGTCATGTACACAAGAGTCATGAGGTCCACAAAGACATTATTTATGATAAGAACCTCCAAAGTGTGGCCCCAAAGCCATCATGAGCCTCATTACATTTGGTTGCCCTTAGACAAATGGCCAGTTGGCCATCTACTGCAGATGGATTATGAAAGATAAGTGCAACAGTATCTCGTCAGCAGGTCAGCAAGTTCTGCTTCTCTTGAGAGAGCCCTCTGAGTAGTAACACCTTGAACACCTGGCCACGCTGTGGACATTTCTGTCTACATGCACCTACACACACACACAGTATATAACCAATTTGGTGATGCTAGTATAACATAAAACTTCATCAAAAATGTTACTACAATGATATAGATTGAACCATTTGCCATTTGTTAAGACTCTACTATAGGCTATACCTTATTCTAGGAGTTTTGCCCACATTATCTCTATCTCCTCATAACAACTCTGTAGACTGGACATTTTTATCCCTACTTAACAGATGAGGAAACCTAGGCTCAGAGCAGTTAACTTGCCCCAAATCCTGTGACTAGTTATGTTCTCTTACTGTGATGGATTTTTCGGAGAGCAAAATGAATCTTGTCTGAGAGTATTTGCTAAGGATTTCAATAAAGAAAGGAAAATCCTGAAATGATAATGGGAAAAGGGAAATAACTTCTTTTCTTTTAAAATTTTTTAATTTAGTTTAGTTTTTTTTTAGTTGTAGATGGGCACAATACCTTTATTTATTTATTCATTCATTCATTCATTCGGTGCTGAGGATCAAACCCAGTGCCTCATGCATGCAAGGCAAGCGCTCTACCACTGAGCTACAACCCCAGCTTGAAATAACTTCTTTTTAAAAATTAAAATCAAATAGTATATAGTTATGTTATCTGCTGCTTGAAATCTTGCTTTTTCACACACCAGAACAATAACTAACTAGTGGAGTTACCTATTAAGAATTCTGAGCTAATGTGCCATCATTTCAGGCACACACAAGTCAAATGTTTTAGGGAAGTTTCTTACTCTTCACATCCTTTCCTTGCCAATGACCCTGAGGTAAGCCCAGTACAAATGAATCTAACCATGTAGATTACATTCTTCTGGAATACATACAAGTCTTTAAACTAAGGGGAAAAAACTTAGGAAAAAGTATATTTGGAGATTTGAACAAAACCAAATTACTCAGGAAAACATATAATATATATAATTTCCAAGAGTTCAACAAACTCTCAAAGCCATCAAAACCAATGGCTCCCAAACAATTCAGGTCAGGCATGCCAGAAAGAGTGAGATGAGACTTGAAAAATTCAGACCTGATGTGTTTAGTACTGTATATGTAGTTTCCAGAATTTTCTCCACAGGAGCCAAAAATTTCTTTAAAGTTAAGAAAACAAGGCCATATTGCTAGGGCCTGAGAAAAGAATGAATAAGTGCACAAAAGTTGATTATCTTAACAGACTTAGGAGAGATGTGGAATATATAAGAAATAATAATAATAAATCCATTCTTTCTACCCACTGTTATTGAAGCTGCTTGGAGAAATTTTTTTTTTTCTTCAGGGCAAAGGAAAGTCAGACTTTTTCTTTCCTTTGTGAGTCCTTCCAAAGTTTTCCTGGGGCAGAATTATACTCACCTAAACCTTAACTACAAGTCACAGAATCAGACTCTTATTTATATTGATCTTTTCTGTTGTTTTGATTTTAGAAATTCACTAATCCTGTGACTCTCCTTGTGTTGAAAGCTAATGCAGTTTTGTCTGCAAGCTTTTGGCTTGAACTAATTGTTGAGAAGCTGTTTTCCCCCTAAATTATAGGTTCATTTATGAATAATTAATTTCAGTGCTGTGGCAATAAGCAAGGTATTGTAAATAGAGGGCATGTTAGCCAGCTTCCCATTACTATAACAAATATCTGAGATAAAACAACTTAAAAAGAGGAAATGTTTAACTTGACTCACAGCTTGGGAGGACTGAGTCATGATTGATTGACCCCATTGCTTTTGGGCCTATGGCGAGGTAGCACATCATGTCAGGAAGTGCATGGTGGAGCAAGCTTCTCACTTCATGGTGGCTGCAAAGCAAAGAGAATGATCCTGGTGTACCACTGACCTCTTAAAGAGCACACCCCCAGTGACCTCAAACCTCCCCCTATTCCCTGCCACCACCTCCCAATAGTGCCAAGTTGAGGACCAAGTCTTTAACACTCGGGCCTTTGATGGACATTTAAAATCCAAACTATAGCAGAGGGTAACCGGCACTATAGGGTTTGGGTGCTACTCTAGATCAGGTGGTGGGATGGTATCTCTGAGGAGGTGACAGTCGAGCCAAGTCAGTCAGTGGATGGGGATTCCAGGTCCAGGGAACAGTAAGTGCAGAGCCTCAAGGCAGTAGGGATCTTCATGTCATCAGAGAAGAGAAAGGTCAGAAAGGTGATCATTTTCCAAATTTTTCACTTTCAATTTTTTCAAATTTTTGTTTTTAAGAGACCAGGTTGGCTGCTGTTTGGAGAACAGACTAAAGTGGGGTGAGCATGGAATCAGAGATACTGTTTAGGAGGCTAAGCAGATGTTCAGGTGGGAGAGAAAACACTGGTCTGCCTTTTGGGAAATGATATGAATACTGAAGTGGAAGAATGATGAAGTTCACCCAAAAACCCAGAGCCTGGGACCTGTTACCTAAAGTTTTCTGAAAGGGTGAAGAGTGGGGGTGGTTAGAAAATTCATTTTATTCAAAAGTAATTTTTTTTTTTTGGACCTAGGATTGAACTCAGGGCACTCATCCACTGAGCCACATCCCCAGCCCAATTTTGTATTTTATTTAGAGACAGGGTCTCTACTGAGTTGCTTAGTGCCTTGCTTTTGCTGAGGCTGGCTTTGAACTGGAGATCCTCCTGCCTCAGCCTTCTGAGCTGCTGGGATTACTGGTGTGGACCACTGCACCCAGCAAATTCATTTTATTCAGAAAGCAATACCATAAATTATTATTATAATTCTCTCCATGGACTGTATTCTATGTGGTAAGTACATTATTATTTGTAATCAGTCCAATAATCTAAGTTGGGCATTATTAACTCCGTTTTGCAGATAAAGAAGTGGAGGCTTAGAAAGCCTAAATGACTTCCCAATGGCAAGAAGACAGTAATTAATGAGATGGGATTTGGTGAAGTCCCTGCTTTCTTTATAAAGAGAGGAGAAGGAAGGGAAAAGAAGGAAAGAGGAGAGTAAAGGAGAAAGAAAGAACACAACAAGGGCCATGGGGTTGAGAAATGATAGAACCAGTACATGAAAGATACTGTGAAATTGGTATCAGTGTTTTCACTGGGGGGGGGGGGACTCGATATATACTAGAAATTAATTTTAAACATTAACTCAAAATTTTGGCTGACTGCACATGATGATGAGCAGTGGAAAAGAAAAAAGCTATAGTCAACTTTCAGAAAGCAATAGATTAGTCAGGTCATTATGGGGGGGGGGGGATATCAAGTAACAAACACCCAACCAAAGAGAAAGGAGGCAAGGGAGGAGGGGAGGCAAAAGTGTCCCCCTCCACAGTAGGAAATCAAAGCCCTTTCGGAAGAGGCCCATTCCAGGCTGCCTGGAAAGGCCCTCCACTTCTACGCCTCAGGGAAGGGGGCTCTTCCTGGACCCAGTTCAGTTCGCCCTGTGACTGCCTTTCTCCTAAACTTAAGAGAATTTTGCAGAAAGAAAATTAAGAGCTTTGCTTCGTTGCTGTTACTCTGTTTTGTAAAGAAATAGTGACCTGGCGTGAGATCTCAGCGAGGTCAGGGCCTGGACCCCGACTGGTGGGGTCCCTGCTGATGGCCAAACACGTTTGGTTTGGTTGGTTCGGTTGGGAAGGCGCAGATGTCTGTGGAATCCCTTCTCCTCGGTGGCTGGTGTTTTTGTTTTGTGCACTGTTGGTGTTTTCTTTTCAAACTCCGCAAACGTCGGGGGGTAAGGGTCCCAGATGCGGCAATTTCGGGGGCCCCAGGAGACCCCCGGTCCCCGGCCAAAGCAAACGAGCTGCGGCGCTGGCGGCCCCGGGCCGGGGAGGCCGTCTGCCGGCCACCCCCTCGGGAGCCAGAGCCCGAGCCGCCGCGCTGCCTTCCTCCTTTTGCAGCTGCGGGTGGCCCAGAGCTGAGCCGCTGCTCCTCCTACGCTCCAGTCCTACTCCCCGCCCCGAACCCCAGCAAAAGGCCTCACCTCCCGCCCCTGGAGAACCCTGCCTCCTTCCCCAACTGGCAAAGGCAGAGCTGAAACCAACTGTGTCTCCTGGGGCAGGACAGCTCCACTAAGTACCCTTGGGGCAAACCCACTGGGGAGTAGAAACCAGTGTAAGAGATGCGTACAATATATACCATTCGTTCTCTCTTTAGTAGAAATCACACATATCATGTAGAACATACTTTGTCTTAATCCCCTCAACAAATTAACCTGAAATTCAAAAGGGCTGTCATCTGTTCAAGGTCACACAGCTAGTAAAGAAGATGTTGGGAGATCTCAGCTCTCAGTTCCAAAACCCCTGCTCTCAATTTGTATTCATGAACTGAGTTGACAAGTTGATTAAGCATCTACTATGTGCCAGCAAAAGACAAAGACCCTCAGAAGGCCAAGACTCTGAAAAGATAATGGGGATCTTTCCTGTTTCCCACTCCATATGGAATTCAAAATGAAATTTAGTTGTTTCCTTTTAAAGATTATAACATTTTCAAGTGTGCTGAAATTAAGATAACAAATTTGACTTTTACAGTTTTTCAGAGTGAAAAGTTCCAAATAAAGTCACTGGTACTAAATTTCTCTCTCTTTTAATGCCCCAAAAGTACATACCAAGGTACTCCAGCTCTGGGTACAATGGAGGACAAGACAGTTCCATCCTTCTCTTCAAGGAGCTTGACGCACCAGCACCACGCATTACACCTACAAGTGCCCAGCAGTCTAAAGGGGATGCTGGTGGCCCAGCTTCACACTTCTCCCCAGGGACTTGGTCTCCCAACACCGGCTGCATTGTCAGAGCCCAGAGCACATTGAAAGCCAGAAAGCAGGGCAGACAAAGTTTGTGCTCCCTGGGGTAATTATGCCCAAGTTGCCCACAGGTGCTACACAGGTGGTCTCAGCCCCCAGCAATGACCTAGGAAAAGCCCTTGGGAGTCCTCAGCTGTAACCAATCCTCCAAGCTGCCTGCCTTCTTGAAAGAGTCCAGATTTCACTTATTAAACATATTAATCTGAAGTTAACAATTTGTGCTTGTTTCACTGAATGGCTTGGAGAGAAGAAAGTAAGGGAAAAGAATTTGATCTGATGGGAAGGCTTAACCCTGATGGACTAAGTGGCCTCCGGATCCTGACTTTTAAAATAACTGGAAGTGGAGGGACTGTTCACAGAAGTGGAGAGTCAGAGAGTAAATCTAACTGGAGTTAAAAAAACACAAACAAAACCCATCCCCTTCTCACCCAGACCTGCCATGTGACTCTGAGGACATTGCTTACTGCAGTGACAGCATTTTAAACAGCTGCCCAGAGGGGTTTTAAATAGACTTGATGTAATTCAATGATTTATGGAGCATGGGTTACCAAAATATTAAAGTTCTGAAATGTCCCCAAACCAAGACCATTACCCACTCTGAACCAAGCAATTCTCTGATGGTGGATTGTGGTGCGGCGGCTCCTTCAGAAAATCGTGGCTGCTCTGAAGGAGGCGCCAGAAGAAGATAAACAATCTCTGATGAATAGAGACGACCTTCCACATAAAAACACTCTCCCAGTCTTCAATGACCCAGTCCACAGAAGGCACCAATCTTCAGGAAATAAGCCAGGCAATTATTATTTAATTGGTATATCAAATCCAAACATTTGGGAAAACTGAAGGGGACTATATCAAGAAATGAATCTGGTTAACAAAGTACCCCTAAACCTCTACTTTATAAAAGAAGACCCAATTATGTAAACATTGTACAGCCCTAATCAATAGTCCCCTCAAATGTAACTGTCTAAAATTGCACACAAGTTTAGAATTGGATATCTCTGCCATCCTTCCGTTACATTCTCTTCATTACACAAGAGCAAGCCTCCTTTCCCTGATCTTTTTGTGTTCCTCCAGCCTCAGAGAGAACACTCTGAACCAGAGGCAGGTCTCAGAGAATTCTGACAGTTTTGTTTATGTCAAAAATGATGAAAGATGACAGGCGATCACATTTAGACTGGTAACCTGATCGTTTGCTTCAGGACTTCCTATTAAGATTAATTTGGAGACAGGGAAGAGCAAGAAGAAGTAGAAGGAAGGGGAGGAGAAAGTGGCTCCAAGAAGGCAAAGAAGAGCTATTAAATGCTCTTCCTCCATGTAAGGAGGCCGATTGGCAACCTGATAGGTGCTTTTTATTTAGCCAAGGGCCAGGAAAATGTTGAATGAATCTCTGTGTGGGTTTTTTATCTTAATGTCCCTTATATTTTAAATGAATATTTTGCTGAAAAATGTTACAATAGAATCCATTGGTGATAATGCTTCGGGTGTGGAGGAAAGTGGTGAGAAAGATCTTCTGTGTGCTCTGCATCACTACCACATCATCACCACCATTCACATCACCACCATCTTCACCATCATCATTGCCACCGTCACCATTGCTACCATCACCATTGCCTCCACATAATTAACATCACCATCACCACCCTCCCACCTCCACCACCACCACCATCTCTGACATCACCACTACTCCACCTTACCATCACCATCACCATCACCACCACCACTTCCACCATCATTACAACTCCAGCATCACCACTGCCACTGCCCCCACAAATAAGGATTCATAATTTCTCTGGGATAAACTTTGTATACAAAGTTACTTACTAAAATAGTTACTTGCTCTCTTTCAATCAAAACCAACTAGACTGCATAGCCTTCAACTTTTCTATTTTGAAGGAATTCTATCTCATCCTCAAACTAAGATCCTGAAACTGAGTCTCAGGGAGAGGGATTCTTTTGTGAAATTTGCCTGGTGCTGGGTTTCATAGTTGGGAAAAGCCAAGACAATAAGGCAACAAGGAATTCCTCCCTCAGGTGGATTTGGGGCAGTCATACAAGATTTCCTGCTAACAGACCTGGGTGCAGAAGGCAAAGTGCTGAAAAGTTTAACTTCACATCGAAACCAAACAGAGAGCTCTTTTGAAAGAAACTTAAAGTCAATGGGCCCAAGCCTCCTACCCTTACCAGCCAGAGCCTTAGATGGGACAGGAAGAAGGTTTCATATCAAAGGCTAATGTCCATTTTTTGGTGGTAGCTTCCTGGGAAACTATATTGAAAGGTTGTGTGGTGTGTGTATGAAGCTCAACAAGATAAAAGAATACAAACACCCACACACACACACAAACACAAACACACACACACACTAGTGATTGGTTGTTACTGAGGGGAAATGGAGAACTTTCGACCGCTTATCTTTCATCTTCATTGCTCCCCTCTGTCCCTCCCAGATAGCCCATGTAGCTAATAATTCTACACTTACACATTATCACATCCTAATGCACTAGCCTCAGAGGCCTAATACCATTTTCTGAGAACTTGGAAATCCATTACTATTACACAGGTCATTGGTTCACATTATCAAACCAGACAAAAGCAGAGATGACTTGATTAAAGAGGCCTCGAACCCTAGCAAGGTGCACTCTCAGTCTCTTCTCTACTCCTTTTAACTTGTATCTGCTTTAATCTCTGAGTTAGTCAGAGCTTTCCATCACTGTGACAAAATACCCAAGATAAACAGCTTTCAAAGAGAAAAGATTTATTTTGTCTCACAGTTTAAGAGGTTTCAGTTCATGGTCAGGTGATTTTACTGCTTTCGTGCTGGTGGCAAGGCAGAACATGATGGTGAATAGGGTGTGGTCTGTTCACATCATGGAGGCCAGGAAAGGGGTGGGGGGGAGATAGAGAGAGAGAGAGAGAGAGAGAGAGAGAGAGAGAGGAATCTGGTCCCACCCAATATCCCCAATCAAGGGCATGCTCCCAATGATCTCACGACCTCTAATTAGGTCCCACCACCATCCGGCCACCTGCTTCCCTGATAGCTCTGCAGGCTGGTGACCAAGACTTTCTCAAATGGCCTTTGGGAGACATTTAACATATAAACTATAATAATCTCCCCAACTCACTTTATCTGTGCCACTAGCTATGACTACTGGAAGCATTAGGACCACACTCATGACCTCAGAACTAGAAAAGAGAGGCTCTTCCTCTTTCTCTTCACCAGCTTTAGTATGAGGAAACAAACATCCTCAGGGAAGGACTGTGCTTAGCTTAGCTAGAGCCATGGATCCTTCCGTGCATCAATCATAGAGGCAGAGGTGGAACATAATGATTGACTCAGCTTTAGTCAGATGCTCATCCCTCGACTCATTATTGTGGCCAGAGAGGTGAAGTCCCATAGGTAGAAGACTGCTCCAACTCAAGGCCCCATGGCTGGATCAAGGGGAGAGTAGAGGAGGAGGTCTTCATTCCTCCAAAGATGAGATAGTGGAGAATGGCTATGGCTATAAGGGCCACCAGTGAGTCCCATAGCCCCGACGATTTGAACCTACTTCAGGAGGGATTTGAACAGTCTACGATATGATGTTGTCCAGGTACATAAATATTATCAATAAGTAAAATACTTGATTTTGGCTCTGAAGATCCTGCTGGTTCTAGAGACCGTTGTGGCAGAGATGTTTCTAAGCTCTAGCCTAGAAGTGCAAAAAAATGAGTGGTAGAGGTAGGGAATATTTATAATGCAGGTTCCTGCTCCCATCCTGGGGATTGTTTTACTGTATCTGGGGCCCAGGATTTTTCATTGTTAAAGTTCCTTCCACAGGGTGATTCTGACGTTTCCAGTTCACAGAGTGTACTTTTGGAAATACAGGTCCAACACCTTATTTGATACCATGACCCAAGATCAGATGCATGGCCAAGTGCTGATGAGAGTGGGAGTAGGCACTGCAAGGAGATTCCAGTCTTTTCCAGCTATTTCAAGATGTCTCCTACTATTTCAGTTGCAGGTTGAAGAGCAGAATCCTCCGATTCCCAGGACTTTAGTCTTAAAAAGTCTTTTCAGCATCGTCTTAAAAACCCCAGGCATCCATCTCCCAGCTACCCTACTGCCTCAGGCGTACAAGAATTCACACTAGCCTTCCTCCCTACACTGAATACTGTGGTCCTTTACCCAGATTCCCCTTCAGTCATGAATAACTAATAATAAAAAATAAATTTAAAAAGATAAAAGTATTACAACTTAAAGAAAAAAGATTCCCTTTAGGACTGAGGTTTCATTCCCCCAGCTGCTGAGAATATAGAGGGTGAAGACCCACAGTTACCACCCTTGGACAGACACCACTAAGTTCAAGGTCATATTTCCTAGCAGCAGTCTGTACTCAGTGATGGGTCTCTCAGTGCAGAGGCATAAAGGCCTGGCTCCTTTCCTCAAGGCAGGATACCTCTGTAGGGCTGTGCTCTCCCTCTTGCTATTGAGTCCTCTCTCAGCAGAGCCCTGCTTCCTTCACGCCCATCCCAGGTGTGGGTATTAAGGACCTTCTGCCATAAACCCTCTCCATGCAATTTCCATTTCAGAGTGGGCTCCCTGGGCAGCTGACCGAAGACCCGGCCCAACCAGAGTACCATCCTCTGCAGTGCCAGCCTCGTTCCAAAAGCTACCTGTTTCTGTAGCCAAGTAACAAATTAGTTCAGCTCCAAAGATGATGGGGATAATCTAGAAGTCTTTTTAGAATGTAGGTTTGCATTTCAGAAGAAAGAGAATGATTGCAGGGATGGACTTGTAGGGACAAAAATTTGATACTTTGGTACTAGCCAGTCAAATCATCTCACAATAGCTCAGGTTCTATCCATATGCGAGCAGCTGCTTTCCTAGGAGGCCACAGGAGGCAGTGCAGGCCCAGGAGTGTGAGGAGTCGGGTGTGTGTATAAAAGGCAGGGAACTCTATTTTTCTTGGAATAGACAGGGATGGGGAGGACCTTAGGGAACTGAAGACAAGCCAAGAACAAATGAATTCAGCTCTGAGAAATGTTGAAAGACAAAATTACGACAAATCTGCTCTTGTGGATCATAATTGGTTTTATTTGTGATTTTAGAATTGAACAGTGATTTGGACCAAAAATTCTTCAGAATGCTCTGTGCCCCACCATATGAACCAAGAAACATGCAGAAAACGGAAGTGAGGCACAGATACAGGTGAAATGGTTACAGCTCACCTTGTAATTGGCAGAGATTCTGCTATTGCTACAAGAGTGGAATACAGTCTTTTTACACATCAAGTTAGCTTAAGTTCACCATGTGCAGAGAAACACTTAGACCAGACTTAACAGAGGTACAGAGGTACAGTGTACAGATGAAACTAGTTCTTGGGACCCACTTGTGGCTTTCCCAGTTCTAGCAATGTGCAAGAGGCTCTATTCCTTCATCTACGAAATGAGACTGACAGTGACTACCCAAATTTTCTCTTTCAGAATGAGATAATGCTGCAAACGGCATGGAAAAGCTACTCTGCCCATGGTCCTAACTCTCATGACCCTGAACCCCATACTCTCTTATCAACACTCCAAAACCCATGTAGAGCTGGAACCCAGTGCTTTCCAAAACACTTTCTTGATAATAGTTATGTGACTTATTGGGCACTTACTTGGTACACTTCTTGCTGAAGACTGTCATAATAGAGCAGGAAGGAAAGCCCAGTACTTCACCACATTCTTAGTGACAACCTTGGGAAATGTCTTACAGGGAAAGAACATGAGATGGGAGAGCTTTTCAACTTCCCCAGAGTCACACAGCTAGCAAGGGAAGGAGTTAGGACTTGAACCAGCTGTCTGGTACCAAAACTCTTAACCACTAAGCCAAACTGTCTCAAGAAAAAATGATTCAGAAGACTACTTAACTATGTCATTTTAGGAGAAAACTTCTGAGCAGCTGAGTTGTTTTTTCTCTAGATTTGAATAAAGGGTTAAAAATGCAGGGTCCCGTCCAAAACACACTAGTAACTTTCCCCTTTTGTTGCATTCCAAACACATATGTACTTTCCGACTGCTCCAGGGATTGTAACATCCTTGCAGAGGCTGCGGCTTATGACCTATCATCACCTTCAAGATCAGCCTGGAAAGTAAGAAAAATATGATGTGAGAAGTTTTTCTCTCTCAAAGCCAGTCTTAGGGAGCTAGCCATTTTTAGAGGAAAAGCAGGATTGTTGAAGGGCCAATACACAGCAGGTTTATTTTAACCCTATGCAATGCAATAATAATTATATATATATATATATATATGTAATATATAGAGAGTTCTGCTTAAGAAAATGCTGAGGAGAATTGGGAGTTGGCTGGCTTGGGTTTAAGAGGTGGTATGCAGCAAAAAAGCTAGATATAGTTCTTTGGGGAAAAAGAGGTCTAAAAAGAAAAGAAAGCTCCCTAGATTTGGGAAAGGGCAATAAAGCATATGAAGGTGTGTGGTATCATGCCAAAAGCAAAAGAATATTCCACTAAAACCACAACCCTAGTCATTTGTTATTACTTATGCTAAGGTTGACAATGACTGGCATGGGGCATGAAACGAGAATGTCTGGTGCATGTGGCAGCACTCTGTGCTAACAGGAAATCGTGTTCTTTTGATTCTGTTGATTGGTTTCCTGCTGAAGGCCATTTCATGACGGAACAGAGAGTATACAAAACTATTGTCCAATTTCCATTTTCCCCAGTGCCTCTGGTTTCTGGCAGGGAAAGCTGGCAGCCTTCATTTGATGTACGAGGGCCCCAGTCAGGTGCAAATAATGCCTGCAAGGCTGGTTGTAAATGTTGCATTTAGCAGGTTGGTTAGGGAAGGAAGAAATCATTGAAATGCAAACACACATGTACAAACAACCCCAGATGAAGTTCCATTTGTTCTGTGGCAAATGCATTGACTTGGTTCATTCACTGCCATGAAGATCAGGGTCTGTGTCACAAGGTAGCAGACCTGCCTCCCAAGGAGCCCCTTGGACATGTTTCAAAGGGATAGACTGGCAAAATGGAGGGAAGAATGAGAATAGGTGGATGTTGACTGAATTTTGGGTCTCCTTCCTTCATGGTTTCTAAGCCATTGCTTGGAAAGTCAGAGAATACTCGGAGGGTTGAGTGGTTGAGCTTGAGCCTGAGAAGACCCATGTTGATTTGTCAATGTCATCTGCCAGCCCAATTCCATGTGCATGAGTGGAATTCTCAATATTATGGACAGAATTTTACATTTTATATATATCATGCATACTTTGAATTCATGCATACATTGAATTGATTTCAGAATGAAATTTAATTTCTGCTTTTTTTTGTTAATTTAATATAATGTCTAATAAATTAACTCATTGGAAAATGATAAAGAATTGCATTTCATGTTATTAATGAACTTCAGCAAAATCACAACTGCCAAGGCACCAAAGCATTCCTTTTATCTCTAACCAATCAGCAGTTGCCAGCCAAGGAAGAGAAGCTCTCCTTCTCTAACCAGAGACATGATCAGCCCAGGAGGCTCATCCTAAATGTCTGTCTTATAGCACCTCACTGGTTTGGGCCATCATGCTGCACATCCTGTTTCAAAAATACCCTGTTTCAAAAATAATTGTAACAATAGTAATTATGTCCAGTTAAGAAATCATAGACCACACAACATATGGAGGGTTAAATTATAGATATTCACTCATAGATTTTTCTGGGTTTGCCTTAATTTGTCTCTATGGGTGGCCACCCGGGTAAGAAAGAGTTCCTTCTTACTCCTAATCTATGAAATCTAAATCCCTTTGTCAGAGCTATAGGTACAAGATCCCTGTTCCCCTTATATGCACACACATACACAGTGACACATACAAACACAGTTCTAGGTCACAATCAAACTCTCTGCAGTCATCAAAGCTCTGATCTGGCCACTCCCATGATTGACTTTGGTGGGTGACTGGGGGACCCTGGGGGAGGTGGCTAGGACCAGGTAGATAGAGTCTTAGAAAGAGTAAGACTTCTCCAGCTGGATAAAATTTTTTGGAATTGTACAGGAATAGGAGTGGGAATCTGAGCCAAGCCTCCTCTGGCTACTGGTGGGGCTGGGGAATGACAGAATTTTGAGAAGCAAGCTTGGTGGATAAGAGTGAGGAAGAAGGGGAGTGCTGGGGAGGGCTGGTGGAGCTGCACCTTCCTTGTCTCTGGAACTTACCAGGAAGTGCTGGTAACAGTGGGACTCTCTCTGGCTCCCTCTCACACACTCCTCCTCTGGCTCCAGCCTTGCTCAGCCTTTAGCTGAAGCCTTCACATTGCCATTCTCCATCCATGTTTCTTTTTCTCTCCCCTCTCCCTTCCCCTCCTCCTCCCCTCCCCTTCCCCCACTCCTCCCACTCCCCTGCCCCCCACTCCTCCCATTCCCCCTCCCCCTCCTCCTCCTCATCCCCTCCCCCATTCCTCCCATTCCCCACCCCCTCCTCCTCCTCCTCTTCCTCCTCCTCCTCCTCCTCCTCCTCCCTCTCTCCCTCTCATAATGTTTTGTTACTGTCTTTAATAAAGATTTTGCCTCAGGGTTGCCTGGCCCGGATGGACTGGTGTGCTGCAGTCACTGCAAGGTCAGCTGGGAGAATGGGCTCTGAAGATTTGGCCAGAAGGTAGGGTCAAGAGAGCAGCCAGATGGCCAGGGTGTCGGTGTATGTGGGGTGTGGGTGTCAGTGAGTGCTGGCCTGGGTTTAGAGAACACAGGGCAGCAATGGGGCAAAACTGCCCTTATTCTCAGCAGGGAGCTAGCCAGGCAGCCACAGTCCTTCTTGACCGACTCAGTCCAGCCTCCTTCTGGGCACTCTAGTTGAAGGAATAAACTCAGTGCCTCTGGCTTCTTTAAGTTGCTGTAAGAGTCTGGAATCCTGGCTGCTCTGGCAGTTCCTGCTCTTGGTCCAGGTCACCTCCGGTCATCTCACATCCCCACCCATTCCTAGCCACACCAGTTCCGTTCTTGGGTAAGGCTCTTCCCCAGATCTCCCAAAGGTCTCCATCACCTGGCTGTAGGACTTCCTCTCCAGGGCTGGTTAGTGGCAAGTCCAGCAGAGAACCCAGAGCTCTGGCTCTTAGGGAGGTCCTCAACTCCTTCAGCTTCTCAGGATTGCCTTCCTTTGCTTCCCAAATGACTGCTTTTTTGGCTTCAAGCAGAGATTTTTGTAAGAAATATCCTGCAATTCATTAGTCCAAGTCAAGCACAAGTGGAGCTAATCTAGTGAAAAGTGTTTTTTGTTTGTTTTGCTTTTCTATTGGTGGTTTGAAATCCTACTGGACTCAGGACATTTCTTTTCCTGTTCCCAGACTCATTCTTGGAGTCTATGATTTAACTGAGATCTTCTACATTTACCTTAAGGGAATCTAAACACAACCATGGGGGACCAGGAACACCAAGGGGCCCCTGTCTCTCCTCCTTTTCCAGTCAGCTTCATGCCCCTGCACATTATTTCAGGAAAGAGGGGTCACAGAGTAGGGCCGAGCAACTGCAAGAGTCCAGACCCCATGACCAGAGTCACGGTTGAGTCCCATTTCTGTACCCTCCCCTCACGTGCAGCTAATGTGCAAGTCTGCAGAGTCCTAAGCTTGAGCATTCTGAATGCATTTCTGGTAACAAGTCAAAAGGGTTGGATTCGAAGATGTCATCTGGTTTATTGTTCCTTTGTTGTTTTTCTCCTGTCAAACTCCATCAGGGCAGGACTTAGTATCACTACCCATTTTATCTCTGGTAACTGGAACAGACCTGGAACTTTGATGATGCTCAACAAGTATCTGTGAAATAAATGCACAAGTGAAGGCTCCAACTCTTATCCTCTAGATTTCTGTAGTCACAGTGAAAGGTCAAGGGGCTCGGGCCATCTGGGCCGCCCCCATCCCCTCATCACCAAAGTCATCTTCCATGAATCTCCCAGCTCCATTCAGAGATGATTCCCACCTCCCTAATGTCCTTTCTTTCTTGCCTTGTTTTCCTTTCCATTCTTGCATGTCTTTAGCTCCCCTACTAATAACACAAGTGACCCATTTCCTTTGCTGTTTCCAAACCACTATCCCTGCCATTTTCCCTTCAGTTTGCCTCTGGTGAAAAAAAGAAAAATCCTTCCAGAAATGTGACTCAGAGCTAATCAACATAAATGTCATCCAAGGCCTTGGGGAATTTCTCCTCCATGAGTCACATCCCCTAGGCTGAGAATCTGGGCTTTAGTCAAGGCAGAAAGTTTCAAAACCAATACCCGGAGACACCAGCCCCTCGCCCGTTGGCAGCAGGAATTTTCCCTTTTCCTTCTTTGTTCCTGCTGCCATGGCCACCTTGGGTGAAGGCTTCTTCCCCGTGAGTTGCCATCACTGTTGCAATGGACTCCAGTTACCCTGCCGGAAGGGCCCTGCTGCACCTCCTCCCCAGCATCTGCGGCTGCCACTGTCGATTGAGGACCTGGAGACATAAGCCACAATCAGTTTCACTGTGGGCTCAGGGCCAGGGCACCTCAGACTTTCCACTCCAGCTGGAAACAGGACATGAAAGATACAGGTTAGAAAGGAGCCACAGCTGCTCACTTAAAGGTTTCATTCACGAATGGAAAAAAAAAAAAGCTAAACAAACAAACAAAAAACAGTGTTCAGTGTTTGGATTACTCTGCTTTCTTTGTTCTTTCTCTTTTCCTTTTGCATTTATAGAACAGATCCCAGTGCAGGTATTTGAAAATGGGAAGGGAGGGACAGAGGGAGGGAGGGAGGGCGGAAGGAAGGAAACCTAAAGCTCATCCAAGTGTACACAAAGGTGACACTCAAGCACATGCCATCAAAATGGAAGGGAATTAAGTCTGTACTTACACATGACAGGCAGGGACAGGTTGAGAAATTATTATCCAGGTCATGGGAAGGTCACTGACAAGTTTTTCAGGTCTCCAGTAAATAGGGAAACATTGGGGCAAGGCTTCCAGCAGCCTTGAAGGAGAGGAGCAGGCAACTCGGCGTGAGGCTGTGTGCTGGAGCCAGTCTACTCTGGGTTCAAATGATAAGAAGCAAATGAATGACCCACAAAAAAGGAATGATCCCAGCACCGGTGGGCCCTAACAGATCCTGGTGGAGGGTATGAATGAACTGGCAAAGAATCCTTTCTCAGAAGCCAGGGGCATAGAGAGATGCTCTCAGAATCTAGCCATCACGACTGAGCTGGGTGTTGGAAATGGTCAGAGTCCCTCCTGCCACCAGCTGGGATTGACCAAGTGCTGTCAGGGCACCATGGGACCAGAGGGAAGAGGGGGCTCAGCCATTACCAGGGCATTGACCCTCCTGATGAACAAGGATAGTAGCAGGGACAGTGGAAGGCCACTGTCCTCCTGACTGGGGATTTTCTCATTCAGCACTCCTGGAATAGAGGAAGTTTTCTTATCTTGTACCTGCCTGAAGATGCTTAATTTACAAGTCAAAACATTCATGTATGGAAATATTATATGGTACCCATTCAGATGTATAACTGTACTTCATGTAACAATTAAAAATAAATTTAAGCTGGGCAAGGTAGTGCACACCTATAATCCCAGTGGTTCCAGAGGCTGAGGCAGGAGGATTGCTAGTTTAAAGGGGATGTGGCTCAGTGGTTGAGTGCCCTTGGGGTCAATCCCCAGTACCCAAAATAAATAAATTAAGTAATTTAAATTTTAAAATATGTTTTAGTCAGAATGAGACAGAATTTGCACGTGGCCCAGGCAGCCCCAAGTTTCCTGCAACCCTACATTACTCAAAAAACCCACTGTGAACTACTTAGCAAAGGAAGAAAAAATTCAGGCTTACAAACTTCCAGAAGATGGTAGAACTGGATTCATGGCCTGCCAGGATCAGGGACACAGTAGTAGTTCCAGGATCATGCCCAAGTGGTGGGACATTATCCAGTCTCAATTTCTCTCATCTATAGAATGAGATTATTAACTTTGCCATTTACTTCCTAGAATTATTATCATGGTCAATTGAGAAAATACTTAAACAGATGTTCTATATATTATATGAGACACCACATACCAACACTATAACACTTGTTTCAAAAATGTGTATTTATTCCAATTAGATTAAAATATTAGAGGATAATTTGAGCATAATACAAGTTTCTCATAGGCAATTTCATCTGTGAGAAAGCTGGATTAACAGAGAACTGCACTCAGCTGAACTGAACCTTGTCCAAATTCACAAAATGCACCTCTGCACACACTTCACAATCTGCCCCATCATCTTAGAGATGTGATATCCTAATTATCCTAACCAAGTGGGCTATCCTACAAGGTTGTGTTTTGCTAGTCATTTACCTCTCTGAACACAGACATATTCCTATTTATCCCAACACTACCCATTAGGCCCCACTTCCCAACACTATCACATTGAGGACTCAGTTTCTACCACAAGAATTTTGGAGGACACAGTCAAACCATGGCACCATGAGAGTAAAAGAAATATCTATGGATGGAATAACTTCAAGTGCTGAGAAGTCAGTGTTGATGGGACTGAAGAAGAACCAAGAAGAAACAGAAGAAATAGAAAGATGAAGACTGCATGATTAATAACCAAATATTGAAAAAAGAAGGACAATACCTCTCCTAAAGAGGAAGTGCTGTCTATATACAAAGACCTTGATAGAAATGCCAAATTCCACAGATGTGTCACCTTTTGTACTGTAAGTGGCTGGTTTGATGGTTCCAAACATCACAACATCCCTACAGTGTCTGATGACTTTAGCTGTTGAGTGAAGCCCCAAGTGCAAATAAGAAAGCTGCGAAAAAAATTCCAGTAGGGATACAGAAGTTAAAGAAGACTGTATGCTGATCAGATTTTCAATTTTGATGAAACAGGTACCTATTACAATGTGTGCATCCAAAGGCCCACATTTCAAAGACACAGAAGCAAATTGCAGGATTATAAACCTGAAAGAGATTGACAAATTTGATAACCTGCCTCCTACTACTTCACAATAACTCACAAGTTGCAATCCTCCCAGGAGCCACTTCTATACAAAAATTTCAAGTCTTTTTCAAGATAAAGAGCCATATTGATTGTAGCATTTATATTCTTATCAATTATTTAACATGCACAGAATTGTGCTACCATTTTTATGAGATTTCTGTCTATTTTTATGTCACTGACAGTTTTCAGGTACTATATCCTGGCCCAATTTTTCTCTAAGTCCTGTGGTTGGTTTTGTTTCATTTTGTTTATTTCATTGTATGGTACTGGGAATTGAACCCAGGGGCATCCTACCACTGAGCAACACCCCAGTCTTTTTTATTATATTTTACATTTTGAGACAGGGTCTCACTAATTTGCCCAGACTGGCCTGAATTGAGATCCTCCTACCTCAGGTTCCTGAGTAACTGGGATTATAGGTGTGTATCACCTGACTGGCCCTGTGGTTTTTATTGTAGAATTTGGGGTGACACGATGAGTCTTATAAATGCATGCATTGTATGACAGCCGAACTGACTGTGAAGGAAATATGTAAAATTACCTTAACGTGTAAAATACCTTTTAATCATACATGCTTCTCCCTTGGCCATTGTTTGGCTACTATAGGCTATAGGCATGAACCCATAAATTAAACTTGTCTTTCCCCACTGGGCCCCCAAACCAGAACTTTCCAAACTCTTCTTCTTTCCATAAGGCCCTCAAGGCTGAATGAAATTTCTTCACAACTCTGTGCAGTTACTTTGTGAAGGACCTTCCAAAAATTCCCTTTGTTCTCCAGCACTGTGTTCTTGCCTCTTCAGCTCCATGAATCTTTTCCTTGCTTACTTAAGGCTGCTTGCTAGAGCCCTGAATCTCCCTGTGGTTCCTATAGTCCTTCCCATTGCACAAGCACTTTCTTCCCTTCCCCATGATCATGTAGCCCTGGCTACATTGCCAGGACTTCATCCAAGCTGGGCCTTTTCCTGGGAAATCAAGGGAGCAGCCTGGAAAGGTAGTATAACTCTCCTGTGACCTAGACTCTCACTCGCAGATGGAGCCTCAGTTGTGGGCTGGGCAGGCTCCAACAACCCCTTGGGCTGTTCTGGAAGCCTCAGACCTCCTGCAGGACTCTGAAGATCTGCCTCTTCAGGAGCAGCTGAGACCAGCCCTGCAGGAGGTGAGGAGAGTGGGATGAAATCAGGCCCATGGCTACCTAGAAAACCACTTTCTAACCACTGCCATTTGTGAAACACTTTTCCTGGGGAATTTTATTATTCTTTCCTGACTACCTAACACATGTCAGAGTTTGGAGAGTCAAGGAAATCCCCCACTGGGTAAGCTTTATTTTGCTTTCAAAAAGGAGTATCTAGCCCTTCCTGTTTCAAAACTCCAGTAGCTTTGTCTATATAAGAACACCACTGTGTGGCTCAGTTAAGACAACCCCAGAATGAAAGGTGTAAATTATGTCAGTCCAATGAGGTAGAAACTTTGAAACGTTTACTACCAAAGAGTCTAAAGGTGGCAATCAACAGAATCCTCCTGGAATCTGACAGACTTTAACCCCTGAATTTCAGCTGAGTCCTGTGCAGTTTAGCAGTACTTTTCAAGGGAATAGCATTGAACTTGATGAGCCATTAGGAGAATTGCATTTGATTCCCACTTTGTTTCTTAATCTGTTGGCATCTGGAGATGTGAGCTCTAAATCACAGGCCTCAATCACATAAAGCAAACAGCACACGACCAAGAGAAGAGTCCTTGTTTACAGCCTAAGGAAGTGGGTGCGTTGGGAAGGGGGTTGTGGAGGAACATTTGAACAGAAGGGCATTACTTTTAAGCAAGGCCAGATGTCCTCACTAAAGGTCAGGGACTTGCCTGGTGACATTCCTGCTCAGGAAGGTATTGGAGTCCTGTGTGTAAGTGAGCTCCAGTAACAGGCTGCCAGAGTTTGACTCTTGTCGCTTAGGTCACCTGACCTTCATGAGGATACTTTCTGTCCTCTATTTTCTTAACTATAAAATAAGCATCAAGGAACACCTTGAGACAGGAATTTAGGGGTACAGAAAAGGAAAGCTGGATGGAGATTCAATAGAGAAGTGCCCAGGACCCTTTGGAATAGGTCCATGTACCTTTAATATGCAAAATAAGTATTCCTGGATAAGTTGGCCCAAGTGTTTGACCTGTTTCCTTGACCCATACACTTACCTGCAAAAAGTAATTTAAGGGCAAAAGCCAGAAAAACTGGCACAAATGATGCAACTTTGCCCTGGCTCTACCCCTAGTTCAGCCCCTAGCAACTGTCCTAAAATATTAACGCCCCACACTAGGGGCTGCTATTTTTCCCTCTGGAGATGCCCACAGTCTCTCTTGAATGTATATTTCTTACTTTACCCCCCAGAATATCTCTTCCCTGAGATAGCCCACATTCTTCTTTGAATGGTTTTCTGCTTCCCCAAATAAAGCTGTGTCTCTAATTGGAGCATACTGAAATTCTTTTCTGTCATATATGGCAAGGTCTCCCTTCCTGAGTTAAGAGTCTCCCTCTATGGAAACTCCTTGGACCTCCTGTAATAACCTATTCATGAGTCAGATCAGGAATCTTATAAAAATCCAATGGAGAGTTCATGGGAAATATCAGGTACCCAGTAAGCACTCAGTAAATGTTTGCTATTTTTAACATCTCAAACTGCCTTGTGAACTAGAAAAATGTGTAATTTCATTCAAAAGTATTTGCTGTGGTTATCTGGTCAAAAGTCACAATTCTAATCATAGTACCTTCCTCATCTCATTACAGTAAAGATTGAATGTGTTCATACATGTTAGGTATGTAGTACCTAGTACCTAGTAGACCCTCAATAAAAAGTATATGTTATTGACCATCTCAAACTGTATGGCATTAGTTCTAGATAGCATGTGAAGAACACTTGAAAACATTTGATGTTTTATAAAAAGATATAGCCCTCAGACCTTTCTGCCTATTTGGGTCCAAGTAATAGGATTTGGTTCTGATAAATGACTTGCTTTAAGCTCTGAGTTCATGAGGTCATACTTGAAAGAATCACAGCTGTGTGCTGGTTGTTTGTGTTAAAAGAGGAGGGGGAACACCCAGAGAGCAGAGACATGTACAAAATACACTTATACCCCCAAGAATTTGCTGGACGGCTCCTTCCCTCTGCAAGGGGCCCTAACCCAGGGGCAGCAGTGTGCCCCCGCCTGCTCCTTCCACCTCTGGCAGTTGCTTTGGCACGTGGAACCTCAATCCTTTCAGTGACTCCACTGCTCATGTTGGCAATGGTGGGGGTAATTATACAATGAAAACTGGCTAATGCTACAGATTAGGGATCTTTTTTTCAGCCATTGGTTAAACATTTACTAGCACACACCGTATGGGGGTACCAGAAAGTTTGCTTGTTCTTGTGAAAATACTCTTTCCAGGGAAGCTCTGACTAGGGGCTGTCTGCCATTCCTGCTGCTGGCTTCCCTATGGGGGCCTGTAATCATCAGGCCCTCTGCAGAGCTGGGATCCTTCTGGTGGGCTTCCCACCTTTTGTCCAGGAGAGAGGACAGCAAGAAAACTGTCCCCTTGCCACTTTATCTCCTCAGTCAGTACAACCCTAGCACACAAGCTGCAAAGATACAAATTTTTTTACTCATGTGTTAGTACACTTTAAGAAAGATGTTGTAGCCTTGCAAGGTCAAAGGCTAAAGTAGAAGTGGACTTTGACTTTCTCTATGGGTCCAGAGCCCAACTCCAGAAAGAAGAGTACATCACTCCCCTGGGAAAACACTACCTGCTCCTACCCTTGGGAAGAGTTCTCACTCCAGAATGCTGACTGAAAGCTGCTATTGGAAGGAATTTGTCTCTTACAACGTTCAACAGGGTGGACATTAATGTTTATTGACACCTTCAGCTTCAGAGACAATGAAGATGTGAAGGGATATCAGTAATCTTATTGATAAGGATGGATACAAATTCTAGAATTCAAGTGTAGTTTGCAACATTCTCACCAATCACAGGGATACAGTATTGTCAATTTCTGTACTATTGACCTCTTAAAGCAAGTAGAACTCTAAAACACAAATAAATTTTCCCAGAAACAGTACAACCTAAACCAATGATTTTCAATTCTGATTACACCTTAGAATCACCCTGGGAGGTTTTGTTTTTTAAATGCTGTTGCCTAGACTCTACACACAGCTGGGTCTGGACCCAGCCACGGTTAGTTTCAAAGACTTCCCAGGTAAATCTAATGTGCACTCAGTGGAAACCACTGGTCTAAATCCCTTCTGTGGGTAGCACCCTCAATGACCCAAGGACTTCCCACTAGGACCCACCCCTTATATGCTCCATTACCTTTCACAATAAGACCATTCTGGAGACCAAGTCTGCAACACATGGATCCTTGGAGGACAGACCACATACAAACCATTTCCTGGTACAATGGGCCTCCATTCTTATATCAAGACACTCTTATCAAGGCAAAGAATAGGTTTTGATTAATTTTTTTAAAGTACATTAGTTCCCCTCTCATTGAAGTAAAGGTCAAGAAAAGGAAGAAAAAGGTTACCATTCCACCATGCATTAATCATTCCAGTTAATCTAGTGATCCAAACATGAACTCAAAACTTGTTAACTGTAGAAGATAGCAAAACTGATTTTTATCTTTTTTTTTCTGTCCCCACTCCCTGCCTTAAAGTCCTAATGATCAAAATCACAAAGAGAACCAGTAGAAAAAAACAAGAAAAACTCTCGAAGTCCTGATTAATCAACTTCCTTGATCACAGCCATGGTTGCAGGTAACATCCCTCAGTTTGTATCTGCCCTCAACTGGCAGGTGGAGGGAGTTTTCACACTTCGCCCACCTTTCCCAGGATCTCCTGTACACTGGCCCCAGGGCACCCCAACCAGGATTTTCCCTGTTCTAGTTCCCTTGACAACTGCCTCTGGGAACTTCTGAAGCCATTTATCCCAGACTAAAAGGAATTTTTCCTCCCAAGACCTTGGCTTGGAATTCGCTGAGTTCATTGAGTGAATTAAGGTCTCCAATAGCCTTCGTACCCTTCCATGAACAGAAAAGTTCAAAATTAGAAAGAACTTCCCAGTTGGGAGTTGAGTGGGAAGAGAGAATGGGGTTTGTCCCAAAGAGCCAGAATAGGAGTGAAGGTATCTTAGAGAGAAATGGGAAGAACCAGAGAGCTGAGATGGAGCAGTGCCTGGAGAAAGAATAGAAAATGAAGATGAAAACCCCACAGTCAAGAAGATTAAGTGGATGGGCTGGGGACACAGCTTGGTTGGTACCGTGCCTGCCTTGTATGCACAAGACCCTGGGTTCGATCCCCAGCACTACAAAAGGAAAAAAAAAAGAAGAGTAAGTGGAGCTGAAACAGGGAATATTTGCTACCTTCAAGAATGGGATTGGGTGCATGGCAGAGGTTTCTAACTCAGAGGACACTGGGTTGGTGAAGGGACAGGCCAGTGTCAAAAGGAAGATTAGGGGCTTGTCCAACATAGACTTGGACTACTCTAAACGATCAGTAAAATCTCCTCTCTCTCTGAAAATTGATTTCATTTCCAGGAAAAACAATGAAGAAAACTTTCCTATCAGGGGAACAGTTGAGGTATAAATGCTGAAAACAGATTCATATTTGTGGAGACAAACCCAAGTGTTTTGTTGCCCATGTAAAATTTAAACACAACAGCAAAACAAAAACATCTCAGTTTGGAATGCAGTCTGTTTGCGTTCTCTGAATGTTTTGAAATGGTTTGTCAAATATTTAAACCCAACCTAAAGTATGTTTGGCTAGTTCTTAATTATTAAAATTTTGAGTAAATTTGAGGAAAATTATCTCCATATATTTATGATTCATTTGCATTCAACAAATCAAAGCAATCTTTAAACGCTACTTCAAGAAATCTTTACAAAATCAAAAAACAGAATGTTCTATTTTACAGAGTAAACAAATTTAAACACCAAGTTTTTCTCATTTGGTGGGGTTTGCTTCCACCAAAGGGATTAGATGAATTCTAGACTTGGCAAAGTACAACTTTCCCTTCCTACCAGATTTATTCTATCATATGCCAAAAGCCACAGAATTATGCTGATAGGTAAAATTTTTTAAGGTTTTTTCTTTTTTTTTTTTTTTTTTTTTTTTTGTGGCAGTGTTGGAGATTGAACCCAGTGCGAGGAAAGCAAGCCTCAGCCATGGAGCCACATTGCCAGTCCTAAAGGCATGTGCGTACAAATCCTTTTGCCCATATCAAACCAGTATAGAAACTTCAAACCCAGGAAAGCTGCTGTTCTTTGTGTTATGGTTTCAATCTCTATTTCTCCTGGGATTCTAGAGCACCGGGCCAGTTTTTGTGCGTGACATTCCTCTAGGGAATATGCCAAAGGACTTTATGCATTGACTACAGTGCCTGCAAAAGCAATAATTTATTTTTTCATAAGTTGTAATGATCATGCAAACTGCCTTGTTACATTTAAAGAGAAAGTAAATAAAACCCCTAAACGGCTGTCCATGATACCTAGCTCATTAACTTTATTTATTTAGCCCTTAGTCATTACAGCATTTCTACTGGGAAAGGATAATATGTGAAAGGCTGGCATTACAAATACCACTGAGGTTAAGTAAAAATCACCTTAGTTGACCAGATGACCATAAACTTTTGATTTTAGTCTCATGGGCCTAGCAAGGGATCCAAGCACAAAAGCAGTAGACTTAAATTCAAGAAATAATAAGAAACTGTATTAGAGGACCAACCAAAACCTGGAATGAAAGGAAGCACAAGAAATGTATGGAGACCAGATTCTCTTTCAAGGGAAATATTTAACACCTCAACAATGGATACATTCTAACTAAAATCAAATCCCAGGAAGTAGACCAATTTTGTTATTGCAATTTGTGTGTGTGTGGGGGGGATTGAACCCAGGCCTTTGTGCATACTAGGCAAGCACTCTATACCCCCAGTTCACCTTCACTCCAATTCTTCCCTTTTTTCTGTATCCATACAACTTGTCATGAAAATTGATACATACTTAAATTCTTTAAAATCAGGTTATTGAGTTATAACAATATACAAAAAGTCCACCTATTTTTAAGTGTATCATCTGATGAGTACAATAATTGTATACAGTTGTAGAACCAGTAGCACAATCCAAATATAGAACATTCCCATTACTCTAAAAAGTACCTTCATGCCCCCGTACAGCCAACTCATTCCACCATCTCCAGCCTCAGGCAATGACTACTCTGGTTTCTGTTACAACTGTGCTTTTTCTAGAATTTCATATAAATGGAATCATACAGCATGGAGTCCTTCACATCTGGCTTCTTTCTCACTTAGAATGGTTCTGAGACTTGCCATGCTGCTGTGTGTATCAGTGGTTCACTTCTTTTTGATACTGAGAAGTATTGCATTGTAAGGAAATACTACGGTTTATCTATTCACCAGTTGATAGATATTTGAATTGCTTTCAGCTTTTAGCTACCGTAAATGAGATTGCTATAAACATACATGTTCATATCTTTGTATGAACACATGTTTTTATTTCTCTTATGTAAATACCTAAGAATTGAATTACTGGGTCATATAAGTTTATATTTGGTTTTATAAAAAACTGCCAAACTGTTTTCCAAAGGTCTGTACCATTTCACATTTCCCATCAGTAATGTAAGAGAGTTCCAGGTGCTCCACATTCATACCGACAAATGGTATTGTAAGTATTTTTAATTTGAGTAATTCCAGTACATGTAGCAATACCTCATTATGTTTTTAATTTGTATTTCCCTAACGATGAATGATGTTGAGCATTTTTTCCCCGTCCTTATGTACCATTTGTATGTCTTCCTTGGAGAGCTAGTTGTTGAAATTTTTTGCCCATTTGTTTCTCATTTTCTATGGAGCTGTTAGAGTTATTTATATATTTTGGCTATAAGCATTTCATAATATGTATGTTTTACAGACATTTTCTCCAAGTCTATGGATAGTGTTGCTCAAATTGTCTATATTTTCATGATTTTTTTCTGCTCCTTCTATCAATTGAGAATTAATAAAATTTTTCTAATACCATATATACTTGTCTATTTTTTCTTTTTGTTCTGTTCCTTTGTTACTAATTTTAGGATAATGTTATTTATAGAAAAGTACAAAGATACATACAACAAAGAGTTCTTATATACCCTGAACCCAGTTTCCCTGTTAACATCTCATGTTACTGTGATCCATTTGTTAGGAAGCAACATTAGTACGATACTTAAACTAGATGCTACAGTTTATTCCATTTTACTACTTCTTTACAAATGTCCTTTTTCTGTTCCATAATCTAGTCCAGGACCCCAAATTACATTTAGTCACTATGTATCCTTCTTTTCCTGGGCTATGATTTCTCAGACTTTCCTTATTTATGATGACTTTGACAGTTTTGAGGTATACTGGGGCAGATGTTTTGTAGTCTGTCCCTCAGTGTGTGTTTTAATCAGTTTTTTTTCATCATTATAACCAAAATACCTGACAAGAACAATATAGAGGAAGAAAAGTTTATTAGCTCATGGTTTCAGAGAGTCAGTCCATGGTCAGCTTCCTTCATAGCTCTGGGTCCAAGGTAAAGCAGAACATCATGGTAGAAAGGCATGGCAGAGAAAGCAGCTCAGGACAGGGCCACCAGGAAGCAGAGAACGTTCCACTCACTAGGGACAAAATGTAAAGCCCAAAGTCACATCCCTAGTGACCCACCTCCTCCAGGCACATCCTACCTGCCTATAGTTACTACCCAGTTAATCCATAGCAGTGATTAACCCACTCATTAGATCACACCTCTCATAATCTAATCATTTTACCTCAGAAAATTCTTGCATTGTCTCACATGAACTTTTGGGAAACACCTTTTACTTTAAGTGCTGGTTTGTCTGATGTTTTTCCCATGGTTAGACCAGTATTAAGGGTTCTCGGGAGGAAAAGATCATAGAGGCAAAGCACTGTTTTCATCACATCATATCAGAGGTCCATACTATCAAAGACTTATTGCAGCTGATGTTAACATTGACCACTTGGCCAGGTTTTCCCATGGCGAAGTTATCTTTTCCCTCTTTTGCATACTTTATTTAACTCACTAAGCATAGCCTCACTCAAAGGACAAGTAGAATATATATTATTTAGAATTCTTCTGCAAGAGAGATGTGTCTCTTTCCTTATCTATTTATTTATTCAATCATTTGTAGATCCATGTTGATTTGTAGGAATTTTATACTTTAGGATATAATCCAATACTACATTGTTTATTGTGTTGTTCAAATTTTTCCAGCTTTGGCCATTGGAATCTTTTATAGCTTGGCTCCAATTCTATCAGTTGTTTCATGATTTTAAAAACTCTTATTAGACACATATACTTTTAGCGTTGTTATACATTCCTGATGAATTTTCTCCTCTTTTATTAAGAGATGTCCCTTTATATATCTGGTGTTATTTCTTCTCTGTGAATCAATATTCAGAATTCCTGAGATAGTCTGTTAAAAAAAACCCAGGAGGGTCAAGGATGGTGGTGCATGCCTATAATCCCAGGAGGCTGAGGCAGGAGAACCACAAAGGCCCAGCCTGGAAAACTTAGTGAGACCCTGTCTTAAAGTTAAAATAAGAAGGACTGGAGATGTAGTTCAGTGTCAAAGTACCTGTGGGTTCAATCCCCCAGTAAAAAAGAAAAAAAATGGGGAAAAAGTCCAGGAGATTTCTGGAAGGTCTTTTGCCCTGACAGATGAATTGAGATCAGGGTTAGCCTGGTTACCTCAGTCTGAGAAGCTGCAAAGCTTGAACACCATCAGATCAGAGCCTGTCCAAGGAGAAATCCCATTGGCAAGAAAAAGCTTTATCACTTAAAAATGTTTTCAAATATCACAGTTTTGAATCTCTTCAAACCAACAGGAAATTAAAATTCATTGCAAACTCCTATATCAAGGCTCACAAACCAGAATGAGTCAAAAAGGAGATGATGAAATGTCAGGGCTGATTTGTGAGGTTTGGATTGTGAACTTTTTGGTTACTCCCTGTCTTTTTTCTCCTGTCTTTCTCAGTTTCTTCTAAACTTTTCACAAATAATGTAAATCTTGCCTGGCTATGTCTATGATTCCACACACACTGAGGATATAAAACTGTCCTAGTATCTTTCTGTCATCCCCCCACTCTCTCTCTCTCACACACACACACACACAAAATTTCACTAAACAATTCTTATCTTTATTATGTGCATTAATCTTCTCAGACTGCTTTAAAAAATACCACTGACTGGGTAGTTTAAATGACAGGAATTAATTTTCTCACGGTTCTGGAGGCCAGAAAACCCAGCTCCAGGTCCTTCTGGGTCAGTTTCTTGTGAGGGTTCTTTACCTGGCTTGCAGACAGTTGCCTTCTCTCTGTGTTTTTGTGAGTGTGTGTATGTGTGTGTGTGTGTATGTGTGTATGAGAGAGAGAGAGAGAGAGAGAGAGAGAGAGAGAGAAAGAGAGAGAGAGAGAGAGACAGAGGGAGGGAGGGAGAGAGAGGGAGCTCGTGTCTCTTCTTATGAAGACACTGATCCTCATGAAGGCCTCTGGATATGTATGTGAAAAATGCTGACCAGGAAAATATGAGGAGTTTAAAGGCAAAGACCGTAACTTCTTAGGGACTTATGTTTTGAGTGGGAGAGTGAGCATGATCTCCAACCGTCATAGCTGAGGCAGCCTGGGGAATGCTAAGAGCAGAGCAGAGTTTGTCTAGAGGCAAGAGAGATGCAGAGTATAGAAGATAGGATTTGAGTTGGGTCCTGGAAGACAGGCGTCCAATGACCCATGTCCTTTTAACAATTTGCTATGGAGGCACATCTTCAGGATGCCTGCCATGCCATCTGCAGACACCCACAGCCCTGCTTCTGTGGGTGAAAGGAACAAATGCTTGGCTTCTTACCATCAGGGAGCAGGATACCCCCTGCCTAGAGGTAGCCCCCAGGGTGATGATCAGGTAACCCTACCAACTTGGCCAGGTCAGCATTGGTCAATCTCATGTCTTTCAGATGGAGTGATATTCAAAAGTTCCTGTGACTTACACCTCACGATACAGAAATTATATTCCGCTAAGGTCACAAGTAGGGGAAAACAAATTTATGGGCCTCATCTCTATCTACCTGTGGATGTGGCCACACAAATCTCCAAATCACCATATAATTTGGGGCCATTTTGACATGGTCAACAGACCCTGAATGACAATGGCACAACACAGAAAATTCATAGGGTCAAAATTAATGAGCTCAACAACTAGGGGTTTTACTCTCAACTTCAGCACAGTTGAGACACTTTGGGCAAATCACTGTAAGAAAGGGATATCTAACCCCATAGAGCAGTTGGAGAATTAACTGAGTTGTATCTGTAAGATGATTATAACAGATCTGACACAATACACACTTTTTTTTTTTTTTGGTACCAGAGATTAAACTCAGAGGCACATTACCACTGAGTCACATCCCCAGTCCTTTTTAAAAATTTATTTATTATTATTTTTAATATTTTATTTTAGTTGTAGGTGAACACAATACCTTTATTTTATTTTTATGTGATGCTGAGGATCAAACCCAGAGCCTTCTGCATGCTAGGTGAGTGCTCTACCACTGCGCCACAACCCCAGCCCCACCTTTTTTAAAATTTAGAAACAGGGTCTTGCTAAATTGCTTAGGGCTTTACTAAGCTGCAGAGGCTGGCTTTGAACTTGTGATCCTCCTGCCTCAGCTGCCCCAGACAATACACACTTTAAAATAGCATGTTAACTAAGGCACTACTACTTCTGTTTATTAAATTCTTTCTATTATGGCTAATGTGCTAACTATTTCAGATATGGTATTTAATTTGATCTTCATATCAACACTATGGAGCAGGATTATTGTCTTAAAGGATAAAGAAACTAGGACCTAGAAAACTTAAATAACTTTTCTAACCACAGGCAGTTAGTAAAAGACACTGTTGTGATTGAAAAGCGATGGTTTTAACCATTATAAACCCAGTTGATTTTATATATATAATTATAAATATATATCTAAAATGTATATACACATATGTTTATCTAAATATATACATATATATATGTTAGAGTCAAGTGTATAAGTCCCTTCCTTACTATTCTCCTCTTTACAGATAGCTACTTTTTAGATTATTTTATATTCATCCTTTCCTTTTATGAAACTATAATCATATTGTACCTGTATTTTTATACAAACAGGGACTCCCATTCTTAGACAATAGTGGTCAACTATGATATCTTTCATACCTTGATCTTTTTTATTACTTACCTCCCAAGATCCTAATACCCTGACCCATTCTGTGCTCGGTTGCAGAGAGCTCCACTGCATGCCTGCACCATAGTTTATTCAACCAGTTCCTGTTGATAAGCATTTGGTATTTCAGTCTTTGCTCTAGAGGTGGTGCTACAGTGAACACTTGTTTTTTAAAAAAAATTTTTTCAGTATATTTCAGCATAGATCTTTGAAAGAAGGATAGCTAGGTCATAGAGGAAATGTTCTCTCACTGAGCCACCTCCCCAGACCTTTTTATATTTGAGATGGGGCCTCACTAAGTCACCCAGACTGGTCTCGATCTTACCTCAGCCTCCTGAGTATCTGGGATTGCAGGAATGTGCTACCACATCCAGCATGATATGAATTCTTTGAAGAAATTTTGAGGAAAAATGAACAGTATTCACTTCTCAGCAATCCCTTTTCCTGGAGTCGCTTTCCCCCTTAAATATTTAATGGCTAGTACCTCCAACCCACTTAGGTGGGGAGCTTTCTTCCCAGTGACCCTAGGAGGTTGTGGGAGGGCTTACCTATCTCTTGGTAGTTCCAGGCTTCAAGTTATTATTGGAACTGAATTCATGATGTCTGCCTATGCCCCATTCCACATGAGGACATCCTTTACCCTGCTCACAGCCACTCTTTCTGCCCCAAAGAAACAAAATCCAAAGCTGTATGCAGAACTGACCTTCCTGATGTGTCTGGTAATGGAGGGGGATTACCCTCACACAACAGCCACCAGGCTTCAGGGAAAGAGGAGACAATGCCAGTCCCTGGCTCATGCCCCCATGGGGAAGTTCTCACTGCCAGAGCCCCAGCTTCCAGCTGTACCAGGTTCACTGGGCTCCTTCTCACATACCTCTCCCCCTCCTTGTGCCAACAGGACACCCCAGCAAACCCAACTTTTCACTTTATTATGCAGATTATTCATATCTATCATCTAGCTCACTCTGCTTCTGCTTCAGACTTTCAATCATTATTGCACATACAATGAACCATCTTAGTGTTTTGATCACCAAAACAGTTTCAGCCATAAAAGGAATTCAATCAATATATCAACTCATTTCTTTACCCATCAAATTTAAATGTATAAGGAATGAAACAAAATCATTTGTGATCCCACAGAGATTAACTCTGTAACACAATGATACTTATCTATCGAAGGTGTGGGACTCAAGGTTTTTTGTTTGTTTGTTTGTTTGTTTGGTGGGCGGGGTGGGGACAATGCTGGGGATTGAACCCTAGGCCTTCCTTGCACATGCTAAGCAAGTATTCTACCACAAAACTATATCCCTATCCCAAGATTTCAAAACAAATTTTTTTTAAAAGACTCTTGTCTATATGAAATATCTGGGTCACCCCAAATCAGCAGACCAGCACCATTCTGGTTGCCCAGTATTGAGTAATCCCATGAAAAAATACCTTACCAACTAGCAGGAACAATCTGTTCTCCAGGGTGCTCTCCTGAAACTGGAACCCAGTCAAGATAACCCCACAAACGTGACCTCTGGTGTTCCTCAGAGCACCTGATTGACCTCCCCCCTACACACACACACACACACACACACACACACACAGGACAGGGGGCGGCACAGGGGGGTGCTATCCTTGGACTTCACACTGTTAGTCCTGTCTGGTCCCAGCCACTGTAGGAGGACTTCCTTTGAGAAAGGCACTTAGGGTGTATATGCTGGGGGATGAAACACGAGGTGTGGGACCTAATCCAGGGGCCTGTTTGCTGGCCTGAAGGTAGTACTATATCTGCTAATAGTGGTCAATAACCAATGCCAGGGGCTGGTCCCGGTGATTCTAATCCAACTGGTACCCAGCAGAGTTCTAGATGCCTTTTCAAAATTGCCCAGGTGGGGGCTGGGGATATAGCTCAGTTGGTAGAGTGCTTGCCTTGGAAGCATCTAAAGCCCTGGGTTCAATCTCCAGCACTACACACGCACATACACACACACACACACACAAAAATTGTCCAGGTGACCCTAATACAGATTTGGGACTGACAATCATTTAACTTAGCGGTGTTGAAAATTCTCACACCTTCCTTAGAAACTAGGATTAAAATATTGAAGAAATTAATGCCAAGAGGCCAAGACTATATCCTGATATCCCACTTTTACATTCCTTTTGAGGCTGAATATATAGGCTGGGCCTTCTACCTACCACAACTTGGGAGCTACTGCCTTCCGATGTAGTTTTTAGGTACTCTACCTGCCATTAATAGCTCTACCATTACTGGCCCTTAAACTTTATGCTACCAAGGGCCAAAAGCATGCTCACCAATAACTGGGAAGCACCTTTAAAAAGACCCAGTTTTTTTCAACCAGTCGACATTAATCATTTCCTCTGGCTAAACTGGCTGAGACAAAACCCAGAGGGGGGCTTGTTCTTTTTTGTAATTAGTGAGACTCCATGAGGAAGTACAGGTGATGTGACTTCCAGGCCTATTCCCCATGGAGCAGAACTAGCCTGAAAGCAGAGGGGAGATGAAAGTACACATTTCCCTCTGCTGTTGGCCAATTACGGGGTCGGCCTGTTGACAGCTGACGAGTCTGGTTCAGACATTGTAGTTCAAGCTGGGGTTTGGATTCTTTCAAACAATCTACACATAAGGAAAGGAAAACACCCTAGTGATTTTCTTTGACACTTTCCCCAAGTTCCTTTTCCATTATTATCATTAGACATTCCAGAAAGAAAAACACTGAATTGAGCATTACATACATTCCTTTCTGGAAGAAAATGAGTGTGTGGATTTTGGGGGTTTATCATTAAAATCCTTGTATACTAACTTACTTGGTAACCCTGGAAAATCCAGAAAAATTCCATGCCCTCCTTTCCCTGGCTATAGAGTTGATACATTGGCTTCAAAGGCCTGCTAACTCTAGCATTGCTTGGATTTTCCTGATTGATTGTTGGATAGTCAAGAAAGATTCTCTGAAGTAAAAACCAGAGAACTAGGATGTCAATTGGGTCCTGGCAGGAAGCAGAAGGCACATTCAGAAGGGATGACTTAAGAGAGTTCGTGAACAGATGATTTACAGAGATGTGGGTAAAACCACTAGGGATGAGGAAGCACCTCAGGGCTAATGCCAGCACTCATCCTCAGGCCTGAAAGGGCAAGAAGAGAAAGTGGTTTTAGGAATCTGATGAGACCTGTCATGGTAGGCCCTGTGGTCTTCAGTAAAGAGTAGAGCCACTGCCAACCCACAGCCCAGCAGGGAGGGATGGGGAGTAAATACCCCAGTCTCACTCTCCCCGCCCCTGACCTCCTGCTGGGCCTCCCTGTCATTGCATCCAACAGGAAGCTAGAGGGCAAGAGAGCCCAGCCAGTGCAGTCGGTAAAGGTCAGCCTCCCAGGGCACAGAACAGGGTGGAGAAAGGCAGAGTGGATCCAGGGGACGGAAGGAGAATATCTCCCAGAGCTGGACAAATAGCCCCATAGTCCCCCTGCAAAAAAAAATAACTAATCCCCATATATTCAACCACAATGCACAAACTTTCTTCACAGCTGTGTTATCATTTGCTCAACCAGGAACACCTATAATACTCCAATAGATTATTACTCCTTTTATTGAAACTAGAAAATCATGTCACCCTTAGATGTGACCATTTAGCCACCATGAGACCCTGAAGCCCTTATCAGGCTACCTCCATCTTTGGTGACTTTGCACCACCTTAACACAAGGGGCCCCCACTGGAAATTCCAACAGCTAAATACAGTTGCTCTGCCTGCTCCCTGTTGATTTTCCTCTCTCCTCAGCTCCTGCAGGGTGGAATGTCAGCTAAGTGGCAGGGAGCCTGCTCACCAAGGGGCTGGCTGATTGCTTTGGAAACCCAGCCCTCTCCTGGAATTTAATAAAAACCACCCCCCTCACCCAGACACAGGGTGGGGGCACTGGCTTTTTAAATGATGCTTTTCTTTAAGGAAAGAGAGAGAGAAAAAAATCTATCTATGCCAGTAAGAAAAAGAAGAGAAAGAATCTAGTTTTTCAAGGACAGAAGAAAAAATGTTTTTAATTTGCAACTTTGCTAATTTCATTCCCTTGCACAAAAGTCTTTGATGGCTATCGCTGCAGAGGGAATAAAGTTCAAATGCTTTAGCTTGAGATCTGGCCTCAGCTCTTTCTACCCAAACTCTCATTATTCTCCTTCAATTACCCTTCTTCCATCCAACTGGGTAACTTGGAAGACATTTTCTATGCAATTCCAGGTAAACTCCTAGACACAGCTTTTCCACACTGAAGGCCAGCGGTTCCTGGCAAAGGTGATCCTGCTCCCCAGGGTACACTGGCAATGTCTGGAGATGCTTTTGCTATACTGAAGCAAGGGATGCTACTGGGTAAAGTCCAGGGATACTGTTAAACATCCTACAGTGCCCAGGACACCCCCCACAGAAGTTAAGCAGTATTTTAGTCAGCATTTTCACTGCTGTGACCAAAAGACCTGACAAGAACAATGTAGAGGAGGAAAAACCATGCCATGCATGGTTTCAGAGGTCTTACTCCACAAATGGCGGAATCCATTGCTCTGGACCTGAGATGAGGCAGCACATCATGGCAGAAGGGTGTGGAGGAGGAAAGCAGCCCAGGACATGACAGAGAGGGAGCTGTGCTCACCAGCAACAAAATATATACCCCAAAGGCACACCCCCAATGACCCACCTCCTCCAGCCACACCCTACCTGCCTACAGTGACCACCCAGCTAATCCTTATCAGAGGATTAATGCACTGATTAGATTAGGCTGTCATGACCCAATCATTTCGCCCTAAACTTTCTTGCATTGTCTCACACCTGAGCTTTCACAGGACACCTAATATCCAAACCATAACATGTTGGTCAAAACATCAGTTGCGCCAAGGTGGAAAAGCCCTGTTAGAGACTGTGCCCAATTATCAGCCAGTTCCTCACACCAAAATCTCATCTATTCATCAGTGTCAAAGTCCGCACCATCCAATACAGTAGCCACTTCTCACATGTGGCTTTGAAGTACTTGAAATGCGGCTTGTTCAGATGTGTTGTGTTGAACTACTAGTCAGGTTTCTAAGAGATGGTATGAAAAATGGAATGTTAAATGTTTATTAATTTTTATACAGATACACATTAAAATGATAATATTTTGAATATTCTGCTTAAATAAAATACATTATAGAGATTAACTTTACCCCTTTCTTTTTACCTTATTAATGTGGCTACTAAAAGCTTTGAATTACATATGTGGCAGAATTATATTTCTATTAACACTGGTCTAGACAGAGATTGGCAAACATTTTGTCAAGGGCCAGACAGAAAATATTTTAGGCTTTGCACGACACATACTGTCTCTGCCACATTTCTTCCTCTTCTTCTTTGTCATCTTTATCTCCTCCTCCTCCATCACCACCTTTAAAACATATAAATCTTTTAGAAATTAAAGCACTTTTAAACCTTTAAAAAACATAAAACCTCTTTCAAATATAAAATCTTCTTTAATATAAAAACCATTCTTAGCTCAAGGGGTAGGAAGTAGACCCTGGCCCCAGATATAGCAGATGGCCATGGCTGTGGACCCATGGAGGTTGGTGAGCTCCAGAAGCAACCCTCCCTGCTCTGCTTTCGTAGTGGAGACTTCTTGGACTTCTCCACACCGTTCCTTCTATAAATTCTAGTATCTGCATCTCAGCCCTTTCTAAATCTTTGGCTACTAGAGAGCTGATATCATCTTTCCCAAATGTGGATCCTCCAGTGACTGGCATGGTGCCTCATGCCCAGCCCGGCCCAGTGAGGGAAGCAGTAGCATACAGAGGGGAGGAGCCCCAACCATGGCAAGGTCTTGGCCTTGCCCTCCTTTTCCTTCCACTTTCCTCATCTCTAGGTGGAGCAAATGATGAACCTAAAGCAGAAAGCAAGTATGAGGATTAAAGCCAAAACAGACAACAGAGCCCTCTGCTCTAAGCATTGCTGTGTATCTCATTATATCATTATCATTTTTATGTGATTAATTATTGCAATTATTAAAACATTTGTTGAGTGATAGAGATGAAAGGCATGTGAAGATGATTCTTCTTATTCTCCATGTTGTTAATAACTGTTCTTAAAAACCCAGCTTTTCATTGAATTACATTATAAAGTCTATAGAATTATGCTCTTCTATTTCCAAATATTTGATTGTTTTTCCAGGGAGTTATATCCATGCATAAGTGTGTATATGTTGGCAGCTCAGAATTAACAGGGTATTTTTTTAAGTTCTAAATTCCTTTCGAATGGGAACGAAGTGTTCTCCTGACCCTTCCTACACTCCGTATTACTGTCGACATCTGCAACTAATTGATGATCTATAAGTCAAAACTGTGACCAATGCAAAAAACCTTTAGCTAAGCCTGCCTGGGCTTGGCTGACCCTCCTTAATATATTTCAGATTAAGACTAAAAAAGCCACCTTTTAACTGTCCAACAGAGCACCAAACAGTAGCCATGAGTATTTATCAAACATCAAATAATAACACGATCAGATAACATGCTTACCAGTGAAAATCTAATTTAGAGCTTTTTAAAAATTTCATTTGAATTTTTAAAACCCAGACATTTTTGAGAGGTATAGAGAAATATGCTGTCAGCATGCAATTTAATTGATTAAAGTAACTCTTTATGTCAACAAAATCAAATCATGACCATCTGAATACCTTCGTAGTAAATGAATGACATTAAAACACACACACACACACAGAGGCTGTGGAATACGCAGATGAGTTTGTGACCTGAATTTCCATTTACTGGCTGGATAATGCTAGGCAAGTTACCCGAGACTTCCTCAAGCCTGTTTCCTCATCTGTGAAATGGGGGCAAGATGAAGCTTCCTTACAAAGGAATCCTTGTAAGAATTAAGTAGGATTCAGTTAAAGGGAAATGGAAACTACATGTTTCAAACACTCATAACAAAAGGGTCACAAAATACACAGTCTAGGCAAGTAACAATATCTTTTTAAACTAAATTAAATAGAGGTAGTGGAGACTGTGGTTCTTTGCACTTACTAACTGGACTAGTCTGTATTCTTCAGAACGGTCAAATAAACAAACATGGGGCCAACTTCACAACTTGTTGCTAATCACCAGCCGCATTAAACTTGGGGCTCGCACACCACAATTTATTTCCTTGGGTCAATATCTTAGTTCTAGGGCCCGTCCTCCCCAGCTGCCAGTCACAGCTACCTGCACTCAAGCTTTGGCTTCATTCCTTGCAGAGGGTGTGCCATGGGACAGAGTCTACATTTTGTCAGACCACCCTAAACACACTTTGCAAAATTGGTAAAACTCTATCCAGATATTTTTGTGAGATATATAAAGTCAAGGAAACAGAAATCTCACCTCAAAAATATAATTCGTTTATTTATAATCCATATGATTTAAAAACCAGACTTGATGTAAATGATATTTATGTATTTTTGAATTATCAGTAGCCTTGAGATTGATGGTTGGATTTTAGATATTTATAAATTTATTTTGTTCTTTTTAAATTAGTAGATTTTTTTTAATCTGTAGAAATACATGACAGTAGGATGTATTTTGACATATTATAGACTTTCTTTTTTCTTCACATCTGCATATCTCAAGCTCTGGGTCAGTTTGATATCGTCTGCCATTCCAGCTGCCACTTCTCAGTGTTGGATGGCTAACCATAAAATGAGGTGGGAGATGCAAGATCCCCAGAGCCAAGCACACAGTCTGAGTGGCCATATTCACTCCACCCTGGGCTGGATGATTGGCATGCCTTAGCTTCCCTCTTCAACTAGGGTTCTGAACCTGCTCAGAAGTGCACCGACTACAGGTCCACATCAATGCTGGTAAGACCCTTAGGGCAGCTAGGCCACCTCTGACTGAAGGCCAGGCTACCAAGGAACCCTGAACACCATCTTCTGGGACGCATTTGGAAGCAAAGTGGTCTTCCACTTGAAACTACTGATGGGTTGGCCTGTACCTCTTCTGTGAAGCAGGGGAGGGAAAAGGTGGCTATTGACTAAGTACCTCTTTGTGCTTAGACAAGATGCTTGGTACTTTATACATACTGCCTCATAATCCACCATTGGAATTAGGTGTTTTATCCCTATTTAATAGCTGAGAAGGTTCAGAGATGTTAAAGTCACTAGACAGAGTTCCTGTAGATAGATCATAAGTGACAGAGACCAACCCAAGTTTGACCAGTGTGTTCAGATTCAGATGCTACCTGACAGAGGGCCACCGATGTCAGGGTCACTGTGACAGGTTTTTTTTCCCCCAGTGCTGAAAACATACACACACACACACACACACACACACACTCACACACCCTACAGGATGCCAGGGGCCTATGGCTGCTTTGATCTGCTCCAGGTTCCTAATTCAGAGCACCGAGTCCTCCGCTCGCTCGGCTTGAATTCATCCTGAGCCTAGGGCTGGCCAGGTCTCAGAAACGCAGGGCCGTCCATCACTTGTGTCTCGGGCTTGCTCCTCAGAGAGCCCGAGTCGACCACAACCGCCTTGGCCCGGTTCCACTGTGAGGGAGTCACAAAACTGGCATTTAAGTCCAGAGCGGAAAAAACACCCCAAGCTTGTTCGTTTTTCTGACAGGTGCTGGAGCCCATGAAAGGTCAGATTCCAGCGCGCAGTCACATCCTGGCTTAGCCGGCTCCAGGCGCACAAAGGCCTGTCTGTCTTCCCGAGCGCGGGGCGCAGGGACCCAGGCCAAGGGCTTACAATGGCCGCCCGATGGCCCGCTCCTGCTGATCCATTCCTTCACGGACATTGGCCTAAATGAAGCATTGGGAAGCCCAGCTGCCAAAGATGTGTGAAACAGGCAGAATGAAGAAGAATGCGGGCTTTTTCTTCTGTGTAATTGCCAGAGATATTAACCCCCCGGCAGCCCATGAATCCCGGCCCTGACGCTGGCCTGCTGTGGCTCATTTGTAAGAGCCCTGGGACACTTCTGTTTCATGTTCAAAACCTTGCTGGCCCGGGAAATTGAGTGAGAGCTGTCCTTCCAAGCCCTCTGCAAGGATTTCGGGAAATGAAGGAGTTTGTTCTCTTCCTCGCTGATGCATCCGGGGGAGCTCAGGGCCGCGGTGCTGTTGGAACAGAGGGTGTGTGTTTGAACGCACGTAGCCACAGGCTTTCAACCAGGGACGTTTATTTTCGTAGCCTTTATGAAAACATCCCCCAACCCAAAATGGTTCCCAGGACCCACGGCCCTGTATTTGAAGTTCCTTACCACCAGCGGTAGGCTGAAGATCTTTAATATCTCTATCTTTTCCAAAGACCTCTAATGGCCCCCACCTTTCTAGTCACGTGACTCCTTTCCCTCCCCCCTCCCCCCAAAACTTTGCACCAAATTGATGCTGACAGCAGTCAGGTAGTTATAGTAGCTGTTGCACATCATCCTTGTGAAGATGATCTCGATCTTACAGTAAGAACTGTCATAGAAACTTCTTTTAAATAGCAAGCCCAGAGTACCAATTAAAATAAAATTAAAAAAAAAGTAAAAAACAAAAAAAAAAAAAAGAAAAAAGAAAAAAAAAAATCCCTGCCTATTCAGGGAATTTTTTTTTTAAAGTCGTTTTGGAGTTATTTCTTTTCCTACCACATGGAAATTTCATCCTGACAAGAAACTTTCTCAGCAAAATAAGCCATAGGCTGGAAACTGAGGCCTGGCCACTCATCCCAGCTGTGTCCTGGGGGTGAAATATTCCTACTCAGAACACCAGGGAGCCTCAGATTTCTAAGAGGGAGAGCAGCGCAAAAAAACTGACAAGAGACCCCTTCTTTGGCCATCTCTGCATGGATCCTGAAAGTGTCCCTAAACTCTAAAAGTCTTGTCCTTGCCACGTTCAGTTGATAAGACTGCACCTCATAAGTTCCACCAATGGTTTAACTCAATGAATTTTGGCTAGCAGCCTATATGAAAAGGTAGAGTGTCCTTGGGGGCCTGTTACATGGTCACTCTGTAATTAAATCTCCCCTTCCCTTATCAGGGAACACAGACACTTTTCCCTAGTAAGCATATAGATGGCGGCACCCACTATGTGCACACATAGGCTAAGCTCTTTTCAGGCATGGTTATTAATTTTCCCACCGCTTTATGAAGTAGGTATGACTTATTCCATTTTATAGAAAAGGAGCCTAAGACTCAGAGAGGCTACCTGATATGGTGAAGTCAGCACCCCGATCTTTACCAATCAGACTCCAAACACTGTGCTATTAGCCTCCATGCTATAATGCCTCTCATCCTATTGGGGCCATTAGGAATAAAGAGTTTCCAATAATCTTTTTAAATAGTAGAAAATATTTTGTTGAAAATAACTACCATTTATTGGGCAGTCAGTATGTGCTGGACACAGGAGCTTTGTGTAAATCTCTTATAACCTTCCTTCAGGGTAGGGATCCACATCCCCATTTTATGTAAATGGCTTGATAGACACAAGAGACAAAACCAAATCCCCAGCTTCATCCAAGAGTAAGAGACGTTGGCCATTCAACTCGACCACATACAAACATACATTTGGCAACCAAAAACTCAGAGTTACATTGCTGCTATTTATTATTATCAGAAATCATAACTATGGCATTTCTTGAGCCATGTGCATTTAGGGGCTCCTTTCCTGGCAGGCTGATGGTCCCATTTTGGGGATGTCAGCTTTCCAAAAACGTGATTCCTGTGATTTCCAGACTGCCTGGGGCTTCGTGTGTGTGTGTGTGTGTGTGTGTGTGTGTGTGTGTGTGTATTTGCACATATCCCGCTATGTGTGTCTGTCAAACGGCAGGGAGCTTTCCCTCATTTAAACAGCCAATTAAAACCCACTTTGGCACTTAACACACGTCACTGCTTCTCGGTGCTCAGCTGCCTTCCTGGCAGGCCTTTAATTTGATAAAGAGCTCCTAATAACGACTAACAGAGGCCCAGTAAGTTAATTAAACCCTGTCCTTTATTTTGCTTTCAAGGTGTGCCCTCCTCGTAAAAAGCCTAAGGTTTGTGCTTGCAAATGACTTTAGACAACGTTCCATGCTTCAGTGAGAAAAGTATGTCTGTCATGTCCTGGCAAGTTACAAGTAAAGTCTCAATTTCAGCATCATGTCAGACTTTCACAGAGGCCAGAAGCAGATGGAAAAAACCTCTGCACCCAAGAGTATGGAGGCCAGAGTTAGCAATGGAAGATGAGTTTCCTCTGAGAGTATAATGCTGAAAGATGGCCTGGCTGTCATATCAAACTCCATTATCCCATTTCTTTAAAGTAATCTGAGAGTCCAGATGGGTTGTATAAACAGAAGAGGAGGTTCCTGCGAGTTCACTCTCTTAATGAAGCCCGTATGTTTGACTCATGTAATAAGTATTTAATCATGCTGATGAAATTCATTTAAACTTCAGCCACACACACTGTTGCCGAAACCCTGGTAATGCCTTGCATCACTTGTGTCAGCAGCAGTGGAACAAGGAAGGTGAGGCAGAAAGTGGATGGCATCTCCCAGGGAACTGGGCTTTGGAGGGCACCACATGGAAAAGATAATGAGCCCTGAAGAGCTGGCTTTGAGTGCTTGCAGTTGTATGCCACATCTGTCATGATAAGATGCTTAAGCTATAGCTTAGATAGGAAGGTACATTGGAAGGGAAGTTTCAGCTGCAGGCAATAGAAACCCCAATCCAGCTTGAACAAGTAGAAGTTCTAATATACAGGGTTGCAAACCTGGTTAATTCAGAGCTTCCCCACCTTTGTTCTGCACTCCTAGGTGTGCGCAGCTCTCCTCAAGCCAACTGCTTCCATGCCATGTTACAGTCAATAATGGCAGTGGAAGAAGAGAGCCATTCATTCATTCATTGATAAAGAATCTTTTCTTAAAGTGTCCCAGCCTCACTCGTGAATGTTTTCTGCTCAAAAGTCAATTACTGGCAGTGGACAGGATCACCATGATTGACCCTTTATCTCTGAGTGGCAATAGGACAGTGTCAGACTGGAGCCAGCACATACCAGCTAGAGAAAGCTGAGAGTGCACATCTCTTCCCAGTCCTGCCTTGGTGACCTCCTGGAGGTGGCTTAAAATCGGCCAGGGTTGGACTGTTTACACCACAGGGATTGGCAAATACTACAAACCAAGGTTTTGTTTTGTTTCCTGAAGATCCAGGTGATAAGCATTTTCCAGTACAGCACTGTCACAGGGTCACCTTGCTTATAGGTGGAGCCAGAATAAAACTGGGGTGCTTTTAGCTAGGAAGAAAAGTAGGTAAATGAGCTCAGAATGAGCACTCCACATTCTGCCTGAGAGGGGCTTGGGTTGCTCACTGGTTTTTCTCCGGAAAACACAACACTTGGAGCCTAAAGAAGATTGAAACAACTCATAAGCAATAAGAAAACAATGGCTTTAGAACTATCTTAAAAGAACCTGCTCAGGTAGGAAACACAGACACTTGTTTCATTGGCCTCTTTTTTCTGCCAAAATTTAAAAGCTTCTCTAAAAGTTCTTGTTTTCCTTTTAGCTAAAAGAGCTTTCACATTGCTGTGCATCATAATCACCCACAGAGTCTACTAACACATCAGATTTCTGGGATGTTCCTCTGGCAGTCTATCTCAGTAGGCTGGAGAGGAGCCCAGGACCCTGCACCTTTACAGGTCACCACCCCATGCCAGAGTGACCCGGATGTGAGTTGTCTGAGAAGCACATTCACAAAGAAAAAGAAAGTGCTTCCCTCAGAGGCCTAACCCAGAGGTTGGCAAACTAGTCCATGAGCTAAGAATGGTTTTTATGTTTGTAATGGTTAAAAATACCAAAATAATACTACTTTGTCATATTAAAATAATGTGAAATTCAAACTTCAGTGTCTATAAATAAAGTTTTATCGGAACACAACCACACTCATTTGTTTATATAATGTCTGTGGCTGCCCTCGTGCTATAATGACAGAGCTGAGTAGTTGCAACAGAGATCATGTGGCCTGCAAAGCCTAAAATATTTACCATCTGGCCTTTCTGGAGTAAGTTTGCCAAGCCCTAGTCTAACATGTTTCATTCAGTTGAAGAACTAATGGCATGGAGAAGACTTGGTCTCTCAGTTCCCTAGCAGAAGGATTCCCAACCAGTTGGGCTCATGCCAGTGGCTGCATCAGACACCTTGCAGCCTGGGTGTCACCCTGAAGCTCCGATGCCTTTGGCTCAGGGACTGACAGTCATGGCCAAGTGTCTCTCTCTTTGACTATGACAGAGCCCTGGAGTGATGCATTTTAGAGATGTTAGTGATATCTTTCCTAGTGACATGCTCCAGCCATCCCAAACCAGTAACCATCATGCCATCACCCATGGAACCTCTACTGTGGACCTGTCTTTGTCCATTTTCTATTGCTATAACAGAATACCAGTGACTAGGTAATTTATTTTAAAAGAGGTTTACTTAGCTCACAGTTCTGGGAGCTGAGAAGTTCAAGGTCACTGGCCACATCTGGCAAGGTCCTCATGCTACATCCCAGCATGGCAGATGGCATTACATGGAAAGAGGAGAAACACAAGAGGCTACCTTGCAGTGGAACAACCCAGTCTCATGATAACTAATTCAGCCCCAGGAGAACAAGAATCCCCACAAGACAGTGTTCTTCTCTTCATGAGGACAGATCGCTCATCTCTCAAAGGCCCCTACTACTTCTTAACAGTGTGACATTGAAAGTCAAGTTTCAACATGAGTTTCAGAGGGGACAAACCACAGCAACACAGTGGGGTCAGGAGAGAGAGTGACTTCAAACTCACCCAACACCTGGCTCTCCTCCTCCTGGAACTTATGCTTCAGCTGGGAAGAAAATCCAGACTTCCAGGCAGGGCAATGAGCGGAGGGGTTCCATTTCAAGCTGTGGGACTTCTTGAGAAAAATCATAAATAGGTTCAACACCTAATCATCCTAGGTCAGGACTCTTGAAGTCAGTGTCCTCCATAAAAGAGGGACACCCCACCCCCACAAAAGAACAGCTTCCAAGGCTGTAGGCCTTGACAGATGGTTCTGTAAAGTTCCATTCAAACAGTATTGTTGACAGAATGCTGCTGATGAGGACACAGAATGTGAACCTTAGGAAGAGGGGGACTCAGAAGAAGGGACTAGACAGGGATGAGGGACAAAAACACAGGAAGGTGATATGGAGAAGGGTCCTAAGAGGAAGACCCAGAAGCAAGGAAGTGTAGGATAGGTGAAGAGACCCCTGGTAGGGTTGCACCAGGGTAGTTAGTCTGCATGGATTGAATCGTATTGTACAGGCCTCAGTGCCAGAGTCCGCAATGGATACTTAATTCCAAAGGAAAAGGAAAGCCAAGGTCAGGTGTTTCAATGTAAATTTTGCATTTAAAAAACATATTTTTAAAAAGGAAATTATAAGTGTATTTCCATTAAGTGAGCCCATTCGTCTGACAATGCTTCTGGATCTGCAATACTCCATTCAAGCGTTGCCTGATCCTAGCATATAATTAGCAGTAACAATGATCATTATGACTTATATTTATATGGACTATTGTTATTTAAAAATCATATTTACATGAATTATTTAAAGTTCTCAGTGTGATAGGTATTATTACTATTATCCTCATTTTACAAAGGCAAATGCAATAAGATTGTGTATTAAGTAGATGAAATTGGACTCTAACCTTTATATCCTCACTTGATTATTGGTGCAGTCATTAAAATGATTATATGAATATATATACATGTTTACATATATATTATATGAATATATATAAACATGGCCAAAGTATATTATGGAGTTTAAGAAAATAGACCAGAGAAGAGTCATATAATCTACATCTTACGGAAAGTATCATGGGGTGGAAAACCAGAGTCAGGCCATCTGTGTACAAACACCCTAGTTCTGACACTTATTGACTGTATGACCTTGGACAAGTCATGCAAATTCTGGAAATTTTACTTTTCCCATCTGCAAAATAGGTATAATATCTCATGTGGCTACCATGTGGATTAATCAGAAAACCCACGTGTGGTAACAGAATAATGACTGCTCCCCCCACAAAGATACCCATGTTTTTGGGATCCTGCTGTCAAGCCCTCATCCCAGCCATGTCAATCCAGGTGAGCTAAGAGATATATTCTGAGCCTCTTGGGAGCAGAGGAAACCATTCACGTTTGGTGGCTGCCTTAGACAGGTGCCAGAAATTGGAAGGGTTGGTGGTGTTTCTGCTTTGTTCCAAACCATATTCTGGAAAATTAAATTGCTTTCTCTAAATGACCTGAATTTAACTGCCATAACTAATTCACCTAGTGCCCCTTAAATATCTGAATTCCCAATTACCGTCTTGGAAGGAGGCAGTATAATTTACTTACTAAGCACATGAGCATTGGAATCACATGTCCAGCTTTAAGCTCTCCCAATTACCAGTGGTATGATCTTGGTTAACCTTCCAAAAGCTCAATTAGCTCTTCTGCAAAAGTCAGATGATGATGTGTTCCTGACAGGTTGTTGAGGGGATTCAATGAGAAGATGTCAAGTACTCAGCATAGCACCTGGCAGTAAGCACTCCGAAGTGGTAACACATAGCCCCAGTTGTCCACAATGTGCCATCTCTCCAAGAGCAGGGACTGCTACGACAATCATTGCAGCCATCCCCTCCTCCACCACTGTCCTGAGGCCCAAACACCCCACAGGCTCAGTGCAGACTTGAGCACACACAGGCCTGGGAGGCTACAGAAGGCCAGTGAGATGGCAGCCATGTGCAGCAGTCTGGCAAACTCAGAGAAGCATCCCTGGCATCCAGGGTCCTGACATCTCCTGCTGCTGGCTGCCACATTTGGAGCTGAAACACAAGCAGCCTGGCTTACATCATTTCTCTGAGGAGAATGCCAAGGGGCTGCCATGGGTGAGATTGGGTAGGCATGGGGTGAGTGTCCACTCTTCCTTCTTGTCACTAGTGCATGACAGAGGGGAAGGGGCCTTAGCTCATGGGGGGATTGGTCAAGGTGTCTTGCCTGTGATTTTTCTGCAGATGCTGGGTTCTGCCTGATAAATGCCCAAGTCCTCCCTGGGTCTTTGATTGAGTTAAAGTGCTCGACCAAGGACCTGGCTTTCATAGCTGGCAAGGCTGGGTGAATTCCCACCTTCCCTCCTGCTCTGTCTTGGCTGTTCCTCTGCCACCTCCCAGACCCTGAGGACACTGCTGCCCTGACATAACACAAGAGAAATGCAGGGCACCCTGTACTGAACAACAGAGAGGCAGGTGGCCAATTTCTCATTTGAGATGACTTTGAAAAAGTTCAAGGCCCCTTCGTTGTACAACACAAACAAAGTGTGTTCAGGGCATCAGCTGCTTCGTGACTGTTCTGCTCCTATGGAAGGAAACTCAAACCCCCTAGAGACTCATGGCAAGAAATCAAGATAAGACTTATGGAGTGCTGGAAAGAAGGAACGAAGGGTGGGGAGAAAGGAAGGAGGGAAAAACTTGACCTTGTAGTTTTAAGTCAGGTTTATTCCAGAGAGGCAACTAGCAAAGCCCTAGCAGGAGCACCATAGCTGATACTATGACTCAGGAACCACACAAAGTGCTGAAGGTGCCAGAAGAATGGATGTGGCTACACAGCAACAGCCATCACCCCCTGACAGCAGGTGCAGGGAGAGGAGGGACAACTGGAACCTCTTTGTCTTTGTCATCACAGCCCACAATGATGTGAAGCCCATTTGTTCTGGGAGAGAGAGAAAGACGAGAAGTGGAAAAAATGACTGGCTCACTTTGGCTGCATAGATCACTGGAAGGGAGAGACCTTTCTGGGAAGTTGGAGCTCCTACCTGGAACCACCCTGATGGTGAACCTGGGTGTCATAAGTCACCAGGGCTCTGCCAACAGCAGCCCCACCCAGTGGCCCAGTGCAAAGGTGGGGGTTGTTTTGCTGGACGCTGAGAAAGTGTGCTTTCCCAGAGGACGGGGCAGGTATCTGCCAGACGAGGGACACAGGCCCATTTCATGTGCCGCCCCTTGGGTGTGATTGGGAAGAGAGAGTGGTAGTGGATGGCTGTTCCTGGGCTATGCCATGGCTGGGCATAGCTGGAATGTCCTTGGCCAGCTCTTTGTGAGTAGTCAGAGTCAGTCAGCAGATGAGTCTCATGATCAGATGACTTGGGCTTGCTGGAGTATTTTCCCCAGGTTTCAGAATCATATGAGGTAATGGAGTGTCCTCACTGCCCTTGGTAGGTCCCTCAGGTAGCTCTCTCATTTCTAATTGGTCAGCGTGTACTGAATTTGTTTAGCCCAAGTGGGCATGCCCAAGTGGTAGATGTGCCAAGGTGGACATTTAAATAGTTTAGCGCATTCTCCCATCTGTCACTGAGGAGGAAGCATACACAGAAAAAGAACAGCAGGTGTCCCTTTTGCCACCCCAGGTGGGCTACACATCTTCTTGTCCCCCACCCTTAACCACCATCCTTAACCACCATCAGAATCACATCCCTGTTCACATACCCGCAATGATCTGTCCATCTGGCAAACACTTAATAGTGCTTTTTAAAAAGGTTCTACTCTAATGTCCTTACTTCTGAAAGCTTTCCATGACATCTCCCCCAACCTCATGCCATCAAATACCAGAGAACCAATAAGGGCGCTTCTTTCCTGCATTTGTTTAATAAACAACAATTAAGCTTCTGTCTGTGCCAGATGCTGTCAATAAAGGAGAAACAGACCCAGGCAGCCCCTGTCCTCACAGGACTCGCTTTCTTGCAGATTAGAGAATTCACAGATGCAAACAAATAAGATGGCCAAGTTTAGTAAGGGCTTTGAAGGAAGTAAACAAGAACTTGGGAGAAAATAAAGCTAACAAAAGTGAAGAAGCTACTGTAGAGGGGCTGACAAAGGCCTCCTTGAGGAAATGACATTTCAGCAGAAACTGGAAGATGAAAGGAGCTGGTCATGCATGCCACAGAGGGGACATATGTGCAGAGAGAAGACCAGTGAGCAGGAGGGACAAACTCCACTGCAGCTGGAGGCTCAGATCGCACAGGGTGGAGAGGTCACCCTGTGGGGAAGGTGGGGAAGACATTGGGTGTGGTCTGTGCTCAGGGTGCTTCGATTATTTATTTTTAACTCTCTCTTGTCAGGTGTGCTTCTGACTTCTTCCCATTGGTTCACTTCCCTGCCTTCCAAGGTGGATGCAGAACTTTCCAGGGCAGGGTTGTCTTTGGCACCATGAGTCCTGGGTGGATGGGATGCACAGTTGGTCCCTGACCGCCTGAGTAGATTTTGTATCTGCTGCCCACTCCCCTTCCCCTCCTCTTCCAAAGTGTGCAAGAAGTCCTAGTTGGCTCCTCCTGAGGGAGAAAGGGGATGCAGAGCCAAGTGGTCAGAGGAACTGGCCTGACCTTCGTCCTAAGATAACCTTGGCACCTGAGACACAAAGTCCACAGGCCTGGAACCATTGCAGGCTCTGAGAGCCTGTCCAGCTGCTAGTGGTGCCAAGGGTGCTCAGTGAGACAGAGCACCTTTTATGGGCTCATACATGTCTTGCACTCATGCCTGAAAATTATGATCACTTTCTTTCCATTGTTTAGAAATTGTTACCTTATTTAATATCTCACAAAAATGAATCAAGTAATAGCTGCTCTTCCACAGGTGATCTGTTCTGTGGCAACAAGCACTGATTGTGTGCACACTTTTTTTTTAATTTTTTTTTAGTTCAACACGTTTCCATGTCAGGCACGGGATGTCAGGTAGAATAATATAGCCCCTGCCTTCAGAGAGTTTATAGTCTGGTTAGAAAAAAATAGACTTATAAACAAATAAACAGTACAAAGTATTGCAATTGCTATGATGTAGACATCAGTTCAGTTTACACAAAAAGTGATCCATTTCACCTGGGGAGGAAAGGGAGAGAAGGTGGCATTAGAAAGATTTCCATTTGTTAGAAAGGGATACTCACTGAGGAGGCAGAGGATATAAAGGGCCCTTCAGGTACAGGCAGCAGCATCAGCAAAGGGACAAAGATGTCGGAAACTATGAGTATTCGACAAAGATGTTGCATTAACTATAAGAGTATTTGGCAAGGTTAGAGTGAGAGGTTGCAGAAGAGGGGAGGTAGGCAGTGGTAGAGCCCTACGGGGATTTGTGTGCTGGACTCAAGAACTTGGACTTGACCGTGTTGGCATAGGACAGGGGATGGTAAGGTCATGTTTACCCCAGGGAGGGATTGCTGGGTTGCCAGTGTGGAGATTAGAGGAGAGAAATTTGACCTAGGAGGTCAGGAAATCAGTCCAGGCATGAGTGAGAACCATCCTTTGCAGTAAGGAGCCAAGGGCTGAAAGAGAGGGAAGATTCTGGAAGTTGAAGTGCGAAGAAGTTGGAATTTCCAGGACTGAATGCTGCCTGGGTGAAGGAAAAGGAGAAGTGAGGAGTTGAGGTCAGAGTCTCAGGTTTCCCCTAGGGGCAGATGATAGAAACTTTCCCAGAAGCAGAATAAAGGGAAGGAGTAGATTTGGCAACCAGCTAGAACAACTTGAATTTGACATTCCCAACACCAGACTTAGACCTGGGCAACTGGGTCCCTCTTCTTGGCCTCATACTTAGGGGGCCTCCAGTCTAGCCCTTTCCTGGTCACACCACTTTCCATGAGAAAAGACAAACGGGTGGGGAAAAGGGGACAAGTATACCTGGACCCAGTGATATCTCCTTCTAGGCCTTGCTCCAGGTAATGGGGCCCTGGAAATTCCCTGCCCAAATAGCCCTGACCTGTGGCCTATCCCCAGAACCTCCCTCCTCAGGATGACCCACACTCCTGGCGTGCACACTCCTGGTCCTTGCACACATGGTGGTGTGGAGATAAAACCTGGATGTGCAAGCTGGTTGTCCCCACACATCCCTGTGTGCAAGACCCTTCACAGTGTGGGATAGAGTAGGGGTTTGGGAGAGAATGGGTCTCCATCAAATATTAGAGACAGGCCTAGAGGCAACCTTCAAGGTTATATTCTTTTTTTTTTTTAATTTTTAGTTGTAGGTGGACACAATACCTTTATTTTATTTATTTATGTGGTGCAGAGGATTGAACCCAGAGCCTCATGCATGCCAGGCAAGCGCTCTACCACTGAGCTACAACCCCAGCCCCCAAGGTTATATTCTTAAGGGTTCTGAAATCTTCTCTTTCCTAGACGAGTTACAACACCAGCAACCCCACTCTACCCGACCCATGTTGGTCTGACTCAGTTTCCAGAGTCATTGTCATCTTGCTTACTCTCTTTTGAACTGATTCTAAATTTTGCAGAAGCAGGAATCCAGATAACTGCTGTGTATACTCTACAATCAGGGAGTATGGTTTTAATTACATTAACCAAATCCCCCAAAGCACTGATGGTTATAGACGTGACTCGGAGGTTTTGTAGGTGGGAGAGAGGGGAGCAACCTGGAGCTACCAAGCTGTAATTCAGAATAGAGGGTGATGAGCAAAGGACAGGGAGGAAGTCCAGTGCATGTGTCTCAGATGATTCCAGTAAAGACAAAGGTAAGGTCCACTTTGCCTGCAAGTCTGTGTTCCTAACCCAGACTCCCCTCCAGTCTTCCTTTTGTCTCTTTCATGAAATCCAGTGGTCCCCCTCTGCCTTTCCCTCTGCTCCTATTACAACACAGTGCCTTCTCCTTGGGAGCGACAGCCATCTGGATCTCTTCTCTGGGTCTGGCCACCTCGTCAACTCATCATCCTTTCAATAATCTCATCTGAAAACATATCCTTTCTCGTTTGCCCCTCAATTATCCCTCCTCCAGTGACTTTTCTTCCCTATTCTAGCTCATTCTCTTTCTCTGAAGCATTATTATCATTGCTTTATAGAACACTAGGGGATAGATTGCCTAGAAAATATGCACCGTAAAGTAAACGCATATGGCCGTATCTCTGAATTGCCCGGATCTAGTCCAGCTGTGCAACTTCACAGGCCCAGCTGTTTACTTGTGCATGACCCAACAGCTTTTGTGATGTGGATAATGTCTTAAAAGCTACTCTGCTGCTGGTCAGGAGCTTCATGTGCAGTTAACCTTAGATCACTGAGATCAATCGGACAGCAGCCCTGGTAAATGACCAGGCCTAGTCCCCTAGCAAGGCAAGTAAGAACACTTCTCCGGCCCAAGCAAGGAGCAGATATAAATTCCAGGCCTTTGGGAGTGCCTGACATCTGTGTCCCTGTGGTGTTTCATAAGTCCTGACAGCTCCTCACCATTGTTTTGGGGACGCCAGCATCCCATTGCCTTCCCTGGAAATGAATACTCTCTCCTGCTTTGACTCTTGTCCCAGGATGAAGGAGGGGAAATGATTGCACATACCAAAAAGGTCAGACACCTGAAAGAAAAGGGTGCACTGCACGTGTCTGCAAAGCTTCCAAGGGCCCGCTGCAGTTCCTATCAATTGGCTCTTTGGTGTGCCCCTCAGGTGGGGAGAAGCCCAGGATCACTCTGTCAACAGCTCTATCTATAGCAGACGCCCCATCCTTCACCCTGGGCTCTACTTGCACAAGGCTCACTGACCCTGTGGCTCAGCTGTGAGGATCAATCATCTCCTTCCAGAATTCATCATTCAGCAGCTGTGGGCCCTCAGCTATTTTTATCACCCCAGGAAGCCGGTGGCCAAGGACACGCTGGGCTACCTTTGCAGGAGGTGTTGCTGTAGAAACGAACAGCGGGTTGTCAGGGCAGCTGAGCCTCGGCTGCAAGGTTAAATCCAAAGTGCCTGACCTGGAACAGGAGAGCACTTGATCTTCTTCCATTCTGCAGCAGTGAAAGCGCCCCAGAGGCTTATGCTGGGGAAGCAGATGTCCCACGGAAGGGACAAGGCCAGGGACACCATGGAAAGACTTAGGGTGGGAGGGAGAAGGAAAGAGGGTGGACAGGTATGTGCTCCTGCCTGCATTTCTCCTTCCCACACAGGCATATGGAGACTCATGACATCCAGATACCTGGCCTCAATCGCCTGCACAGATCCAGTCCTTGCTGCTTTCCTGATGGCAACCCGCCCTTCTGACGTGCTCCCTATGAGCCAGACCCTGGGCTGGGACTGGGGCAGAATCTGCCCTGGAGTTGGCCCGTGCCTAGAGGAAAGGACAAATCAGACAGGGTATCACCAAACTCTGATGGTCCCAGCACCTAAGTCCTTTGCTTTGTTCCTAGCAAAAGACCCTGCAGGGTGCAAGAGCAGGTGACACTGGAGCGCTTTATATTTGTAAAAGTTCATCTGATACCCTAAACAAGCTCCCTCAGCACAACCCTCTGAGGTAAGGCAGTATTTTTAGTATGCTTAAAAATAGACTGGACGGCTGTTCGGGCACATGTGTGCTTTGCTGCTCACCAAGGGGGAAGAGCAGACCTCGCTAACGTCCTGACGGAGCGAAGGGCAAAAGTCCCTGATTCCCTGGACATCTCTGATATGGCCTCTACGAGGAGGGAGAGCACACCCATACACACTCTCCTGGAGGGGTGGGATGACGGGCAATGCCCTCAACCTCCTCCAAACTCCAAGGAGGGAGAGAAATGAGTGTCAGCGTGTTAGGAACCAATACCATCTTGAGCTGGGGAGAAGGCCTCTCCATTGAGCACTAGCTGGGGGGAGTTGCTGAGGCAGCCTAACCAAGGTGCCCTTCCTGGTGGCAGAGGTGGAATGAGAACGGCTCCAAGTCACATCTCCAAGGGCAGGAGTTGGAGATAGGATTTGCCTCAATCCCCTGAGCCAGTGGGCTTCTGGCCTGGGAAGGGAGGTAGCAGCACCAGAGATTCTAAGAGGTTTATCAACACGCCTAGGACCTGCAGTCCAGCTGAGCCAAGGACTCCCTCACAGCTCTCCCCCAGGCTCTCCATGGCTGTGATATGTGGCTGTGATATTTCTGCTACCCTGAAATAGTTTCTTCCATAGTCAATCTCAAAATTAGTGAATCATCTGAAGAATAAATTCACTTGACCCTCATTACAGATGGACAGTGGGCAAGAAAGACAATTTAGCAATTAGTATTGGATTTTAAAAACACACCCTTGAGCTAATAATTTCTGCTTTATCAATTTCCTCAAAGCAAAGAATGTCCAACAATAGTGGAATACTGCGATGAATACTGGTGCATCTACTTGATGAAATCCTGTACCATTAAATATTAGATGGTACAGGAAAGAGCTAACAGTATAATGCTTGATTTTCAAAGGTGGAGAAAAGACTGTATAGAGTAAGATCTCAAGAATTTTATTATCATAACAATTGCTATAAGAAGAAATGCCCTTGTTAAAACCAATTCCTCATAAGCCACTTACTTGCACTAGAAGGCAGACCTTGTGTGCTGACAAGTGTGCAGAGCACAGAAGAGATAATTTGGGAGGCCACGGTGGGGAGGATGGGAGGAGAGAAGCACGGAGCCTAGCAGGGACAAGGAGCCTGGAGGTATGAATCTGAGACCTTCCAGAGTGAAGAAATTGCAGATATTCCACACAGTGGGCTGCCTACAGGGTACAAGGTACCTGATATTCCACTTGAAAGTGCTACCATAACTGTGCACTAAACCCCAACTTTGTCCTTGCCTAAAATTTTCAGTAAATTCCACTACATCAATAAGCACTTTGCCTGAGTGGAGACTTAAGGTGGAAATCCAAGGAAAGATTTTCTAACTATCTTAGTTCATGAAATGCAGAACAACACAATACAATTGGCTATAGAAAGATTCTTGGAGGTAGGAGTAATCTTAAAGGATCTAAGATCTCCTGGAGTTTCTAGAAACACTGGGAGGACTTCTGGAGGGCATGGAACAGGACTGGGCCTCTCCCTGCCTGAGGGAGGCTGGGAAATCCTCACTGATATCTGACCTAGGTATAAATGTGAATATGCCCGTAATATATGCACATAGGATGAAAGACCGATGCTGGGTGTTTAACAGTGCTTAACTCCTGGCTAATGGGATTGTGGTAAGAATTCTTTTCTTTTCTTTTTTTTTTTTAATGACTTGAAATTTCCAACTCTTGTGTAATAAACAGATTTTATAGTTTGGAAAAATATAATAAATGTAAATGTTCTTTCATGCAGCTATGTCATGGACACTGACTCTTCATGTAACTGAGGTCAGTACTAGGTCCTTGGGACCCTGCCAATTGCCCACTCACCAGCACAAGGAGATCACATGAAGCCTCCAGGGTGGAGCTCAGAGACATTCCAGACAACTTCCGGTCTCCAGGCCAGAGCCTTCTGCAGACGACAGTGTCAGGTCCGTGAAGGGCAACTACTTCCCTGCAAACTAAGTCACAACTAGGGTTGTTGGAAGGACAGAAGCAACTACCATATCCTGTTTTATGTGCTCTCCTCAGACATCCTGTTTCTATGCATCTCCTGAAAACTTGCAAGTAAATAACATTCCACTTTGACTTTTGTCTTTGAATGTGTTTCCTTTCCTTACAATAGAGCAGAAGCCTACACTGTTGGAGTAGTTCTTTCTCTCCTCTTTTCTTTTATTGAAAGGGAATTCTGCACATAATAGAGAAGAAAAGCCAGTCAACCCATATGCCCAATGCACTTCTTGGGTGGGCAAAGCAAATATTCCAGTTTTATATGATAATCCCTATTCATAATCTCACACTTAGAGCCTTCTTACCGTTGCTATCCCAGTCATCAATCCTCAAACCATTCTCAGGAAAAAGACAAGAAGATGAGAAAAATTATTTTCAAAGTCCTTGCTCTGTGATTACAAAAAATATTAGAGGAACACACAAGAATCTCTTACTTACTTTGTAAAAATATTATACACATGATTTTACATTTTACTATTTTTATTATATAATACTTATCTCTCACTTTGTATACATTTTAGTGGACATTTAAATATACATTTATATATATGAAATGTACACTTACATGTTATAATATGAAACACTGCTTTTCCCCCCAAAAGTTTAGTAATGTTTAATTCTTAGCAGGCCTCAAGTACATAACCTTTGGTAGCACATAAGTAATGGAAATATATAGAACTGGGCTTTGTTTGCATGTAAACACTTAGCATTTTAAATTTCAAAATCCCCTCCCAGCCCTTCCAGTGGCCTTGGATCATAACTCAGAAGTTACTTTTTATCCTTAATGGGTAAAAAATTATAGACAGAAGAGAGGAATAAGAGCTAGTGCTCAATAGAACAATCAAATAAAGATAATTAACACTGATTTTTTTATATATTACAAAACAGTTAAAAGAGAGAATTTTTAATGTTCTGACCACAAAGGAAAGATCAATCTTTGAGGTGATGGATGTACTATGCTTATTTGTTTTATTTATTTATTTTTAATGTGGTGCTGAGGATGGAACCCAGTGCCTCACGTGGTAGGCAAGCGCTCTACCACTGAGCTGTAACCCAGCCCCTACTATGCTTATTTGATCATAACACATTGTATACATGAATCATCACATGGTATCCCACAAAAATGTGCAATTATTATGAATCAATTTAAAAAACAATTGTTTTTTCCCCGGGGAAATAACAATCTAGACTTCATTTCAAACTTGGATTCGTCTTGTTTGGAAATGACGCCTACGCAGTGCTGGCGTCTGTATAAAACACACACTCTAATCACGAGTTTGCTCGGCTAGTCCTCTGAGGAAATGATTTCTTTCCAGACCCTCAAGTGAGTGAACAGCCGTGGAAAGACTGGGCAGTGAAGACTTTGAAGTGAGTTTGCCAACCTTTTCCTCAAATGCCTACCCTCTTTTTCTGGGGCTTCCCATTTGGCATTTTTAAGCAGTGGGTCAGAAGAAACGCACTGATGGAGAAATGGAGGTTGAAAGAAGAACAAGCCATGTCTCCCCAAAGGCCTGAGCAACAAAGAAAGCAAAGATGAATGAAGGGACAGGAGCAGGCGCAGAGGCAGGTTCCCAACAAGGGAACCTCCTAAACCCTCCAAGGGCACAGCAGCACCAGCCCCGTGAATCTTTGAGTGATTAAAATTGATCCCCAGGGTCCACACAGAATGAAAATGAAAAGTGCTTCAATCCCCAAGGGCCCAGCAAACTTTGACTTCCTTTCTTCCTTCCTCCTAAAATCCTGTTTAGATTCAGTTTTCTCTTGGATTCATTGAAATCCCAGGCTTCTAAGAAAAAAGTTTCAGTGAGGGTTCCCTGACCCTTGTTAAATATAAAATAAAGCCCAATGGAGAGGGCCTCCTTCCTTCCCCACTTCCCTAAAATTTCAGGGCTGTTTAAAATACTATATTCTTTCATTTCTAATTTAAGTCTCACAGAAGCATTAATCCTCTCCCCATTGTTACAGATGAGGATGCCAAGGTTCAGAGAGGTTAAGAAATACGTTTGGGGACACACAGGTACAAGTGGCAGAGGCAGTCCCGGAGTTCAGGCCTGATTCCAGAGCCTGGACTCCTTTTTGAAAGGATGAATGCCCAGTTTTTAATATTATTGGAAAAGTGAAAAAGGGGATACCATAGGCAGATATGAGGGGCTAGAGGAAGTGGGGGAATGAAGTGGATAGGAGTTACCGTTAAGGAGTATATGAATGACAAGCACCACCCCCCAAGGCCTGTGCCTTTGCCAAGTGCTAAGGAGGCACCAAGGTATCAGACCAGTGGGCTCTCAGCCATGTTAGCAAGGCCAGAGGAGTAAGGGAGAGGGCAGGGGCAGTGTCTGTTGGCCCAGCTGTGAGCCATCTTAGGGCTCAGCTCGGGGACTGGGAGTAGCCCTGGAGGAGAGCACACTTCCTGGTGGTGGAAAGGCTTGAGACAGGATTGACACTGGGCACATTATGGTCAGTATATTTCACAGAAAATACACCACTGCCCACCCTAGTGAACAGCAGAGAGGCCCTGAGTTTACATGTGACTATGTATAAAGGATGGGTTCGAGTTTGTTTTCCTGAGTAAAAAAATAGCCTGCAAAGTGACATCCAGTGATTTTATTTGTCTTATAAAAGTGTAAATATTGGGGCTGGGACTGCAGCTTAGTGGCAGAGGGCTTGCCTGGCATGTGTGAGGCACTGTGTTCAATCCTCAGCACCACATAAAAATAAATATAATAAAGGTATCATGTCCATCTACCACAAAAGATTTTTTTAAAGTGTAAATATTAGAAAATCTCTAAGATAAAAAAATAAACACCATGAAACTCTGGAATCGCTTGCTGAACAACGACGCAAATGTTCTCAACACTGTCTACAGACCCTATCCTAGGTACTCTGTCTCCAAACAGCTCAGCCAGCCTTCATGTGGCCCCCTCCCCTTCCCTGCAGCCCTCGCCCCAACACACATCTCTAGAGTTCTCTTTGCCTGTCAACCTGTTCCTCCTTCTAAGGCCCTGTCACATCCTCCAGAGTCACAGTGTGACCACTCAGGAAGGGCCCTGGCAGGAAAATCAAATCAAAACAAAACAATGAACAGTGTTTCCTAAATTGGGGTTCATTCTGATTTTTTTATCCTTCATTGTAGCTAAACATCAGTCTCTGTGAAAGCAAGAGAGTTTGGTGGCTTCTTTTTATACTCTACAAGGAGTGGGCATTGTGCTCTGGAAACCTCTGTGAACCTGGTCTAGTCTTGCCTGCATGCAAAGAGAAATGCCTAGAAGGATCCAGGGACTGACAGAAAGGCTTTGGCTGAGCCCCAAAGAAAATAAAATGATTCGACCCTGAGGAGGCAGACAGTCCTGATTCGGGGCACACGAGGTCCACGCCAAGTGGAAATCCAACTGTTGCAGAGAGTGATTGCTCAGATGGAGCAAATGTGCTGTGAAATCAGCCCTTGGAAAATCATCTGGAGTTCATCTTAGTGAAATCCAAAAACAATAATTGCCTCCCCCAGCCTGCTCCAGAGGGGCCTCAGGAGCTCCCCTTGTCAGAAGCCCGGAAAGCCGCGGCAGGAGCAAGGCCCTGGGTCTCCAACTCTGCCCTTGTTTATTTACAAACCTGCTTTTCTTTCCCACCTTAGTTCATCCTTCAGCTCTGTCCCCCTCCAACCCCTGGGGAGCCCAGGGCATCCATCACTCCTCTCACATGGCAGGCGGCAGAGACACAAATAAAAAGAGAGACAGTTAACTCCATGACTACCTGGCACCAGGATGCAAGCCCACACAGTTGGAAGGCTGGGCATAGCAATCCTGATGTGCTCCCCAGGAAGTTCCTGTCTCACAGGTGGGAGGCAGGCAGACCTACAGCTTTACTCCCCCAGGACACTGCCGCAAACCAGAGGGGGGAGAATCAGAAGGGAGTTGCTGAGATTTCCTATAATATAGAATGACCCTTTGAGTTGGGTTTTGTCCGTCATAGTGAACATACTAAAACATCAGAGAAGCAGCCCCGCTCCCTGGCCTCTGGGACTGATTTTCATTCCTGCAAAATGGCCTGAGCTGTCTGCATTCCCAGAGGCACCAGGGGTTCAGCCCAGGGAAAGGCTTCACCCCCACAGGCCTCTCAATCTTTCCCACAGTTCTCTTACTGGAATTGCTCTTACAACCGATGCTGGCTGGATCTCTGAGTAATTTAGGGATTAATTATCTTGTGATGGGCAGGCAGGCTTTGGGTATGGCAGAAGATATAGTGGAATGGGAAACTTTTCTGAGGACCAATGATTCCTATCCCCAAAGCTCTCCTCTACCCTTGACACCCTCCCTGAGCCTGAAGGCAGCCTACTCTGGGTCTGTCATCTCACTTGAAGAACTCAGATGGTAGAGTAGAAGCAGAGAAGGTGGAGGGAGTCATGGGAAGGATGGGGAGGATGTTTGTAAGCTGCTTAGCAGATCAAAGTGACAACATGTCAAATTTTCCAAGCTGGTTTCCAAAGCATTATGTTAATGGATCTTCCAGAAGCCCATCTTTCAACAACCTGAAAAAAGTTTGTTTCCTAACTTTTTCTGCCACACACAAGAGGATAATTGTGTGGGCAACACACTCCCAGGGGCCAACTCACACTTGTGCACAATTCCCAGCAAACTGGCTGCCTTCTACTCCTTTCTTTCCCATCTGTGAAATCAAATCAGAATAAAAGTGAGAATGAGGGGCATTTTTATGGGGTAATCTAGAATCCATTCCTGTTTGAAAAAAATTAGTTACAAATCATTCACAAATTGTGGTACGTTGCTATGAAGGACAGATGACCTCAGGCTCTATGCTCTCTTATGAGAACCATGATGAGAGAGAAAACTGGAACCAGCACTGAGCTTCCTGAAAGTTTGGTGTGACTCCCAGACAGCAGTGCTGGCTGCCCTGATTTCAAGGGCTGTGAGTGGTGAGCAGGGGGGTACACCATTATTCCAGGCCATTATCCACAGCCTTTCAATTGTAGTGACCTAAGGTTGGTGTCACCCTCTAAATAATATCAATAGCTTTCTTCACCCCTGGTAGTTGAAGACTGAAAAATCCCATGTCGGGTAGGGGTTGGGGTAACTAAAGCATAATTACATTATCATGATCCCCATGGTTATGGTCACATGACCCAAAAGAAGGCATGAGACCTATGAACAGAGCCATGCTCCTGGATCATGAAGCTGAGGAAGTGGGGGCTGGAGTGAGAGGTTAAGGACTTTGGGAGGGACAAGAAAGGATAACATGGGACATAGTGCCTTCAAGAATTCCCAGAAAATAGGGTAGAAGGATTCTTTCAGCATCTAGAACTTGCTCTGTATGTCTGGGCTTCCAGAAACCTGGTGACTTCTTTTCCTTTCCTTCCCTTCCTGCCCGCAGCAGAGAATGCAGCCAAAACCATGTGTTTCAGTGCTGTGAGTCAAACCGGCAGGGTGGTAAGAGCAGCCACCATGCCACACCACACCCCACCTGCCGGCCCACACACCAGGCCAGCCCTGCTCCTCACACAGAGGGCCTCAAACCAATGATCCCACACCCATCAGAGGCCACTGCTGGGCTACGGGCTGGCCCAGGCTCTTCTTGAGCTGATTTAGTATGTAGCTGTGATTGAAACCAAAAATGGGCAAGGGACATTGACACTCTCATCTTGGTTTCCTTCCCACTCACTCCACAGACAGATCCATCAGATGTGATGAACACAACAGTCCCCACCCTCATGGAGTGGCTCTTCTGCTAGAGACACAGAGGAAATAGATTAAAAAACATCAATAGGTTCAAAAACAGCTGATGAGGATTTTTGTCTATTTTGCCTTGCTGGCCCCTAGAACCCACGCTTACCATATAGTAAATCCTAGCTCCTGATCACCAACAGGAGATTTATTGGCCTTACTTCTAACGTCTGGCCTAGTAATATGATTTCATTTTAACTCTAACTCCTTATTAATACTTGGACTACTAACAAATATTCTTACAATGTATCAGTGGTGATGGGATATCATCCGTGAAGGAACATTTCAAGGTTATCATACAACTACTGTCCAAAAAGGCCTTCCTTATGGCATAAGCTTATTCATTGTATGAGAGGTAATTTTTCTCTGCTGGTTTCTTCTTAGAACTTTATTACTCCAGCCTAGCCCCCACCCCAGAATTAGGAGGTTGCTGACTTCCCATAAGGATAACCCGCTTAACCCTTTGGAAGTCCCACTCCTTAGTATCTCCATTCTTCTAGCTTCTGGTACTCAATTAAAGAAGATGTCTAACAAGGGAAAGTGTCCCAGTGCAGTGTCAGGGTCAGGACAGAAGCATGCTGAGCTGGGGATGAGAGGCTCCCCTCAACACGGAGCTGCTGTGAGATGGAATCCAAGAGCACACTGCATGGCACAAGGCTGCCTGTCACACGGTGAGTGGACTAGCTCCCCAGGGTTGCCGTATCCAAGTACTGCAGGTTGCGTGGCTTAAACAGAAAACTAACTGCCTCATGGTCTGGAAGTTGGATATCCAAAATTAAGGTGTCAGCAGGTTGGTTCCTTGTGAGGGCTGTGAGGGAAGGATCCATTCCAGGTTTTTCTCCTTGACTTGTTATGTCTTTTCACCACATCTTCCTTCCAGAGTGTCTCCCTGTCCACATTCCTCTTCTTAGAAGGACACCAGTCATACTGAAGTAGGAGCCCCTCTAAAGATTTCATTTGACTCAGTTACCTCGGTGAGGATCTCAACCCCAATTAAGATCACACCCTGAGGTACTGGGGATTAGGACCTCCACATAGGGTTTAAAGGTGGGACATAATTTAATCAGTAACAGTAAGTGTTTAATAAATATGCATCATTATTAATGATGGTAAAATCAACAACAGGGAAAAGTAGAAACAAAAACCCAATTGAAGTCACTGATAACAAAACATTTTGCTTGATTAGCTCAAAATTTTCTAGTCGCTCCATGTAGCCCAGAAGATAAAGGCCAAATCAGTGTGGTTGGTGGTCACAGACTTCCATAATAAGCCTTTACTGTGTTTTCCAGGTCTCTCTCTCTCTCTCTTTCTCTCTCTCTCTCTAGACAATGCCAGCATCTTTTCTACCTCTCCTTGGCACCTCTGCTAGGACCGTGCACCCTTAGAAAGTCCTTTTTGCTCTCCTCTGCTTATTCAAATTGAACTTATCCTCAGGAGCGCAGTTCAGGGCTCTGCTCTTCAGGATGTATTTCCTGAGCATGGTTTACCAGCCAGCCTCCCAGCACATTCAAGAGAACTCTGAATAGTGTTTCCAGAGCAGTGGGAAAGCTAAGGGAACCAAAAGGGAAGCTGTCACCACCCCTGTGCCCAGCTACTGTAACTTTAGAGGAAAAGGCTGATGCCAGATTCATGACAAGATAGGGAGGAAGCAGGAGAAATTAACCCCACCTCGCCTTCCTTCTGCCCTGCCATCTCCTGCCATTGGCATCACTGACAAGCCTACTTGGAAGCCAAGGGCAAAGTCCGTGGCTGTCAGCCCCCTGGACACCTGGCAGGAAGAGAGTGGATACAGGGGAGAGCAGGGTAGACAGAATATCAACATGCTCTGCCTGTGTCTATCTTGCCTTTTTCTGAATCCACAAGGTATTCTTTGTCTGCACTACTTACAGGACCCACGGCCAATTACAGCAACCTTCAGTAATGACTTCACTCTCTGTGCAGGTGTCACTACAGTCAGTGTGAACCCGAAAGCAGACACTGTCATCAGATGTCTCCTCAGTGCCCTTCCTGCTCCCGGGCTCCTCTGTGTGCTGAGTACAGAGCTGGGTTTGTAGTATGTGCTTAGTAAATCAGAGCTGAATACAGCCTGGGGTTTCAGAGATGTAGCGTGGGTGGGATCCATGCAAATACATATTGAAAAATCACCAGCTCTGGAAGAACAATTGTCAGGCCCATTTCCTGCTGCGGATGGAGCCAGGAGACGCTCAGGGCTTGGCAACCTGACAGCTGAGGAGCAGCCAGGGAAAATTTAGCAGGAGACAGAGAAAATAAGCCCTGTGGGTCTGGCCCAGCCCCATCAAAAGCAGACTCAGGGCAGAGCCTCTTAGGCCAGATTCAGGGGCCAAGGTGGGGAGGGGGCTGGCTGGGCCTGTACAGGTCCTCTGTGAGCCAGAGTCTGTGGGAGGGAAGAGGCAGCATCACTTAGGAAGCCTGAGGCCAGGTACAGCTTGAGGGTCACAGCAGTGGTCACCTGAGAGAGACCACAGGCATGGCGGCCATGGCACCAGCCACGCCTGAACCCCTCCGCTGGTCAAAACTGTCTGCCCTTGACCTAGGCTGCTGTGGGGCTGGGATAGCTGCAGAATGGACCAGCAGTGGGCACCTGCCTCAGTGACAACCTGCCCATAGGCTAGCCGTTGATGTGTGTGGTGAGCACTGTGGTTATCACCCCAACATTCTTTCCGCCCCAGAGGATGTCATGGTCATTCAATTTCCCTTTTAAATTCAGGAATGAGTGTATGACTCCATTTTTGGCCAAAGAGATTTATACAGAAGTCTTCTGGGGACTTCTAAGAAAAGAAAGGATGACAAAGACATCTCATCTTTCTTTTGAAAGTGGTGTATCAATGTGATGCCTGTGACTGCTGATGCCACCTTAGTACCAACCTGAGGCTCATAGATGAGAGGGATGGAAAGAGCTTCAGTCACTGATGGGATCATTGTGCCCCTAAAACCACCAGTCCTCAAACCTCACTTTTGCAGTAATCTGGTCCTACAAGATAATAAACATTCTCATTTTTCAAATCGGCATCAGTGGGGTTTCTGTTACTTTGAGCCAAGAGCACCCTATGCGATATAAACTGGAAGACAATCAGCTAAGCCAGGGAAACCATCTCCCTCCAGGACCTGCTCAGCACAGGTGCCTACAGTGGTTCAGATGACTTGAACAGTTACCCAAACTTTTATTTTAATAATTGTGCATTTGTTTCAGCATGTTAATTTTTAAATGGAAACAGACAATCAAACCCAGGATGAATTTCTTTCTAACATATAATTATTTAGGTAAAAATGTGGATGATTTTTTAAGGAGATTATTTAAAAAATAATAAGTGCTAGTGGAGTTCAGGATGTACTCCCTGATATTTGATGCCTTCACATTTGAGAAAACAGCAGAAGAAAGGTCACTCTCTCACCTTTTCCCTTTTCCCCTGAAGCAGGTCAAAAGACTCTTATGTGGAGGTGTCCCCCACCCCACTACACCTGAGGAGAGGAATCTCCTTATCTGGAGGATACAGAGACATGGAGAAAAATCTGAACACATCGGCTTGTTAAATCCTCCCTCCCCAGGTATGACCATATCCCCTCTGTCCAATCACACTTCCCCATGACTGTCCATTCTTCATCAAACTGAAGCCAGAAAATGCACAGGCCTCCCTCTTTCTTTGAGTCTTCACTTCTGAAAGTTCCCAACTACATAAAACTTACACTAAATAACATGTATGCTTTTTTCTGTTACCTGTCTTTTGTTATAAGGGCCTCCACCAGGAACCCAGGAATGGGTGAGAAAAGAAATCTCTAATTTCTCAGTGCAAATGAGATGAAGTGAAATACAGTAAATGGCATGTGACGATGTGATACATGGGTAAAGAGGATGGAGGTTACTTGGGACTGTTCAGTAGGGAGTGAGAGCAGAAGGGAGCAGAGATGGCAAACACGAGAGACTTTGAATTCAACACTACCAGTCAAGAACTTTTCATGCGCCACACCTGGGCCAAGTGCTGGAGATGCAGCAAAGTATAGGACACTTTCCCTGCTGTTCTGGTACTTCTGTTCTAATAGGGAGATGGACACCAGCTAAACAACTTGACAACCTGATTTAACTACAGTGTTGATAAAGTTTATAATGCAAACCGAGAGGTGTTAGTGTGTATAACAGAAAGGCCTGACTTCATCTAGAGGGAGTGAGAAGGCCACGGAGAGGGAGGAAAAGAGGAAAACCTTGACCCAGCTCAGTTCCAGGCCCCGAGTATCCTTAATATAAGCTTTGGCTTTGGAAGGTTGCTATGTCATTGTGTGCCCCCTTCAGAAATCCATATGTTGAAGTCGTAACCCCCAGTGCCTCAGCATGTGACTACACTTGGAGACAGAGTCTTCAAAGAGTAATTAAATTAAAATGAGCTCATTAGGGGTGGCCCCTAATCCAATACAACTGGTGTCAATAAAAAGAGGAAATTTGTACCCATAAACAGAGGGAAGACCATGCAAAGACACAGGGAGAAGACACAGGGATGATTTTTTAAGGTGATTATTTCAAAAATAGTAAGTACTAGTGGGGTTCAGGACATGCTCTCCAATACATGGTGCCTTGGCCATCTGCAAGCCAAGGAGAGGGGCCAGGAACAGATCCTTCCCTCATGGCCCTCTGAAGGAACCAACCAGCTGGCACCTTGATCTTGGCCTTTTAGCCTCCAGAACCATGAGACAATAAATTTATGTTTTCGAAGCCACCCAGGTCTAAGGCACTTTGGTAGGGCAGCCCCAATAAATCAATACAGGGGCCTAAGTGAGTTTTTGTCCTTTGTAATCAAAATAGCACAACTGGACCGACTTTGCTTGAGTTTGGGACGTGAGGGTCTTAACCAGGTCCTGCAATTCACTAGGGCTGTCTGGGCAAGGCACAGCCCCCTTCATCTGTTGGGCCTCATTGTTCTCCCCAGCCCCAGCCTCAATGGGACATTTACAGCAGACACCCACCTTCCCTCCTGTTGGGGAACAAGCTGGCAAGGAGAACTCCAGTCCCTGCCAGGTTATGGGCTCCCTGATGTTCTAGTCCTGGATCAGTTGTTATAGTCCTGCAGGGAGGATGAGGTTTACTGCCAGGAAGAGAAACCCCAGGAAGCCAGCCTTTTTGCTTCTTGGGACAGAGGGGCAGTGGGGTGGAGCGAGATTCTCCAGCCATGACTCATGCTAGGTTTCATGGGGAAGGGAAGTTAAGAGAGTCATAATGACCATACTGAAAAGCAGTTAAGCCCATTTTCATGGCAGCATTACACAGAATTAAAAACTGCACAATTTGATATTTGCAACCACAGCTGCACAACAAACTGGGCAGCGTGAATTTGGTGTCCTGATTCAGGTTGAGTGAGTGCATGTGGCACATGAGCCTGAACCCAGGGAACTCTGAGCTGCAGCAGAAAAGGCCTTGCTCTTCATTCCTTTCATATTCCTCTGGCCCTCGAAATTACAGGGGTGTCGGTCCCAGGGAGGATACCTTCAGGCTAGCCTGTGCTGGTGGGAGAACAGGGGCCTGGCTGGCTAGGCTTCAGTCTCAAGTCCTGGTAAGCGGGAAAACCTCAGGCTGTTGGGAAGGCAGAGAGTTTGTGGCTGTGGCTAGAGCTGACTAGTTTTTCCACTTACAGTGTTTCTGGGTCTGAGCAAACACTTCCAGCAGCAGAAAGAGTTGGACAGACAGCATTGAGGAAATCCCAGAGAAGTGGGGGGCCCAGCAGGGAGAAAAACAAGCTTTTTCAGAGAGGGCAGGAGATTGGCAGGTGCTAAGTGGGGGGTTTGAGGTTCAACCAAGGGATTGTGCCACACACCAAGTCAGAGCTGGGAGAATCTCAACTCACCATCAGCCAGGGTGCGGGGGGCTGGCCCTGTACAGTACTTTCAAGCCAACTGGTTGGCATCACCATGTTCATTTGACTGCTAGCACCAACCATCCACAAAGTGCAATATCAACAGCAGAGAAAGCTTCAAAAACAGGAAGGAACAGATTATTCTTTGGCATTCCTGTCTTTGAACTTGTATGATCAGTGGCCATTGACTTCTCTATCTCCTCTTTCAATACAGTAAACAAGAAGTAAGGTATCATCACATTAAAGAGAGTTATTCAACCGCCCCCTTACCTGTCCCTGAGCTCATCCAGGCTGTTTGCTTTACGCTAACCTGGCTTCCAAAGGTATCCAATCAAAACATGCTGTGTGCATGTTCAAGGGGACATAAAAAGCAGCCCAGGTTAGCATGCATGCCTATAAGGATTTGTTTCAGCCTAACTGAAAGAACACACACACAGACATGTGAGCTCTTACTGATAGTGCAGGCCTTGTAGAAAAGGGTCAGGTGAGGGTCCTGGGCTTTGAAAAACCAAGAAACAGCCATTTGCTACTACTTCCTCAAGTCATTCTTGGATGACACCTTGTTCTTCCCCTGCACGATGCCAAAAGGAGGAAACGCTTCTAGAAATGAGCACAATGAAGGAAACTATATACTCCCAGCAGACTTCCCTCTCTCATTGCTAGAACCCTGTCCCAGAAGGGGAAGGCATCCTAGAAATGCCAATGGAACTTGCTTTCCCACCCTAATAGTTTCTTGATAATGGCACACACAACTGTTTATCAAGGGCCTTCCATGTGTCAAACATCTTCACCAATATCCTGAAAATATAGATGACATTTTTACAAATGTGAAAATACAGATAATGAAAAGATTAAGTTACCATTGGGCAAGAAGCAATGCTGTAGAATCTGATGACAAACGTTTCCTTCCCTGCCTGCCCTGAAATTGCTCCATGTTTGCATAATTGCTGATTGTAACTTATTCGATTTCAAGAATAATACCTTTGGAGTGAGTCTGAAAGGGAGTTGAGCTGCTATAAATAAAGGCTTGTGTGCATTTCTCTTGAGCAAGATCCAGTAATTTGTAAGGAGCCACAGTTCTACCTGGAATCCATTTTTCATTCAGGACACAAGTCAGCATGATCTTTCTGTGTGCATTACAATGCGAGAAGAGGGAGGCCATCAGCACTGCTTCCTTGAATCCTGCTGTGCAGGACAATTTATTCTAGGAACTACACTGCAGAGCTGCGGAGTGTGACCAAAAATAGAAATGCATGTTTTGCATATTTCAAACCCTAATGCTAGCTCTTTGACCCTTCTCATAGTGGGCTGGGACAGATGCTGTGGTTAATCCAGCATACTGACACTCCATGTGTCCCACATTGTCATGAAATGCCAGGTACCTCAAAACTGTCAGTTAACCTCAGAAAAGCACTTGCATGAGAATCTAATATTTTAAACACGTTATCCTATCCTCACCTAATGCAGTCGAAGATTCTAAAGCTAAACAGGTGTTCAGGACTAACGTGTTCTTCCAGACTTGGGTCATGGTCAAGCCTGGGTTTTCACTTGATGTTTTGAAACAGTGAGGATGACTGACTAAGGAGATGTGATATAACCTTAAGTAACAACCAGCTCACTTAGGTCAACTCCTGAATCTGATGTTGTGGGTGTGGATGTGGGTGTGGGCCAAGGCCTGGTATGGTTAACAGTCACATGCTAGAGGGTGATAAGGCCAAGCTAGGGAGGCAAGCAGAGATCCAATGGCCAAAATGAAGCCAGAAGCAGCAAAGAGAACAAGACCTATTTGTTCCCTTTCACAATCTGGGTCCCACAGGAGCCTCATTTGCCAACATTAGACAGACATGCATCCCTTTGAGTTAATGCCATGCTTCCCAAATGACCATCACAGGTTAGCAGCACAATTAAGGAAGTGGGTTTTTCATGAACCAATTGTATTTCATTTCAAGAACTATCTTTTGTTCTGAAATTCTACCCTTTTCATGGGTAGAATGTTTTATTTACTTTTTTTAATTTACTTTTCATTGTTTTATTGTAATTGTTAAAATGTTCTTTCTTTTAGGAAGTATTAGATGGGAATTTGTTTTTAATGTTCTCACATAACAAAATAAAAAGCTTTCTCTAGGCTTGGGCATAGTCAAATACGGGTCTTGACTTAATGTTTCTACCAAAATTTGTGGACATTTTTCTGGTTTAGAAACCTCTGCACTAAAATGTTATTTTCAGAAATCTTGGCTTTTAGGATGCAGACACTACCTGTTTCATCCATGACAGTTTAGTGAGAATGAGCTTGCAAGCAGAAGCCCAAGTTCAAAGAGAATAAGGAGAGGCAACCCGCTGAATGCCTGGGGAAAAGACTAAACTAGAGGGCAGCCAGGCGAAGTCATATCATGATTACCATTTTGCAATGGCTCCTCTTCTCTGCCTTGTCAAGCAAATCCCCCAAGGAGAGAGAAGGGGAACTAAGCAGATTACAGTATGGAATGGGTATTTTTTTATGGATGATTTACCAACCTTCCAAAGACATGGGTTATTACCAGGGCATCTTTTATCAGTGTTCTCTGTCTCTCCAAAGTCCTAAATAAGAGGAAATTGCCTCAAAATGAAGCAAGAAAAGTCTAGTTCGTGTTTGTCGTTCCCCTACCTTCCCTATCTTTTGAGGCCAAATTAAACTTCTGACGCCTGTTTCTCCTTGCCCAGGCAGGCCCGCTCGTTCCTGCCTCTACTCCTACATTACTTTATTCATACTTCCAGAATAGCACTGCTCATTGGGTACTTTTATGTATTTACTTATTTATTTTTGGTACTGGGGATTGAACCCAGAGGTGCTTTACCACTGAACCACATACCCAGCCATTTTTATTTTTTATTTAGAGACAGCGTCTCACTAAGTTGCTTAGAACCTTGCAAAGTTGCTGAGACTGGCTTTGAACTTGTGATCTTGCTGACTCAGCCTCCTGAGTTGCTGAGATTATACATGGATGCCACAGAGCCTGGCTCACTGGGTATTTTCTTCTGATTTTGAAAACATGAAAGTCAAAAGGTAGAAACTCTGGAATAATAAAAAACTTACTTATTGTGCCTGGCCCTCTTCTAAGCTGATTACAGATAATTCCCTCGGGACCAATGGCTCATTCACTCACGGGTTTTCCTCCTTTCAGAGCTGGGACCAGTTGCCAGTCATCTTTTGATTTCTGCGGTCTGATACCATGCTTGCCACAGTCAATGCCCAAGAAAACTACTGGAAGTTTATATGAAAGATACAGCTTGATTTGGATAGTTAAAGTGTTACCAAATTTAGGAATATGGGGCTAATCTAGATGATGCTTGGGAAACTTCTCCAGTTCTTTAGTTGTGGGATCCTATCATTCACTTGCACACTCCACAGTTATTTTGGGAAATTGTATAGATATGTGTCAATATGCTCATAATTTATTAATCAACAACTGGCTGTTATGGGTGGGTACATAATTCTATCACCACCGTGGATGTTCTGAAGTTATGTGGGTGTGTACTAAATTAGTTATATGTGTGTGTATGTCCCAAAAGGATTAGCAAATTAGTACATTATGCCTATTTCAACACTTCTATTTTTAAATCAAACTATTTACTCACTTAAGTCACTTTTGGCTTTACCAACAGTTGTGAATACAGCAAACTGGTGTTTGATGAAGGAGGAAAAGTAATAAACCATGTTGAGGTTATTCTCTCAAATAACTACTTTTTAAAAATATGCCTTTGCTTGGAAGGCAAAATAGAACTGGAGAAGGTCCACAGAAATGCAATAATATGGTCAAGAAAATGAAATGGCTCCTCTGTACAGCCAAAAAGAAAGAAAAAGAAAAGGAAGAGGTCTTTTTTCCTGGAAAGTTGAAGGATGAAAGAAAAAAAAAAGTTATAAAATCGTAAAAAGTACAAAAAGGATAAACATGGAACGTTGGTTCCAGATTCCAAAATATTTTTCCTCTCTACGTTGAAGATTAAGGTACATTTACGTAAGTCAGAGGAAGCATTACTCTTTACACATTGGGTGAGAGTATGAACAGGAGTATTCCTTTTCCACAGTGAGAATGGAAACTAGTGATTGGTGTGGGGATGGGTGGATGAAGAAATCATGATAAATTGTTAAGAAAAAATAGGATATGGGGGAAAGTAGTAGTTTCCTAAACTAATGATGCTGACATTAAGATTGGTAGTGGCAGATATGCCTCTACCAATCATGCCTCAAACAAAATGTTATGCTGAATGGACCATAAATCAATACATAAACGTTTAAACCTACTTTTCCATATTTTCTATTGAGTTTGTCTATCAGATGATGAATTGACTTTTATTCATATGCCCAAATTACCCCCTTCTGACTAGTTTCTTGGTATTGCTATTATACGAAAACAATTATCTTCTAATAAAAGGTCTTATTTTAAGTGATGAGTGATGATCCTAACAGACACTAATTAATAAGACACTAATCGGATGCTAACTATCATATAGGCCTTTTGGCTGATCTCTTTTATGAACACTGACCCAAGTTCTGCCTTCATCCATACACGTCTCCAGTGGTTTAAAATCACTCAGTTTTTACATGTTCCAGAAGTGACAGCCACAGAAATGACCCCTTCGTTTGTAAATTCTTTACCGCCTTGAGTTGGGGACACTGAGGACTAGCATCCAGGCCCTGGAGGTGCTCCCTGGAGGAATATATTCTAAATGCACAAAAGGAGAAGGTTAAAAGTGTTGGGAATCCTTCATGAGTTTTGGTTCAGTTTCTCGTTGCCATTCCTCTGACTTCTCTTGACAGAGCCTTCACTTAGCAGATAATCACATTTCACCCTGTAGAACATGTGATTTATATTAATGTTGCAGCGGTGCCCAGCAGGGTGGCCAGCTTTCCCATGGCCGCTGGATGTGTGTGGTGTTCATCCACAGAGCCCGGGCAGAAGCAGGATCTTTAGCTCCAAGTAAAATCTTGGAGATCATTGCCTTAAATGGTAATTGTTCTGGCAAAGGTCCTTCATACCTTGCTCTAAATGTTATCCCACCAAAAGCAGAAAATGACTTTGTGGAAAGTCTTTCTTATTTTAAAAAATAGTTTTAACAACGACATGACAGCTTTAGAAATGGAATATGTATATTTTTATAGGCCATTATGAAATAAGTTTTCAGTAACGAATGATTATTTCACACACCCTTTTGCCTCTATCAGAGTCTCTGCAGGATTCCAGATCCCAAACCAAATACACTCTTATGTATTTCCAAACTATCTTTTTTCTCAGGGCTAGAGAGAGATTCCCATGAAGTACCATTCTCCCAGGATGCAGCACCCTGTCTGTGCCAAAGAAAAAACACTTTAAAACTGTATTTCTCAATATTAGGGTACATTATGGATACAAAATCTTAGTCCAAATCCCCTTGGCTGTATAACACATGCCACATAATTGCATTTTTGGTTGGGGAGGAGTGTTACAAAATAAATATTTCCCTGTTAGAACACACTGGGAAATGTTTGCTGACACCTACACTCAAACCCAGCAGGTTCCTTTGGAAGAGTTTGGCAAAGAACAGGCCCCTCCTTAATGAGGTGCTGGAGTTGGTTGAAAATTAAATATTAATTTACAAAAAAATGCTGCATTTAAAAAATCAAAACTAAGGCCTGCATGGGGGCGTCTGTGCCTTCTATGTTCCTGGTCTGCGAAATGTCTTGGGTCAACCAAGGATCATGGTCCTTTATTGAATTGCATCATTTCATTGTTTCTCTTCCTAAGGAAGTCTGTAGAAAATATCAAGACCTTCTTTTCTTTTCTTTTTTTTTCCTTTCTTCTTTCTTGGAATACTTTTTTCTTTAGTTTCCCTTCTGGAAACTTACTTCTGAAATTGTTGATGGCTACTCCATTTGGTTTCAAGAGGTTCATATCTGCAAGTGACAGAGGAGACAAATAATAGGGACAAATCAATAAGTGTACGAATGGCCAGTTCCTCTTGGAGCATTTTTCCCTAGACCACAAACTCTAGATCACCCCTGCTGCCCAGTCATGCCCCGTTGTTCTAGCAGCCTCATTTAGCCTAGCTCTGCCTTCCTCTGGCTGCCCTGTTGAAGTGTGACAACAGTGACAGTGGGGCTCTTCAGCCTCTCCCCCTCTCCACCAGGAGACTGAGAGGCCTCATTCTGTTATCCATGTGCTCAGGTCCTTACCCACTAATTTCTCTTCCAGCTCCTCTGTCACTAACAAATCTCCCTTGTAACACACTCACATACTCGGTCACTCACTTCACAGAAAACTGTCTAGTTCTGTGACCTTAATTTTTAAATGAAATGGGGGTTGCAAATGAGTTATTTTGCTGATATTTTCAACTCCAACTGCACACATTTTGTTTATATTATTATTATTTGTTTATTTGTTGGGTAAGTACTTGCATGGAATCTTTTCTCATTCTTCTTTTTTTTTTTTTTTTGGAACCAGGGATTGAACTCAGGAACACTTGGTCACTGAGCCACATCCCCAGCCCTATTTTGTATTTTATTTAGAGACAGGGTCTCACTGAGTTGCTTAGGGCCTCGCTAAGTTGCTGAGGCTGGCTTTGAACTCACGATCCTCCTGACTCAGCCTCCCAAGTCGCTTGGATTACAGGCGTGCGCCACCATGCCCAGCTTCTCTTTCTTCTTTTTAAGCCTATCTTTGCTTTTATATTTAAACTGGATTTCTTGTAGACAATATAAATAGTGGTCACTTTTTGGGCAGTCTAATGATCCTTATCTTTTAATTGGTATGTTTAGATCATATTTTATGTGCTTACTGATCTGGTTCAATTAAAATCTACAAGTTTTTTAAATTAATTTTTTAATTTGTTCTAATTAGTTGTACATGACAATAGGATGCATTTATACATTTTGATAAATCATACATAAATGGAGTGTAATTTCTCATTTTCTGATTGCACATAATGTAGGATCACATCAGTCATGCAGTCATCTATGCACATGAGGTAATAATGTCTATTCCACTCTACTATTCCCCAATCCCCATACCCTTCCCCTCCCTTCACTCCCCTCTACCTAAAGTAACCCTATTCTTCCCTAGTGCCCCCCCCCCATTTTATTGTGAATTAGCATCTGCATATTCAGCCTTTGCTTTTTTGGGATTGGCTTATGTCACTTAGCATGATATTCTCCAACTCCATCCATCTACCTGCAAATGCCATAATTTCATTCTTCTTTAAGGCATATTGTATATATGTACCACATTTTCTTTATTTATTCATCTGTTGAAGGGCACCTAGCTTGGTCTTATAGTTTAAGTATTGTGAATTGAGCTACTATAAACATGGATGTGGCTGGGTCACTATAGTATGCTGATTTTAAGTCCTTTGGGTATAAACCAAGGAGTGGGATAGCTGGGTCAAATGGTGGTTCTACTCCAAGTTCTCTGAAGAATCTCCATACTGCTTTCCATACAGTTGCACCACTTTGCATTCCCACCAGCAATGTATGAGTGTATCTTTTTCCCCACATCCTTGTCAACACTTGTTACTTGTATTCTTGATAATTGCCATTCTGACTGGAGTGAGATGAAATCTCAGTGTAGTTTTAATTTGCTTTTCTCTAATTGCTAGTGATGTTGAACAGTTTTTCATATACTGTTGACCATTTGTATTTCTTCCTCTATGTGGTGTGTGTTCAGTTCCTTTGCCCATTTATTTATTGGGTTTTTTTGGGGGGTTTTGGTGTTAAGTTTTTTGACTTCTTTATTCTGAAGATTAATGTTTTATCTGAGGTGTATGTGGTAAAGATTTTCTTCCATTCTCTAGGCTCTCTCCTCACATTGTTGATTATTTCTTTTGCTGAGAAGCAGTTTTTTAGTTAGAATCCATCCTATTTTTTTTTACTTTATTTTTTTTAAATACTTTTAGTTGTAGATGGACACAACATTTTTATTTATTGATTTTTATGTGGTGCTGAGGATCAAACCCAGTGCCTTGCACATGCGAGGCTACCACTGAGCTACAACCCCAGCCCAGCATTATCGATTCTTGATTTAACTTCTTGTGCTTTAGGGGTCTTGTTAAGGAAGTCAGATCTTAGACTGACATGGTGAAGATTTGGGCCTACTTTTTCTTCTAGTAGGCACAGAGTCTCTGTTCTAGTGCCTAAGTCTTTGATCCACTTTGAGTTGAGTTTCATGCAGGGTGAGAGATAAAGGTTTAATTTCACTTTGTTACATATGGCTTTTTGGTTTTCCCAGCACTATTTGTTGAATAGGTTATCTTTTCTCCAGTGAATGTTTTTGGTGCCTTTGTCTAGTATAAGGTAACTGTATTTATGGGGGTTTGTCTCTGTGTCTTCTATTCTGTACCATTGGTCTATGTGTCTGTTTTGGTGCCAATAACATTCTGTTTTTATTACTATATCTCTGTAGTACAGTTTGAGGTCTGTTTGTGATGCCTCCTGCTTCACTTTTCTTGCTAAGGATTTCTTTAGCCATTTTGGGTCTCATATTTTTCTTTTTTCTTTTCTGGACTTTATAGTTTATTGTTCTGTTCTTGTATTAATATCATAATGTCTTTTTTTTTGGTCTCATATTTTTCTAAATGAATTTCATGATTTCTTTTTCTAGTTCTATGAAGAATGTCATTGGAATTTTAATAGGAATTGCATTAAATCTGTATAATGCTTTTGGTAGTACAGCTATTTTGAAAATATTACTTCTGCCTATCCAGGATCATGGGAGGTTTTTCCATCTTCTAAGGTCTTTTTCAATTTCTTTCTTTAGAGTTCTGTAGTTTTCTTTGTAGAGATCTTTCACTTCTTTTGTTAGATTGATTTCCAAGTTTTTTTTTTTTTTTTTTTTAGGATACTTTTTTCTTTATTTCTCTTTAAGTGGATTCATTATGATGTAAAGTCACATGTTTGATTTATGGGTACTGATTTTATATCCTGCTACTTTGCTTATTAGTAGAATTCACTTATTAGTTCTAGAAGTTTTCTGGTGAAATTTTTTGGATCTTCTAAATATAGAATCATGTCATGGGCAAATAGTGATAGCTTGAGTTCTTCTTTACCTATTTGTATACCTTTACTTTCTTTCTTCTAATTTCTCTGGCTAGAGTTTCAAGGACAATGTTGAATAAAAGTGGTAAAAAAGGGTGTCCTTGTTTTGTTCCAATTTTTAGAGGGAATGCTTTCAATTTTTTTCTGCTTAGAATTATGTTGGCCTTGAGTTTAGCATATATAGCTTTTACAATGTTGAGGTATGTTCCTGCAAGCTTGCTAATTTTTTTGTTCGATTTATTCTTTGCCTTTTTTTTTTCTCCTCTTGTGTTAGATGAACATTTTTTAAAAATTTATTCTAGTTGTAGATGGACACAATACCTTTATTTATTTTTATGTGGTAGTAAGGATTGAACTCAGTGCCTCACACATGTGAGGGAAGTGCTCTACCACTGAGCTACAACTCCAGCCCCTAGATGAATGTTTTTTAATGATTACATTTCACTTCCACTATTTGATTCAGATATCTTTAAATTTTTTGTTGTAGTTGTCTTAGGGCTGATAATATATGTTTAATTGATCAGAGTCAACCTTCAAATAATATACTGTGTACTTGTAATAGAAGGATCTCACAATAGTTCACGTCTCTCTCCTAGCCTTTGTATTATCATTATATTTTACATTTCCTACATACACAAAACACACTACTACTATTTTTATTCTTGACAGTCATTTATCTTTCAGACTAATTTATAAATTTTAACTGTATTTTAGTTTACCTTCATTTATTCAATTTCTAGTACTCTTCTTCTCTTTGTTTAGATATGCATTTCTATCTTGTGTCCCATTTCTCTGGCTTGAAAGACACTTCTTTATAAGAAGATTCTTATAGATGATGTTGCCTGGCAATAAATTCTCAGCTTTTGTTTCCTGTATTGCTGCCTCTTCATGGAAGTAGAGGGTATTTACTTTTTTCTGTTTCTTTCCTTCTCTATATTTCACCAGTAGCCGACAGGAAAGTATTTCACCCTTTCTCTATAGATTAAGGCCTTTGTTCCAGGAGATGGGACAGAGGTCTGAGTGAGATCCATGCCACTCTGCAGATCTGCACTGTGAAGGGACTCTGCCTCAGGATTCTGGCCATTCTTTTCTGAGAGTGCCCGGTTGGGTCCACGGAGAACCCCCACCTCTGTAGTCCCCAGGAGCTCCACTCTCACACCCACATTCATTCTCCACAGATTCTTTTCCTACTTCAGCTGAATTCAGTTGACCACATCTGTCCCCCAGGTAAGCAGGGGCTCGTGTTTATCTTCTTCATAGCTCACATCAATTCTTAGATTTCAAGTATTGCCTACCCTGTGATCTCAGTTCTTGGGGGATTAAAAAAGGTAGTAGACTTGCAGTTTGTCTAGCGTTTTGTTGTAACCATTATTGTTTTTGAATGAAAGTAATATTCTTTCTCAATCTTTATATCCTGTAGTTTCTTTTCAACCCCATATTGGGACTGAACCTGGGTGCTATGTCTCACTAAGCTACATCCCCAACCTTTTTTAAAATTTTGAGACAGGGTCTCAACTAAGTTGCCAACGCTGGCCTCAAACTTGTGATCTTGTTTCAGACTCCCAAGTCACTGGGATTATAGGCATGAGCCACCAGGCACAGTTTATATCCTGAGATTTAGTCTCCTTTCATCTGGCTAAAGCACAGGGTCATTTCATTTCTCAATATTCGTTTCTCACCCACAAGAATGCTTTTAGTGGCACAGAATGGATGGAGATAATAATGATCTAACAAAAAAGTTTTCTATTGCCCTTGAGGCACCATTCTCCTAAGGGATATCTGTGCTCTGTGGGGACCCAGAGGTACAACTGAGGAAGAAACCTGAATCCCTTAGACCACTCCAGAAAGGGTTAGTAGACAGGACATGAGAAGGCATGTGGGCCTCTTTAATTTTGATGGCTTGCCTCAGTCTCCAGTGCTGTGTGGCCCCTCACAGTTGGAAGCTGGGAGGGTGGGAACTGTGCCCTTTCTAGTAGAATCCCACGTGCAATGTCAGGACCTCCCTCTCTACAGCTAGAGGATGGTGAGTGTTGTGTTTTATCTTGTGCAGGTGAAGATAACATAGTTAAGAAGCTTCACTTCCTGGAAATAGGAAATAGAAGCTGGAAGATATAATTTCTTTCTACTAAATACTGTCCCTGTGTAGTGTCTGAGGTGCTCTGGCCTCCAGTTGGATCATTTGATTTTACTTCCAAACAAAAAGGAGAGACCAGGCAAAGAGATGCACACATTCACCTAGTATGTAAAAGGCTTATACGGCAGATGGGTGTGAAGTAACAGTTGATTGACTGACTTTATATAAAGAGTGAATGATAGTAAATTGATGAATGGGATATTTTTCTCTGTTCCCTATGGTTTGCAAGGATTCTTGGGAATAGATCGCCTCATCACATAGCAGAGTGTCCACTATATACACTCAGGGCTGTCTTTCATAGTAGATACCACCATCCTCATGCCTTCAAAGCTGTCAGTGCTTTCTACATAGTTACTAATTGTTATGGTTTAAATGTGAGGTGTCCCCCAAAAGCTCACGTGTAAGACAATGCAAGAAAATTCAGAGGAGATATAATTGGGTTGTAAGAGTCTTAACCTAATCAATGAAATAATCCCAACTATGATTAACTAAGTGGTAACTGAAGTGGTAGGTATAGCTGGAGGACATGGGAATTGGGACATGGCTTTGGGGTATATATTTGTATCTGGCAAGTGAAGACCTCTCTACTTCCTGATCAACATCTGAGCTGCTTCCCTTTGCCACACTCTTCTACCATGATGTCCTGCCTCACCTTATGCCCCAAGGAATGGAGCCAGCCACTTATGAACTGAGACCTCTGAAACCATGAACCCCTAAATAAACCATTCATCCCCTATACTGGGTCTGGTCGGGTCTTTCAGTTGCAGCAGTAAAAAACTGCTGCCAGATATTGAAACTGCTTACAGATATTGCTGCAGAAGAGCATTTTGTTTCCCTTTTGGATTTTCTCAATTCACATATGCATTCAACATATCACCTAAAAAAATACCCCAAAGAGGCATCTATGCTTTACAGGTAGAAAATTGAAGCTCATAGGGAATAACTGATACCAAGTTACTCAGATCCTATGAAATACTCTGGAGTAGCAGTAGGGTATCCAGGGCTTCTGTGATGGGGTAGAGACCTCCAGTAATGTTCTCCTTGCTTTTACCATTAAGCCCTCCTGTTAGAGTCTAAGCTTATATACCATTCAGGGTTCCAATAACAGATAGATGGTAACTATTTTAGTTTGGATCTGGAGTGTCTCCAAAGTTCCATGTATTAAAGACTTGGTCACCAGCTGGTGGCATTGTTGGGAGATGGTGGAACCTTTAGGAGGTGGGACCTAGTGAAAGGAAGATAGGTCAATGGGGGTGTGTTTTTGAAGATATTGGGACCCTGGCTCCTTCTTTCCCTTTCTGTTTCCTGGCTGTCATGGGGCAAGCAAATTTGTTCTGCCATATACTTCTTGCCATGATGCACTGCCTCATCAAAAGCCCAAAAGCAAGGAAGCCAATCAGTTACAACTGAACCTCTGAAACCATGAAACAAAATAAATATTTTCTCCTTTTAATTTGATTATCTCATGCGTTTTTGTCATAGTGATGGAAAGCTGACTAATGCAACATTCTAAAAGGAAAGTTTAATAGACTTATACAAAGTAACAAGCAAGGTTTAAAGAAATCACCAAGATGATTTCTAACACTCCTTCTATCTAAGTGATACATCAAGGTGTATCGCTAATACACCAAGTGCTGCTGTAATAAAATGCCACAGATCAAGGAGCTTTAAAACAGATACTTACAATTAAAGATAGTGGATTAGAGAAAGGTTGTATTTCCAGTTGCTCTGTGACTTGAGATTCGAGCAGTAAGAATACTGCTTCTTAGTGAGAGGACTGAAAGAGGGAATCACTGAAATTCACTATCAGGTAGTCAGAGTCTCTTAGAGACTCAGAAGTTTGGGTGAATTAGAGAGAAAACAAGATAGAGTGTATTAGGGTCAGGCTGGTTGTGGCAGTGGCACTGGTTCACATGAAGGGGAAGGATATGCAGAGAGAGAAACACAACTGACAGATTTGTCATGGAAAAACCTGTAAATCAGAAAAGCAGCCTCAACTTAGCTGATCCAGAGGCTGCACAGCGAACTGGAATTTGATAAGTGCTCTGTTTCTCAACTGGCTAACAGAGTTGAGATGGGAACCATCCTGAGGAAGCCATGCTACAGCTTGTGGTTGCAGGAGCCCAGGGAATCAAAGCAAACATTGTCAAACTGTCCCAGAAAGCACCTACCATGTAGCCTAGGGTGTACCTAGCAGAATATGAGTGAAATGGGCACAGAGAAGATAGAACTCAGGGGAATTCAAGTCAGAAATACAGAGGGGAGTGCAAATCCACTCTGAGTCTGGCACTTCATTTGACCAGCGAAGAGGGTCAGGAAACTGAGCAGGTGAGTGTGAATATGCTCAGGGACTAAGCCTGGGAAGGCAGTATTCATGGGCAGCAGAGTGTGTGAGACCTGTAGAGGCCTATAGAGGGCTGGGTCCCCTACCTCACAAGTACAATTCTTAGGAGGCTCCTGATATCCAAACTCCCAGCAGAGATTGGCATCTTCCTGGACATAGGTGTGTGTTGATCTAATCTCTCTGGATTAGATCAGATACCGTCTGACAAAGTCCTTAAAGCTTGATTAGACCTAAACCCCAGCTCCTAGAGCTTCCCTCTTAGAACTCTAAGCAGCCCCACCCTAGGAGTGCACATCAATCTGGTGTGTCCAGACAAAATTCTGATTGACTACTTCCCATTCCATCCTACCTTATACTGGTGAGGAGGGAAATTGAAAGCCACTTCAACCAGCTTCAGTTTTAGGCCACTCCAGCTGGCAGCTTGGGGAGCAACACAAAAATAGGAAGGGTTAACAACCCCTAGTCCTTACTTGCTTACTCTGGCTCTCTCTCTCTTGGCTTAAGAAGAAATGGAAGGACAGGCAGAAACAGGGACCATCTATCCTCATCAACAGTTTTGACAACCTAGTGGAGATAATTCTTTCATCTTTCATTAAGAATTTTTTTTCCTTTTTCCTGTTTTTGTTTGATTTGGTGCTTTTCCTATTCTGATTGGTCCATGGATAATTATGCATATCTATATTTCTTTTTTCTCATTTTTAGGATTTTTTAATGGTAGTTATTATTCCATGTTTTTTGATGGTTAGTGGTTTTTGTTTATTTGGGTTTAGTTCAGTTTTGATTTTCTTTGTGTGTTTCTTTCTCTTTCTTCTCCCACCAATAGTCAAATTCTTGTTCTCTTCCTTTACTTTTTCTATTTTTCTCCTCATTCTTTATATCTATCACTTGTTACATCTCTTCTGCATTTTCTCTTCTCTGTTCATATTTTGAACGTTCTAAATTGTCCTTTACTTTCCTACCACGTTTTTTCTCTTAATGAATTGCACTTTTGCCATCTTTTAGAACTATTTGGTTTATGTAACTCCTGTACCCACTATTCATGTTGTTGCAGTACTGTGGATGGCATTGTTGACACCTACCTACTGTTTATTTTAATGCCAGGCTAGTTCACAGCTATTCGTTATTTTTGCTGTTGGTACTTGCTGACCTCACAATTCCTGTTTTGGGGTAATTAGGGTATAGATGTCATAGTAGGCACTAGGAGTTTATTTTAATGCTGTATATTATTTCTTTGATTGATGCTACTATTTGTTTCCCCTTTTCTGTGAGATGCTGGAAACTACAGGGATACTATAAGTTCACAGGGTAGAGACTCTACTGCTGAACTAAATCTGGTCAAGAGACAGCTCACCTGGATCCACATACAAACTAATCACAATCAAACTTCATAATACATTAATATAAAGAATAGAAGAGAAAAAAAATCCCAAACTAACAACCAGGGCACAAGCAAGATTTGCTTGGGGTGCGGGGGCGGCTCATACATTCCTGTAGCCAAAACAGAATTAACATAAAGGCTGTGGATATGAAGTGTCTCAATCTAGATTACTCTAGGGCACTTTGGAAAGAGAAGGCTGTGCCCAAAAAAGAGGACTCCATCCCAATGGATCATAAAACCCAACACAGGAAAACAAGAAATATGAAAAAACTAAGTAACAAAATATCTCCTAATGTGCATAATTCACCATCAATTAACTGAATAACTATTGACATGGATGAAATATCAGATAAAGAATTTAAAAGAGTAATTTTAAAACTGATCAAAGAATTTTAAGAGAACCCCAAAATACAACTGAATGAATTAAATAAGTCAGTACAGGATATGAATGATAAATTCAATAAGATAAAAACATTGAAAAAAAACTTAGAAATCTTGGAAATGAAAGGCACAATAAATCAAATAAAATTTTCAATTGAAAGTCTTATATAGTAGAAAAGAGTATCTCAGAGTTGAAAGACAAAGTGGTCAGCCTTAAACATTCAGACAGTATTAAAGAAAATAAGTAGTCATGACTGGAATATACAAGAACTCTGGGACATTAGGAGACCAAATTTAAGAATCATTGGAATTGAAGGGGGTTGTGAGATATAGGTTAATAGCATGGATAATCATTTAAGAAGATAATAACGAAACAATTTTCCAAACCTTAACAATGAGATTGACATCCAGATAAAGGAGGCATTCAGAACCTCAAATAGACAAGATCAAAACCTCTTCATGATAAATTATAATTAAAATATCTAACATATAGAACAAGGATAGAATTTTAAAAGCCTCAAGAGAAAAGCATCAGGTCACATTTAGAGGCAAGCCAATCAGAATTACTTCAGATTTGTCAGAACAAATGTTAAAATCCAGGAGAGCTTGGAATGATGTGTTCCAAGCCCTGTAAGAAAATTACTGTCAACCAACATTGCTCTATCCAGAAAACCTATATTTCAGAATTGAAGAAGCAATAAAAACCTATCAAGATAAGCAGAAACTAAAAGAACTCACGACAATTAAGTCAGCACTACAGAAAATACTTAAAGAAATACTTCACACAGTAGAAATAAAAAACAAACCCCAGACCTCAAAAAGGGCAAATCTCATTTGAAGAGTAGCTAAGCAATGAGAAACAGTACCATATTAAACATTAGAAATAAAATGGAAGGAATAATAACCATCTGTCTAAATAACACTTTATATAAATGGACTTAACTTCCAAATAAAAGACATAGGCTAGAAGAATAGATTTAAAAAACAATACCCAACTGTATGTTGTTTCCAAGGGACTCACCTTACATGCTAAGACAACCACAGGCTGAAAATGAAAGGATGGAAATTGATAAACCATGAAAATTGAGCCTGAAAACAAGGAAAAGTAGCTACTCTGTCATATCTGACAAAGAAGACTCCAAGCCAAAATTAATCAGAAGAGACAAAGGTTACTTCATATTGGTAAAGAGAGTACACCAACAAGAATATATAATGATAGTAGATATTTATGCCCCAAATGTTGGTGTACCTAATTACATAAAACACACATTACTCAAAGCCTCAGATGGACCCTAGTACAGTACTAATGTACAACATACTTCTCTCACCAATAGATAGGTCATTTAGACAAACTCAATGAAGATTTTTTGAATCTTAAAAATATTATAAATCAAATGGACTTAGCAGACATCTATAGAATATTTTATCCAACAATAGCTAAATACATTTTCTTTCTCAGCTGCTTATGGAAGCTTCTCCAAAATAGACCATATTTTGGGTCACAAAGCAACTCCTAGCAAATAAAAAAATGATGCAATTCCTTACATCTTATCTGATCATAATAAAATTAGAAATCAGCACCAAAAATCTTTTCAGAAACTATATAAATACATGAATATTAAACAATACAGTTTTGATTGATGAATGTGTGATAGAGGAAATCAGGAGAGAAACTGAAAAAGTCTTAGAATAAAAAAATAGTGATACAATCTTCCAGAATCTCTGGGACACTATGAAGGTGGTCCTAAGAGCAAAATTTATAGTTATAAATGCCTGTGTAAGAAAATTAGGTATCTGCTAATGAATGAATAGACAAAGAAAATGTGATACATATACACAATGCAATTTTACTCAGTCATAAAAAATGAAATTATCTCATTTGCAGGAAAATGGATGGAACTTGAGAATATTATGTTAAGTGATATAAGCCCAAGGGTTATATGGTTTCTTTCATATGTGGGAACAAAAGAGGAAAAAAGAAAGGTACAGGGGGAAGATCTCATGAAAATCAAAGGAGATCAGTAGAATAGAGGAAAGGGAATGGGTATGGGGAGGAGAGGAGGGAAAGGGGTAATTCTGGGGAATGAGATTGGCCAAATTATATTGTTATATTCTGTATATGTACTATATGTAACAACAAATCTCACCATTATGTACAATTATAATGCACCAATTAAAAAATGGGGGGGGGAGGGAACCATAGATGCTTATTCATAGTCCAAGATCAAGATGTGGGTGGGTTTGGTTTTTCCTGAGTCCTCTCCCCTTGGTTTGTAGATGATAATCTTCTTTTTCTTATTTTTTTATATATGACAGTAGAATGTATTTTGATGTATCACACATACATGGAGCATAACTTCCCATTCTTGTGGTTGTACATGATGGAGTTACACTGGTCGTGCATTCATGTATGAACATAGGAAAGTTATGTCCAATTCATTCTACCATTTTTTTCCATTCCCATCCCCCTCCACTCCCCCTATTCAATGTGGTAAACCTCCACTCTTCCCCACCCCCCACCTACTGTGAGTCAGCATCTGCATATCAGAGAGAACATTTGGCCTTTGATTTGTTGGCACTGGTTTATTTCACTTAGTATGATAGCCTCCAATTCCATCCCTTTACTGGCAAATGCCATAATTTCTTTTTTTTATGATTGAGTAATATTCCATGGTGCATATGTACCACATTTTCTTTATCCATTCATCTATTGAAGGGCCCCTAAGTTGGTTTCATAGCTTAGCTATTGAGAATTGAGCTGCTATGAACATTGATACGGCCGTGTCACTATAGTATGCTGATTTTGAGTCATTTGGGTATATGCTGAGCAAAGGGAACAACCAAGAACATGAAAAGAGAGCCTACAGGATGGGAGAAAAGCTTTGCCACCTGCACCTCAGATAGAGCATTAATCTCCAGGATATATAAAGAACTCAAAAAACTTAACACCAAAAAACCCCCAAATAACCCAATCAATAAATGGGCAAAGGAACTGAACGCATACTTCATAGAAGAAATATAAATGGTCAACAAGTATATGAAAAAATGTTCAACATCACTAGCAATTAGAGAACAGCAAATTAAAACTACACTGAGATTTCATCTCACTTCAGTCAGAATGGCAATTACCAAGAATACAATTAATAAATTTTGGCAAGGATGTGGGGCAAAAAGGTACACTCATACATTGCTGGTGGGACTGCAAATTGGTGCAACCACTCTGGAAAGAAGTTTGCAGATGACCACCTTCTCAGTGTATCCTCACATGTGCCTCCTGTGAGGATGGTTACATGGTGAAAGCCACCTGGAAAGAGCTGTGCACTGGTAGAGGAATGCAGTCAACTCATAGTGGTCTGGCAGGGAGGGACAGGGGCAATAAACAGCCTGACTTCATTTTTTCCTCACTCTGAGCTCCCACCGGTGTCCCTCTCTGACAACCCAAAGGGATGCCAGAGGCAAGGGAACCCAAGGATAGTTCACTTATGTCAGCCTCCCAGGCTTGGCAGGGGTAGGGGAGAGTGTGAGATGTTCAGCATGGCTTTCAAACTGAACATAACAACATTAAATAAATTCTACTCTGAAGTGTCTGAAGTGACCCAGGTGCATGTGATCACACCTCGAGGCATCATCTATGCCCCTCTCCTTTATATTGGCCAACTCTTTTTTTTGTTGTTGTTTTGGGGATTGAACCCAGAGGTGCTTTACCACTGAACTACATCCACAGACCTTTTTATGTTTTGTTTTGAGAGAGGGTCTCATTCAAATGCTTAGTGCCTTGCTAAAGTGCTGAAGCTAGTCCTGAACTTGCGATCCTCCTGCCTCAGCCTCCCAAATTGCTGGGATTACAGGTGGCACCATGGCATCTGGTCATTGGGCAACTCTTAATCACCCTTAATCACCCTTCTAGAGTGGTGTGCCCACTCCCAGAACCTTTTCCTGGACTCTTGTTTCTATTACTTTGGTTTCTAGTCTTCAATCACTCAGATGCCCCTTTAAGATGGTCACCTCATTGAGGCTTGACTGATACAGAGACTCACAGATGAAGAAAACCCATCTGGGGACCAAACATGGCAATAGGTTTTAGTCCAAATTTGAAAGCAAAATCAAAGCAGTCAGCAGGACTAAATGCCATTCTCTGAATTCCCTGTAAGGAAAGGAGACCCTTGTTGGGGCAGTTTTATTGCTTTAGCCATGGGACAGAGGACAGTAGCAGGTAGTAGGGTGATTATCCAAGAAATTCAAATGTTTCAATATGTTTTAGTCAGGGAAACTACACAGGTGAGGCTGAAGAGGCTGATATCCATCCATCCATCTAGCCATGCTTGGCAGGGCAATGTGCTGGAAGCCAGATGATTGACAAAGGCACAGATGATGTCACTGCACGTGGTTATCACAGCCAGGTACTAGAGACTACACATTACATGAGTTGTTAACACTCTTGTGGCACCTCTGTGGAATTTCCCTGAACAAAGACTTTCTCCCTTTCCCTAAGTACAACAGAAAACAGGACCACAAAGGAGTACGTAGTCCACCTCAGTGGTTCAGAACCTGGGCCTCGGAATTAAACTTCTATCCTGACTCTTACACTGGATACATTATTTAGCCTTTCTGAATCTGTTTCATCATCTGTAAAGTGGAAATAATAACACTTTCCACAAGAGATTGTTGTGAGGGGAAAATGAACTGGTAACACTAATGAAGTACTTAGTAACTATTATTTTGCTTGTTTTATTGACAAAAGCACTTGAGGATCCAGGAGAGAAATTTCTGTGGGCTGGGTGGTCAGGAAAGGCTTCATGGAGCATGAGACTCAAATTGGGCCTGGGAAGATGGGCTTGGGATTTCCACTGGTAATGAGCCAAAGGATGGGTCAAGTAATGACCCCAAAACACCGGCCAAACTAGGAAAATTCCTATGGTCTCTGGGCTCAGACCTTTGTGTCTCTTACTTTGGTTTCTATTCTTCAATCAAGCCTCCCTGCTCAGGCAACACCCTCTCTGCGGCCTCTGTTTCCAGGTCTGGCTAATTCCCCTCCTGTTCAAAACCCCTATGATTTGCTACATGCCATGTGGCCCTCTAATTCCATCCCAAGGCTCCAGAGGTGCAGATCTGCAAACCAGCATGATTAGCCACCATTGCTGGCTTCCCATTCAGCATATAAATCTAGTGCCTGGGATTACCTCATGCCAGAAAACCGAAATCCAAGTCAGATGGTTAAGGCATTAATAGCAGCGAGTGTTGTAAAGACTCAACAATGTGAACCTTCCCAAAATGAACCATCCTGACCTCCCTCGCGCTGACAATGCGTGTGTGACATCATGTGTAAATGAGCCTTAAATTTGAACCAGGTGCCGAGAGCTGTCTGGCGTCTCCTGGCTGCTGTATTAACCACTAACATGCACAAGGGGATTCTGAGGCAGTAAAATGGAGCGAGACCGATGGCAGTGACCAGGGCTGGGCGCAGCAGCTGTGGCAGTGAACATTCAAATCACGCCCACCCGGTTGGGCTGGGAGTCCCCAAGCCCTGTGAGGCCTATTTCCGGAGGGCTGGGGAGTCCAGGGAATTTGGCTGCCTTTACTCTGAGACAAAACCTCCCCATGCAAATCAAACCACTTGGACTTGCTTCCCAGACTTGATTTTGAGCTCTATTTTGATTTGCATCCATGAGGGTGGATGCACAGCCTGCAGCAGCAGTTAGAGTTGAAGCCTATTACATTCAGGTAGAAGTAGCACAGATGTATTTTGGGGAGGCACAACTCATTTCCAAAGAGAGAGCCAGCTCAGAATCCTTGTGTGCTGTTATTTCTCCCAGGCTGGGACCTGGAGCAGGTATGCCTTTGCTCATCTGGCAGTACAGACAAGCAGGGCATCTCCCACAGCAGGTCACATGACACAGACTCTGGAGAGCACTATATAACATTGGAGAAATAGAATTAGGTGTGTAAAATAGAATCAGGGGTGGGGTGCTGCTGGCATTGTTAGTTTGAGGTCGAAAAGAGATAGAGGAGTAAAAAGAGTCAGGAAGAACCAGCTCTTAAAAATTAATCCTGAATAAAATTAAGGTTTTGTTTTTGTTTTTTGTTTTGTTTAGTGTTTATGTTCATTGTGCCCAACCCCACATATTAACATGTTAATAACCTGTGTTCTGATCATCACTAAATCCACAGAAATGTGAGTCAGTGAGGACGGGAAAGAGGTATACATAGTGATTGTCTCTTGGTACTGTTCTAGAAGCTCTAAACATGCTGGAGCAAAGAAGCTGGAACCAAAGAGAGGTGAAAATCCATATTCCATGGATTCTATGGGATTTCAGCTTCAAAGAACTCTTTGTTGCTCAGGGTGTGCTCTTAAGTTATTGACGCCTACTGAATGCGCCACACTGTAACTATGAAGTCTCTGAGTTGGGTGGGGGGTGGTGGGGTGGGAGGTAGGTTCTGGATGGAGGACACAAAGGGGCTGGCAGACGTAGTAAATTTCCTAAAAGCCATTACAGAGTGGTTAGACAAGTAAACATACAAGAACATGTATATTTTACAATGTAAAGAAATTAAATGTAGCATCAAGATGTGAGGGGTGGATTTCCTGAATAATGGAGCAAACAGAGTTATTTAAACTCATGGTCTGGAAAGTCCTTTCAGAATAGGTGAGTGTTGAAAGGTTTTAAGGGAAAATAAGAGCTATGGCGGGGGAGGGGGGGGGAGCTGGTAAAAGAACATGAATGGCTTGTGCAAAAATCTGGAGACAGGAACTTGTGGGAAGTCCATTGAGATGCTAGAAACTTTAATAGGATCTCAGTGTATGAGATTTTCCAAAACTGCAGAAAAAGCTCCTCATGCCCACCAGAGCCGAGACTGAGAACATCATAGTGTAGGATTTTAGATGAGTACCCTTGAAGGCTGAAGGCTCTTCTTTTTTGCTTTTGGAAGATAATGATGGCAGTGCAGAGAGGCAATTTATCTTTCTTTAGCACGAATTTCGATCATGCCTTGCTTCAAGGCCTTTACAGAGACTTACTTTCTGCTTGATGTGAAGTCCAAATCGAGCCTGGCTCCCAGCACTCTCTACAACCAGGATCCTACCCCTCCACTTTATTTCTCAAGTTGCTATTACATCTTTGCTCCTGGCAATATTTTTACTTGCCTTTTCCAAAATCTACCTTGCATTTTCCTTTGATTTATCAGTATTTTCTATCCAAGCATGAGTTCCTTCCTCCCATTTTCATTTCTACTTTGGTTATCCTTCAATTTTATTTTAGATGTTACTTCCTCTACAAAATCTTCCCTATTTACCCAGAAAGCAGGGAATTCCAAATTCATGAACTTTTCCAGCAGAGCTTTTAATGATGTCAAGATATCATTTTGTCAATAAGCACCCATGACCGGCCTAATGTGCATGGTACATGTGATGGCCAAACCCTGCCCTGCAGGATATCACCATCCTACTTCATATATATTAACTCCATTGGATTGTAAGATCCAAGAGTAGTTTGCCAACCAAAACACAAATATTACAATGGATATACACCAATGTCATATACCTATGTGTCATGGAAAACCATCCATTCACAAATGGGGTTGGAAATTAAGTTCAAGAATTTAATCTCACCAGAATGAATTCCTAGAGAATTGCTAGAGAATGGCCCTGAGTTACTGTAAGCAAGTTTTCTTTCTGTTTTTCTAGAAGTAACAACATTGTAAATTATTAGTTTCTGAGTCTGGGAGTGATTAGACATCTTTGGGGGAATTTGATTGGAAGGGAAAATCTGGGGAAGTCATTTTTACATTGACATTAAAATGCATGAATATAACTCCATTTAGTCTGCTTAGCTAATAAGTAGGGAACTATTCTGGATGAGTGAAAGCAAAAAATTTATTTGAATGCTAATGAATGACAAATCTTTAGAAAGAGATATGTAGATTCTCCAAGTGTTTTACCTCTCTGTAAAATGTACATATTATCATGTTATAATCATTACTGATTAACTTTTGAAATACCATATAGACTTATGAAGTTTCATATTAGAAATGCTCTGTTTTCATCCCCCAAATT
>JAJEJO010000203.1:421218-577781 GCA_020662805.1 Glaucomys volans | reverse complement strand
TGGCGGCCCCAGGAAGCTGGAAATGGACCCCCTCTGCCAGGGAAGCCACCAAACTCAGAGCAGTTCCACCTCCCCGCCGGGGTCAGCGATCCCAGGGGCTTCGGGCCAACCTCTCCAGGTGCGGCTGGAGGGTCTGGGAAGCCTGAGATGGGCACGCTCTGCCAGGGAAGCTGGGGGAGTGGCGCAGAATAGTTTCCACTCCCTGCCAGAGACTGCGTTCTCAGAGTTTCCCGGCTGGAGCTCCCCTGACGCAGCCGGAGGCCCCAGGAAGCTGGTAATGAGCCTTCTCCGCCAGTTAAGCCGCCAAAATGGCGTGGGGTAGTTCCATCTCCCCACCAGAGTCCGCGATCTCAGAGTTTCCCGGACGCCTCTGAATGCCCAGGTAGCCTGAGATGCTCGGTCTCTGCCTGGAGACAGGCTGGTGCTGGAGCCGCGGCCAGTACCTCCAAAGCGCTACTGGGGACCCGCACTCACTTGTTGGCTGGCGCAGATCCAGGTCGGTGGCTCGAAGCAGCTGCAGGGTCCGGCGTTTCCGGATGGTAGCTGCCCGTGGTGGGCCGAGCCCAGCCCGGCTGAGTTGGTTCTGGAGCGGCACCTGGGGACCCCTTATATGTGCTTTGAATATAAAATCTCGTTGAGAGTCATATTCCTGCTGTTTGAATCCCGAGCAAGTAGGAATCCACGGAGCAAGTAGGAATGCAGCCTTCCTCTAATCCGCCATCTTGGATCTCCAATGTCATTTTATATCAGCAGCTTTTTCTGAATACATCATAGACCTCAGGCTTCCTCCCAGGCCCTGAACTACTAGACTTTTTTCACTTTCTTCCATAGGCTTGACACCAAAAGTGGCATCCCAAATAACAACTCCAGTAGTCATTTGGAGAGTCACAGTCTGCTTTATTTATGCCAACTCCTGCCTCCAATCTTTCTCCCACATTCCTATTTGATGACACTTATGATATTGGGTAAGCAATGCTTCACCCTGCTACCTCATACTACATAGATGCTCGAAGCCTTCACATTTACCTCCAGACCTCTAAGTCTGCACTGTGTAGAAGCCACTCACACCATACTCCTCTCTACAGCCCTACTTTCTTGTTAGCTCCAGTTCCTAACTGCTGCCCTCACATCCCTCAAAACACTCTTCATTTTTCCAGTTCCACCTGGCCTCCTGCTGTAGCTTTGCTGCTCTGCCATGGTCTGCTTCTTTGCTTGCCCCCTTGCTTTTAAGTAACCACTCTTTTAAACAACACGCCTCCAATTTAGCCTGATCCTCGGGACTGTCTGGGTGTAGGCCACTGTAAGTGGTATCTCCATGAAGTTTCCCCTAGTTTCGGCTGCAAAGGCCTGTTTTATGTGTTGATGACGATGACAGTGACGATGATGATGAGCATTCTGTGTGAGGGGCATTATATACATCATGACATTTAATATTCATCATTTATTTTAGATTATTCTCACTTAAAAAAAAACAAAACAAAACAAAAAAAGCCCTTGCTTTTTGCACAAAAAACCTACAGGACAGAGATAAACATACTCTGCCTAAGGTCAAGTAGTGAGCAGATGTTCACTCAGATTGTTCTGACTCTTAAGGCTCTGCTATTAGTTATTAAGTACACTGCATCATGGTGCAGAAAGCTGTTCAGATTTTGATTATTGGCTTCAGCCCTGAGGACCACAGCGATACCCTGTTGGTTCTTGTCGACTGCCTCTTCACGTAGACCATCTCCAGCTTGCCCCAGCACACTGCTCAGGCCTGTGTCTGGCAACACACGCCAACTTCTCTGGGGACTTATTTTGTAAAGCTAATTTCAAGACAGTGAAGAGCTGGGCAACTTATTTCAAGGTGCTCTACATAGAAAAAGGAGGAAAAAAGAAAAGAAAAAGAAAACAATCAAGTTCTTGGGGAATATTCTGTGACCCCCATTTTAAAAATATGTAATACTTTTAATGAAAATTTTGAGACTCAGAGCCAGGTGTCCATTTGTCTTCTTTTCTAGATGAAGCACACACATAGATTTGCTTATTTAGAAAAATATAGAGGAAGAAGAAACTAAAAACTAGTAAAATTGATACCCCTGGTGGACATAGGAAAAATTATAGGAATCTGCTTTAGTCTATGGCTTTGACTTTGGAACCATGGAAATTTTCTACTTTATTACAAATTTAAAATGTTCACATCTCCAAAATTATAAAACAAACAAACAAAATCAATGTACTTGTACATGATGTCACTCACATAATGCAGAGAAAAATTTGTACCAGTGACCTTTGCACACAGTAATTTGAGTAACATGACCATGCATTGTGGTAAATTAATCCTCAAAATAAAAGGAGTGACAAAGAAAATTTGAACTACTTTTGGTAATAACATTGATATTAACATTTTTTAAAGCATGAGATTTGTATTCAAGAATAAAAGCAATAAGGTCACTAATGTAGTTAGGACAGTAAGGGCCTCAGAGTAACACATACAAAATCAAAGAAGTTAAGTAAAATGCTGCAATCTTTTATTTGAGTTGTAAATATCAATACAAATTTAGGATACTTTTTATATGTACACATATATATACATACATATCCTAGCTCTGTCTGAAGAAAAGATCTGAAACTGAAACAACTCAGTAATAATTGTAACACAGCCTCAGATTGTGTCTCTAAGTACTATTTCTCACCAACAGGAATGAGATTCCAAAAAAATTAATTTCATGTCTGGGTAGGAATACCTTATAATGCAAGAGAGACTACTGGGATTATGTTAGAGGGCTAGAGGAGCCAATTTGAATGGGATCCCAAAGCCAAATATGGCACAATTTCAACATTGGAAAGGATTCTGACCCTAGTGGATGAAAGTAGATCAAATATGCAAAAATCCAAGAATTTAAAATAGTATGCTGCCCGAATTGGTCACCTCTATGGATTGCTAGGATACCAAGTCATTTATCTAAAACTCTGCAAAGAAAAGTAAACATTCAAGTACATATCCTGCTTTATTTTACAAATCATATTTCAGATCATCAAGTAGCTGATGAGAGATTGTTCTTTGGAAGGAAATTCCACCTTATATATACAGAAGGAAGAATGGAATATGATTTCACTATTTTAAAATCTGTAACGAAATAGCATTTTGTAGTTAACACTCATCATTGGCTGCCAAACCCACTAGGTGAAAGTGTGACAGTGAATTTTATAATGGATTAGTATGAAGGAGACATAATGGGTGTGTTGGTACAGGCAATAAGAAGCACAGATCCTCAACTATGAGATACTTTTGGAAAAGACAAAGAAAAGCAAAAAGAAAGCTGAATTTAATCAGTTTTAAATCTAATCACCAGTTTACAGAAATGGCAGTGATCAGTATTACTCTAAACCACAAAGATGCAATTGACCAAAACTGTAGCATGGGGAACTTTTCACGACCAGTGGTCTGATTTCTTCCACAAGCGCTTGGTTCTTAGGAGGGAGGAGCCCTTGATAGTAACCATGTGAGCGGGCTTTGCATGGCAGGCAGGACCATGTGGTGGAGTAAACCCATTCACCTCATGGCTGGGAAGTGTAAAGCAGAAGAAGAGACAGGGGTCCCAGGACCCCTTCAAGGGCACACCCATAGTGAGCTGAAGACCTCACACTCGGGCCCACCTATTAATGTTTCCACCACCTCACAAGAGTGCCCTGCCAGGGAGCAAGGCTTTAACACAGGGCCTTTGAGAAGACGTATCAAATCCAAACTAGAGCAGAGACATACTTACTATATGTAATGCATGGGCCTTATGGATTCTAATTTGCAAAAATCCAAGTCTAAAAAGATATTTCTGAGACTATTAGATGGTATTAGAGAATTTTAATGAATTTTTATGCGTAATAATAGTATAATGGTAGATCTTAAAGGAAGAAAGAAGGCCTATTAACAATATGTATTGAAAAAAATTATAGATATTTTGCATTTTCTGATAACTTGCCGTGTCTTTATAGGTCCCCAGAAGCAGTCCCCAAGATGAGGATCTGTGTGCAAGAATGTACCCTGGAAGTGCTTCGTGAAATTGGTAGTGGTCATGGGGCAGGGCTGCAGGACATTGAGGGAGGAGACATCAAAGTCACATAAAGTGTAGCTTCAGCTTCAACCCCTAGAGGAATTCTGCAGGCATGTTGCACCTCAAAATTGCTTTGTCCTGACAGGAAGCCTGGCTCTCCTGCTTCCATGTGCAAGGCTAAAGATCACTTTTCACGATGTAAACTCCCAGATGGAAACTTCTGAGGCAAAGCGGCACCAGAGCTCAGGGGCAGGGCTCAGAAGAGGAATTGGAGCAGCAGAACTTGGGAGATAAGAACACATTGAAGCCCGGAGAAGGGTACACAGAACTGGCCAAAGGAGTTGAGTGGACCTGAGTGGAGCACCACTGGTACCCCACTGAGAACACTCCAGCAGAGAGGTTGTGTCTGTGGTGGAGGAGGAACGAGATGCACATGGTGTTGAGAAGTGTCAAAGGAAGGTGATGAGTACAGAGTGCTCATTAAAATCTCTGATTTTTGCGTTTGTTGTCAATTCCCATAAAAACATGGAAAAGTAAGCAATCATGACCAGCTCACCTGCTAGATATCACTTATTTGGAAAAAGTGAGCAATCATGACTAGCTCACCTGCTAGATATCACTTATTTATTGTTATACACAAGTCTATCTAAAAGGATTCATTTGATCTGAGAGTTTGTTTCTAATTCATTTTCTGAGAACTTCGAAAGGATTTATCTATGGAAACACAGTCATATGTTGGTGGGGTTCTCAGCAGAGTCCACAGAAGACAGGGGACACCACCATGTAGGAAGGGACACCATATGCTCACAGGGAAATGCCGTAGATAGCATCATTGAAGCAACCCCGGTGTTCCAATCCCACCACACCTCCCAGAAAGAAATGTGTTTTGCTGTGTCTTTGATGCTCTGGTGGGAGCAGCTGATTTTGAAGCTCCTTTGCGTTCAGTTCATTCTGTGCCAAGGGGCCCTTTATAACTCATCCGTGGTGTAGAGATTGCTAGAGGGAGGGTGTTGGCTCTTTTAATAACCCAGGAGTTGCTCTTGCTGCTGCTGTTCCAGGGGCTGTCACATTTGAGTCTGAAAGCACAAGTGTCCCAATGCACATTGTTCTTTTATTTCAGATCAGGGTGAGTTTCAGTTAGGAGTTAAAGTACAAGTGGAGACACTACAGTGTGAACTCGGTTCTTTCAATAATACTATTGTCCTGGAACAGTAAGCTCTGGTACATTATTTCTGACACAACACGTTCTCTTTCCCTTCTGCATGCTTCTTTCATCTGCCATGCAAACTCTGTCCCAGACCTCTCCACAGGGCCGAGCTGGCTTTACCCAGTATCTCTGTGCCTCCAGTTCTGTCAACTTCCTTCTCAGGTGTGGGTGTTCTCATTGTATCATCATCACGAGGTCCCACTACCGAAGTGCGCACCCAGTGGCTCGCCAAAAGACCTGTCTCTCTTGGTTAGCTCCAAATGTGTTTTAAGACAATTTTCTTTGAGGCGTCGAAGATTTCAAAATGTTTTTGCAAGTTTTCTGTCTTTTCGAGTTCTCATTAAGCTGGATACTCTTCCATGAATGTACTTATGACTCATATTATTGCAATGAGCAAACTTTCATGCCTTTCTCTATTCCAATCTATTTCTCATCTGAGCAGTAGAACACAATCATGCATGTAATTTGATTCAGTGCCCATTATAACAGTTGGCCCCATCTATAGATGTTCAAAAACATTGTGCAACTTCCCAAAAGGCAGTGCTGTGGTTTGCCCCTCTACAAGCTCATGTATAGAGATCTTGGTCCCCAGAGTGGTGAAGACCCCTTAAGTGGTGGAGCCTCATGGGAGGTCCTTAGAACACATTGCCCTCAGAATGGATTAGGTGGTCCTGGGACCCTGGTTATTTCTCGTGAAAGAGTTCTTATAAAAGCCTGAGCCTCCTGGGCTTGGTGGCACATGTTTGTAATCCCAGTCATTTGGGAGACCAAGCTGGAGGATCACGAGTTCAAAGCCAGTCTCAGCAACTTAGCTAGACCCTGTCTCAAAATAAAACATAAAAAGGTCTGAGGATATGGCTCAAGGTTTAAGCATCCCTGGGTTCAATCTATACTTTAAAAATTTTGAAAAACCTGCATTGAACTCTAGGATCTTTGATTTCCTATTTTGAAGGGTGATCTCTTCCTTCCACATGAACTCCTGCCACTATGATGCCCTCTGCCAGAAGATCTCCTCTGGAGCTGAGTCACAGTTGGCACCATGCCCTTGAATCTCCAGAACTGTGAGCTACATAGACCTCTTTTCATTATAAAGTTAGCTTGACTCAGGCATTTCATCATGGTAATGCAAGGTAGGCCAATACAATTATAGGAATGTAAGATGGGTAAGGAGTAGAGCAAGGATGTACACAAGTCTCTGACTCCAGCACCCACATTCTTTTCTTTTCTTCTCTTTTTAGCTCTGACACAAGATGAGCTGGGAGAGGTGGCATTATCCCTTCTTCTTTCTGATAATTCTCATGGCATAATTCAGGGTATCTCATGGAAAAGCTGTCACCATTTTACCAATAACAAAGATAATTTTTTTTTGCCATTTAAGAAGTAATTAAGTTAATGAGTAAAAATAGTTAACTTGTTTGCTACATATCATGTGTACTCATAAATTTCTTCAAAACAGTCCTATGAGTAATGCACAAGTACTATTCACTTTTCACAGATGAAGACTGAAACCAAGGAGTTTAATTATTTGCTTAAAGTTCCCCGAGTAAGTAAGTGGCAGAACTGGCTTTTAGATACAAGCAGTTTGCCTCTGAAACCTTAACCAGTGTGCATTCCAGTCTCCCAAGCTTCAGGGTTTAGCTCAATGGTGAAATATACCTGGGGTAGACCATCAGTAAGTCTAGAACTTTACTTTGTGGCAATCTGCTTTTGTGGCAGATTGTATTTTCCAAAGAGAGTGGCAGCAATATTTGCCATCTGATGTGATCTTAAAATCTGACTTTGGAGTTCCTCCAGATGAGTGGTTGGGTTTGTCCCCTCCTTTTTTTTTTTTTTTTTGTCCCCTCCTTCTTTGACCTAAGTGGATCTTTGCAACTACCTCCACTAAGAGTCCAAATCAAGTGCCGCTGTGTGACTTGCAGAGGTAAGTTGCAAAATTACCTGTACTCTTTCCTTGTTCTCTTAGAGTGCTTCTTCTTCCTCCGACCCCCTGCCATGCTCTAAGGGAGCCTCAACAGGCAGCAGGGTGCCCCACGTACAGGGAACAAGTCCCCAGGCCCTGGGTCCTGGTTGAGCTCCCAGTTAATAACAGACGCCAACTTTCATCCACATGTGGGCATCACCTTGAAAGTAGATCTTCTGGGCTCCAGTTAAGCCTCCCCACTCAGCTGCCAGTCACCTACAGGCAGAGTAGCAATGAGCTATTTCTGCTAACCTCTCCTCCAAGCAGAGATTTTGAAAAAAGTAAATGACTATTGTTGCCTCAGGTACCTATGTTCTGAGGTGGTTTGTTTTGCAGTAATGAGTGACCAGAATAATTTCAAAGTAAGCAACGTCTCAACATTGTATTGGGTTCCTAGAAGTGGGGGACCAGAGAGGGTGGGGATGTCAGCAGGAAGTGAGGAAGAGTCTCCCGTGTGCAGGCACCATGCTAGACACCGCTGCACACTTACCTGGTGTGTTGCCTATGTCAATTCTGTAAAGAAAATACTGCTATTGCATGCTTAAACAGGGGAAGGACAGAAGGCCAAAGAGGCTGGTGGCTTACTCATTTGCTAGCCAGGACATCAGCAGGCAAATGGTGGAACTAGGATTTAGCTGTGAGCCTTTCTTAATGTAAGCTCATGTCTTGTCACTAATATTTTATCTCAACATTGAATCCTGGTCCACTAAAAATGAGAGCTAAAACTGATGAATTAAAGGAAGCCCAGGACTAAAGAAGTTAATGAAAAAATCAAGCTTCTCTCAAATCTAGGACAGTAGAGTGCTTCACTGTGACAATCACAAATAAGTTTATTTGTGAAAACTGGAAAAAAATGATCATGGAATGGTGAGAAGGATGGTTATATCCTTTTTGAGTTGATATTAAAAATATGAGGAATAACTTAAAATGAACCAGGTACCATATCAGGTGCATCATAAGCATGACCTCAAGGACTGCTGCTCTCTGATACAGGCAATTTTACCCCCAATTCCAGAGGAGAACACTGAGATTCACACTGGCCAAAGGGCTTTCTGAAAGTCCCCAGGCCCTGGGTCCTGGTTGAGCTCCCAGTTAATAACAGATGCCAACTTTCATCCACATGTGGGCATCACCTTGAAAGCAAATAACAGTTTAGCTGTAAAGCACTAGATCATAACCACGTCATACTCCAAGATGGAGCTGAGGAGAACATACGCACAATCCCAGGGAACCCTTGACTATCAATGTGTCAACAATGTGGGGAGGGCAGACAAAATATCCATGGAAAGCTTGACATTGGTTGGAACACTAACGAGAGCAGTGGGGACTGACCACCAGGGCATCTCAGAGGGCATTGGGCTGCTTTGGCACACTCACGGACACAGCTGTGATTTCAAGTTCCCATCTGCTAGGTCCCATTCATTTTCAACCCCACAGAGTACTTGTTAGTCTCCTAATACTTGCAAGTGGAATTCTTAAGGCCTCCATGGTCTTGAAAAGAGTGGAAGACGTTAAAGGGTTGCATTTAATGCTATATACATTCTTTTCGAAACATATGTGACATCTCTCTGTCCACCATGTTCCAGAGAATCCATGTTCTTTGTTCTGGAGAATCAATAAGGAGGTCAAACAACCCTAAAGAACTTTTCTATCCCATCCCAAAGGAAAACATAGGTCCATAGTTGGGCAGCCTTAAGTCCAAACCTTCCCCACAAGGCATCAGCCCAACTGCTAATTGTCCCCGTGGTCTCTGCAGGTTCCAGGACCCATTGATGATCCACAGATGTTCAAGTCTCTTAGATAGAATAGTGTGGTATTTGCACAGAACCTATGCATATCTTCCCACATCACTTTTAGTCATCTCTGGATTACTTATAAAACTTAATACAAAGCAAAACTGCTATGTAAATAGATATTACAGGGAATAATGACAATAAAAATTCTGTACATGTTCAGTAAGATGCAATTTTTATTATGAATCTTTTCAATCCATGCTTGGATGAATCCACAATTGCAGAACCCATGGATGTGGAAGGCTGACTGTATTTTAGCACAAAATTGAAGGCAACGGAAAGAGAGGTCTTGAAGAATATTTCTTCTAACTTGATGACAAGAGACTATTTGTGGAAGAAAACATACTTTAAAAATAGAGTCACCTGTTTCCACTGTTTATTCCAATTCTGAAGGAAAGGATATCTGTTTGGATTTTTAAAAAGGAAGGGACAGGGAACAAAATGCTGGTTGTCATAGAAATGTAGAATTCTTTTCCAATCAGAGTAATATGAATTCAAGTGAAAAATTGGAATCAGGAGAAGGTGAAGTGTTTCAAAGGAACAATTGTCTATTTTCCTGCAAAAATCTACAACCAAACAAGAATAATAAATACTAGATGGTAAGCATAGTATAGAATTACAAATTTCTCCATGATTTTCACTTGCTTTTTAGATAGGCACTGGGGATCTTTGGCTGATAGGATTTAAAAGATTTAAAATCAATATTAAAATTAATTTCCATCCATTTCATTCCTGTTGCAGAAATGACTGGGACCCTCACAGATACTTAAAAGCTTATAGAAGGATAAAATTCTTGAAACCATGAAGGAATGGTTTTGTTTTGTTTTCATCAAAACTAGTAACATTAGTTTTCTCAAAACATAGCTTTTTAATTGAAAAATAAAAAGTATATATAGGGCTGGGGTTGTGGCTCAGGGCTAGAGTGCTTGCCTAACATGTGTGAAGCACTGGGTCAAACCCTCAGCACCACATGAAAACATTAATAAATAAAATAAAAGGTATTGTGTCCATCTACAACTAAAAAATGTTTTTTAATTTTTTAAAATTTTTTTAAATTTTGATTCATTGAACACAAATGGAGTACAGCTATTGTTTCTCTGGTTGTACACAAAGTAGAGTCACACCATCTGTGCATTCATACATGTACACAGGGCATTGATGTCTGTCACACATTCTGTTATTATTACCCCCCGTCACCCCGACCCCACCCCTCCCCTCCCTCTATGCTATCTATCCTTCCCCCATTCTTGCCACCCTTCCACCCCACATTGTGCGTCATCATTCACTTATCAGAGAGACCATTCGGCCTTTGGATTTTGGGGATTGGCTAATCTCACTTAACATAACTGTCTCCAACATCATCCATTTACCTGCAAATGCCATAATTTTATTCTTCTTTATGGCTGTGTAATATTAAAAAAGTGTATATAAATAAGGTATATAACATGTTTTGAAATATATACACATTGTGGAATGACTAAATAGAGTGAATTAACATGCTTATTTTTTTGTGGGAAAAACAAAATCTGCCTAATGATTTTCAAGGATATAATACATCATTATTAACTGTAGTAATTATGTACAGTAGATCTCTTAACTTAGTCCTCCCCACAATATGGAATGCTTCATGAATTTGCATGTCATCAATATGCTTATTTGTACCATGTTAATTACATTTGTATTGTCTCATTATTTAATTTATGTTCTGCCAGAGTAAGAATTATGTTTTTTTTTACATTTTAAAAATTTGTTATAATTAGTTATACATGACAGTAGAATGCATTTTGACACATCATACACAAATGAAGTATGACTTCTTATTCTTCTGGTTGTACATGATGTAGAGTTACACAAGTTGTGAAATCATGTATGCACATATGGTATTGATGTCCAATTCATTCTACTATCCTTCCTACCCCATATCACTTCCTCTCCCTTCACTCCCCTCTACCTAAATTACCTCTATTCTTCCCTAGCCCCCGATTATTGTGAATTAGTATCTACATATCACAAAAACCTTTCGCCTTTGGTTCTTTGGGATTGTCTTATTTCACTTATTTCTCCAGTTCCATCCATTTAACTGTAAATGCCATCAGTCTTTAAGGCTGAGTAATATTCCATTGTGTATATATACCACATTTTCTTTATCTATTCATCTGTTGAAGGGCATCTAGGTTGGTTCCATAGTTTAGCTATTGTGAATTGAGCTGCTATGAACATTGATGTGGCTGTGTCATGGTAGTATGCCAATTTTAAATCCTTTGGGTATAGACTGAGGAATAGAAGATAACTGGGTCAAATTGTGGTTGCATTCCAAGTTTTCTTGGGGATCTCCATACTGCTTTCCATAGAGGTTGCACCAATTCCCTACATCCTCACCAATATTTATTGTTGTGTGTATTTGTTATAATTGCCATTCTGAATGGATTGAGATGAAATCTCAGTGTAGTTTTTTAAAATTTGCATTTCTTTAATTGCTAGAGATGATGAACTTTTTTTTATATATTTGTCAAATGATTTTTTTTTCTGTGAAGTGTCTGTTCAGTGCCTCAGCCCATTTATTGATTGGGTTGTTTCTCTTACTGGTTTAACTTTTTTTGAGTTCTTTATCCTGGAGATTAATGCTCTATCTGAGGTGCATATGGTAAAGATTTTCTCCCATTCTGTAGTCTCTCTTTTCATGTTATCAACTGTTTCCTTTGCCGTGAAATGTTTTCATTTGATAACATCCCCCCCTTATTTTTTTTTTGTAGTGCTGGAGATTGAACCCAGGCCTTGTGCTTGACAGGCAAGCACTCTACCAACTGAGCTATATCCCCAGTCCAACATCCCATTTATTGGTTCTTTATTTTACATCTTGCGCTTCATGGGTCTTGTTAAGGAACACAGCTCCTAAGCCAACACGGTGATGATTTGGATCTATTTTTCTTCTATTAGGCACAGGGTCTCTGTTCTAGGTCTAAGTCCTTGATCTGCTTTCATTTGAGTTTTGTGCAGGGTGAGAGATAGGGGTTTAATTTCATTTTGCTACGTATGGATTTCCAATTTTCCCAGCACTATTTGTTGAAGAGGATATCTTTTCTCCAATGTAAGGTTTTGGCACCTTTGCCTAGTATGAGGTAACTGTATTTATGTGGGTTTGTCTCTGTATCTTCTATTCTGTACCATTGGTCTACATGTCTATATTGGTGCCAATACCATGCTGTTTTTGCTATTATAGCTCTGCAGTATAGTTTAAGGTCTAGTATTGTGATACCTCCTGCTTCACTCTTCTTGCTAAGGGTTGCTTTTGCTATTCTTGTCTCTTATTTTTCCAAATGAACTTCATAATTGATTTTTCTATTTCTATGAAGAATGTTGTTAAGATTTTAATAGGGGCCGGGTGTGGTGGCGCATGCCTGTAATCCCAGCACTTGGGAGGCTGAGGCAAGAGGATCGTGAGTTCAAAGTCAGCCTCAGCAACTTAGTGAGGCCCTAAGCAACTCAGTGAGACCCTGTCTCAAAGAAAAATACAAAATAGGGCTGGGGATGTGGCTCAGTGATAGAGTGCATCTGGGTTCAATCCTCGGTACCAAAAAAAAAAAAAAAAAAGATTTTAATAGGGATTGCATTAAATCTGTGTAGCTCTTTTGTTAGTGTGGCCATTTTGAAAATGTTAATTTTACCTATCCCTATCCAAGAGCATGGGAGATATTTCCATCTTCTAATGTCTTCTTCAATTTCTTTCTTTAGTGTTGGGTAGTGTAGAGATCTTTCACCTCTTTTGTTAGAATGATTCCCAAACATTGGGGTTTTTTGAGGCTACTGTGAATGGGGATAGTTTTCCTGATTTCTCTTTCAGTGGATTCATAACTAATGTATAGAAATGCATTTGATTTCTGGGTATTGATTTTATATTTTGCTACTTTACTGATTTCATTAATTAGTTCTAGAAGTTTTCTAGTGGAATATTTTGGATATTCTAAATATAAAATCATGTCATTGGCAAATAGTGGTAGTTTGAGTTCTTCTTTTCCTTTTCATTCTCCTTTATTTCTTTCATCTGTCTGATTGCTCTCGCTAGAGTTTTCAGGACTATGTTGAATAGAAGTGGGAAGAGAGGGCATCTCTGTCTTGTTCCAGTTTTTAGAAGGAATGCTTTCAATATTCCTCTGTTTAGAATGATGTTGGTCTTGGGATCAGTATAGATACAATGTTGAGGTATGTTTCTACTATCCGTAGTTTTTCTAGGGTTTTGAACATGAAAGTGTACTGTATTTTGTCAAATGCTTTTCTGTATCTATCGAGATGATCGGATGATTTTTATCTTTAGGGCTATTGATGTGATGAATTACATTTATTGATTTTTGTATGTTGTACCAAACTTGCATCTTTGGGATGAATCCCCCACTTGATCATGGTGCACTATCTTTTTAATATGTTTTTCTATGCAATTTGCAAGAATTTTATTGAGAATTTTTGCATCTATGTTCATCAAGGATATTGGTCTGAAGTTTTCTTTCCTTGGTGTGTCTTTGTCTGATTTTGGTATCAGGGAGATACTAACCTCATAGAGTTTGGAAGGGTTCTCTCCTTTTCTATTTCATGGAATAATATGAGGAGTATTGGTGTTAATTATTCTTTGAAGGTCTTGTAGAACTTGTCTGAGAATTCTTCTGGTTCTGGGCTCTGCTTTATTGTTAGGCTTTTGATGGTGTCTTCTAATTAATTGTTTGAAATTGCTCTGTTTAAATCATGGATGCCCTCCTGATTCAGTTTGGGTAGATCATATTTGTCTAGAAATTTGTCCATCTCTTCAAGATTTTCTTTTTTATTGGAGTACAAATTTTCAAAATAGTTTCTAATTATCTTTGGTATTTCAGTAGTGTTCATTGAGATATTTCCCTTTTCATCACAAATTTTCATAAGTTTTCTTTCTCTTTGTTGATGTGACTAAGTGCTTATCAATTTTACTTATTTATTCAAAGAACCAGCTTTTTGTTTTGTCAATTTTTTGAATTGTCTCTTTTGTTTCCATTTCCTTGATTTCAGGTTTGAATTTAAATATTTCCTGTCTTCTATTGGTTTTGGTGTTGATTTGTTCTTTTTTAGGGTTTTGAGATGTAATATTAGGTCTCTTAGTCATTGACCTTCTATTCTTTTAATGAGTGAGCTCAGTGCAATGAGCTTTCCTCCTAGCACTGCCTTCATAGTTTCCCAGAGATTTTGAAATGTTGTATTGGTGTTCTCATTTAACTGTAAGTATTTTTTATTTCATCCCTGATTTTTCTCCAATCCATTCATCACTCAATACCATATTATTTAGTTCCCAGATGTCAAAGTAGCTTCTATTTTTTATTTTATTGTTGATTTCTAATTTCAGTCCATTGTGATCTGATAGAATGCAGGGTTAGTTCTCTTTTTTTTTGTATTTGGTAGGGGTTGCTTTGTGGCATAAGATATGATCTGTGTTAGAGAAGGATCTTTGTGCTGCTGAGAAGAAAGTGTGTTCACTCATCGAAGGATAAAATATTCTATATATGTCTGTTAAGTCTAAATTATTGATTGTATTATTTAGTTCTATAGTTTCTTTGTTTAGTTTTTGTTTGGAGGATCTATCCAGTATTGCAAGAGGCATGTTAATGTCATACAGTATTATTTGATTCTTGAAATTGAGAAGTATTTGTTTGATGTGCATAAATGCTCCATGGTTTGGAGTCTATATATTTATGATTATTATGTCTTGCTGTTGTATAATTCCTTTAAGCAATATGAAATGTCCTTCTTTTTCCCTTCTGATTAACTTTGACTTGAAGTCCACTTTAACTGATAGGAGGATAGAAACCCCTGCTTGTTCACATGATCCATGTGAGTGACATTTTTTCTCCCCCATCCTTTTACCTTCAGTCTGTGAATGTCTTTGCCTATGTGGTGAGTCTCTTGGAGACAGCATATTGTTGGGTCCTGATTTTTAATCCAATCTTCCAGACTGTGTCTTTTGATTGATGAGATAAGGCCACTAACTGTCAAGGTTATTATTGAGATATGATTTTATTCCTGGTCATTTTGTGTCTGGTTTTTAATTTGAATTAGTTTCTCCTTTGATTGACTTTTCCTTTAGTGTAGTTCCTCCTTTTGCTGATTTTCACTTTTTTTTTTTTTTTTGGTTCATTTCATCTTCATGGAATATTTTGTTGAGAATGTTCTGTAGTGTAGGCTTTCTAGTTGTAAAATCTTTAACTTTTCATTTGTCATGGATGGTTTTTATTTCATCTTCAAATATGAACCTTAATTTTGCTGCTTATAGGATCCTTGGCTGGCATCCATTTTCTTTAAGAGCTTGGTATATATTATTCCAACACCTCCTAGATTTATTGGTCTGGTTTGAGAGGTCAGCTGAGATCTGGATTAGTTTCCCTCTAAATGTTATCTGTAGTTTTACTCTGGCAGCTTTTGAAATTCTGTTCTTATTCTGTATGTCAGGCATTTTCATGATAATGTGCCTTGGTGTGGGTCTGTTGTAATTTTGTACATTTGGGGTCTTGTATTTGATATTTCCATTTTATTCTTTAGGTTTGGGAATTTTTCTGATATTATTTCTTTGAAAATACTGTGCATTCCTTTGGTTTGTATCTCTACACCTTCATCTATCCTGGTAAATCTTAAATTTGGTCTTTTCATGTTGTTCCCTACTTCTTGGAAGTTCTGTTTATGATTTCCTAACATCTTCTCTGCATGGTCAACTTATTTTCCAGATTATCTATTTTATCTTCATTGCCTGAGGTTCTGTCTTCCAAGTGGTCTAGTCTGTTGGTGATGCTTTCCATTGAATTTTTAATTTGGTTTATCAATTTCTTCACCTCATGGATTTCTTCTTGATTTCTTTTCAGAATCTTTATTTATTTATTTATTTATTTTTGGTTTGGAAATTTGTATTTGTTATGGAATGGTTTAGTTTAATGTCATATAAATAACCTTACATATGTATTTTTGTGTTGAAAATGTTTAAAATGCACTCTCAGCAGTTTTCAAGGATGCATTAGGTTATTATTAAAATATTCTTCATGTTGTGGAGAGATATATGATGTTCATAGATTGGAAAAATTAATAATGTGAAAATTTCCAAGTTACCAAAGCAATCGACAGATTCAATATAATCTCTATTAAAATTCCACAAGGATATTTCTGACAAAAAATTTTAAATGTCCTAGAATTCATATGGAACTACCAAAAACCCCAAAAGCCAAAGCAAATTTGAGCAAGAAAAAAAAGTTGGAGACATCACACTCTGACTTCAAAATATACTACAACACCAAAGAGATCAAAACATCATGGCACCAGCATAAAAACAGAGACATGGACAAATGGAATAGAGCAGAGTCTGTCTCTTTATTGCAGTGATCTTTTACCTCTTGAATTTTTCTCTCTGATTTCACTCCTTACATTGTCCTTTACCTCACTGATCTGTTTAACTATGTACCTTCTAAGCTCCTTCTCTGACATTTCTTCTACTGTGCTGTCTATGGATTCTACTCTTGGAACATCTTTGGTGGATGTGCTTTGTTCCCTTGTTTTTTCATGCCCTTTGTGCGTCTACCCATCTAGTGGTTTGGATCTGAGGCAGTATAGTTTCTACTCTGTAGACTTACAGTGTCCCTGAAGGTTGCCAGTATCTTGCCTCTAAGGGGAAGATAAATAATAACACTAAGCAATGCAGACACTATACATCCTTGAACCAAACAGCCTCTACTATGATGTCAACAGTTTTGTCACAATACACAGAAATCATGTGTTCAGTTATTGCCTACAATGAAAACAATAAGCTTTCAAAAGGGTTTACAATTTCAGATGGTGGACAAATTGAGAAACCGAGTGGTTGTAGGATGTGATATTTATGAGCAAAGACAGAAGTAAAAAAATTATAGTAAGGGTGAAAGAGGGAATAATTGAGGTTGATTGTTAGCAGTTGAAAAGAGAGAAAGAGAATTAAAGGGAACAGATAAGTGAGAGAAAAAATATAAAATAAAAATTAAAATAGAAAGGAAAAGGTCTAAATAAAAGAATTCAAAACAACACTGAAGTATATTATTCAGACATCCAAGTCCTCAATAAACATGCATGAAAAATAGTTTCAATATGGTGGAAATTGGAGAAAAAAATGAAAAAGAAAAGAGAAAAAAAAATCTGGATGGAAAATTAAACAATTGTTTCCATTGGAGTTCAAAAGTTTCCTAGCTTCTGTTCTAAGTTGTTAGGTGGGGTTGTCAGTTGTTCTGCATGACACTGATCTAGGCAGAGGGCCAGGAACCTACGATTGGCTGCAAAGCTGCATGCTGGACTGGGTGGGTCCAGCAGCTAGGTGGTGAGTGGTGCAAATTGGGGCCCAGCTATATTGGGGGTTCAGCTGGTCTGCGTGGGGCAGATGGAGGCTGGGCACCAGAACCTGCTGGCAGGTGCTGAGACCTGTGGGCTGGCAGAGAAGCTAGGAGCAATGCACCCAGTTGGGGGCCATGGAGGGATTGGGAGACTGGGAAGCTGGATGGCCCTGTTGGATGCCAGACGTGGTGGAACTCCAGGACTAGTTGATGCCTGACTGGAGAGGGAGGGAGTTGGGACCAGGCTGGTGACCAGGCTCAGCAAGTGCCAGCCTGGAGTGGGCCCAGGGAGCCCAGTGGGTGACAGACTGGCTGGCAAATAGAGCTGAGAGCATAATTCCCTCACACCCTCTTCCAACCTTCTGACTCTCACCCACTGTAATCAGTCCCATCAGTCCCCATGAGCCTCTGGGCTCACAGAGCTGGGGAGAGCAGCACAATGTATTTTCAAACGTAAAACAATGCCTAGCATATAAGAAGGACTTTTGAGTGGCTTTTTTTTTGTAATAATCATATGCAATTTGGTCTGGTTGATGAGGGTTTCTTAATTTTTCAATTCAATTCACATTGCATATTCAGGAATCAAGTCCCCTGGATTTGAATTATGTGGGTTATCAAATAAGACATCAGATTAGGATATTGGTGACATGTGACAGACACCCCCAATCACAAACAGAAGTTCCTGCTTTCTTTCATATGACATAAGACCCAAGATATGGAGCAAGAGACTGGGGCTAGCATCAGAGGCCCAGGCTTTCATGGCTGAAGATTCTACACGTAGGAAGAGGGAAAGAAGACTGTCAGTAGACAGAACAGTGTGTGCCATGTGTAGATCAGCTGATGCCACTTCTTCCTCAGTCCTCATTATGCAATTTCAGCTATTTGCTTCTCCTATTGGAAGGAAAGAGAAACTCCCAAACTGTCCTCACCTAATAAAAATACTTGTTTCCCTATTTTTATTTAATCAGTGTTCTAAACAAGTCTGTATTTCAATCGAAGTAATTCATCATCAGTGCACTAAGTGCACTAATTGTTGCCGATATTGATACATTTTATATAAATACAATCATATCACCAACGTTTTCCATTTCTATTAGCAGTTCTGGTTCTTCATACCCAAAGGACTTAAAATTAGCTTACTATAGTAACACAGCCACGTCAATGTTTACAGCAGCTCAGTTCACAATAGCTAGATTGTGGAACTAACCTAGATGCCCTTCAACAGATGAATGGATAAAAATACTGTGGTGTATATACACAAAGGACTATTACTCAGCCATAAAGAAGAATAATATTATGACATTTGCAGAAAAATGGATGGAATTGGAGACTATCATGCTAAGCGAAATAAGCCAAGCCCAAGAAACCAAAGGCCAAATGTTTTCCCTCATAAGTGGTTGATGATATATAATGGGGGGTGGGGGGTTGGGGGTGAGAGAATAATGGAGGAACTTTATATTACATAGAGGAAAATGAGAGGGAGATGGGGTATGAAAAATGGTGGAATGAGACAGACATCATTACCCTATGTATATATGATTACACGAATGATATGAATCTGCATCATGCGCAACCATAGAAACGAAAAGATGTACTCCATTTGTGTACAATGCATCAAAGTGCAGTCTGTAAAAATTAAAAAAAGGGTATCATTTCAATGACATGTAGTTAGGATTTTGTGGCAGACTAGTGTTTAATCTTACACCAGATTATACTTCACTAAAAAGGGTATTCAACCGATTTCTACATAAAAACCCCCTTTCAATGAAGAGATCTGTACATGGGGCTGTATATTTCAGTGTGTGTGCAAACCTTCATGTATGTTGCATGTGTGTGCACACATCCCAGCAAGAAAGAAGTCAGTGGAGGAAGGGTTTGTTCTGGCAGAGAAATATGTTTGATTACTGTCAATGTTTGCAATTGTTAGCACAAAGTGGAGATAAAGGTCAGCCTGACAAAGAAAAAAGAATAAAGAAGGATTAGTGCTAGTTATTCCACCAGCCCAGCGATGATGTCTTCTGAATTCAAGTAGCTAAACAAGCTGTGAAATGCACCAAAGCCCTTGGGTCCTCTTGATCGTCAGTCTGTGATTTGGTGACTGTTTAGCAAGTCACTTAGAAAAAGTTCAGGAGCTTAAGATCATGGAGTCTGACTTCCTAAGAAAGAGTCACATGACAATAGGTTACTTAATACTTTCTGCTCTTTCACCAGGAAGAGGGGACAAGCAAGAATTTTCTAAGTTGGTAAAGTTGGTATTGTTAACAGAGTGCTAGGCCCAGAGGCCCAACTCTGGGTTTCCCACAAATTAGTTTCATCCACTTGTCCTAAAACCCAAACAGAAAAGGCAATGGTGAAAATCAGGGAAGGAACTTTAATCACTGTCCTCAAACTGGGAAAGCAAAGTGAGAGCAAGCATCTCAACCCTGCCTCCAGGGCACTGACAAGAGCTTTAGGTTAAAATCGGCAGAGAACTGGGGCTGGAGGTGAGAGGTGAGAGGTCTGCATAATTTAACAGTCTTAGTCAAACTGTGGTCTGGTCGGTCATTATCTCAGTTCTGGTTCTGTGAGGTGACCTTAGAGAAGTCCTTATTTTTTGAGGGGGCAATCTCCGTTTGCTGTTCAGTAGGTTTGTCTATCAGACCTGTGATCCTAGAAGGGGAAATGAGGTTGCTCATTGAGATGAGTGCTCAGTGCTTGCTTAGGGGGACAGTGTCATCCTGGGGCGATGTGCCTGCAAGTCTCTGCTGTTCCTGGAAGGTGTAGGGTAGTGACTGATGACTTCTAGGCACCACTCCAGGGGTCTGGAAAACTGGCAGTTGAGGGTCCTTGTAAATCTTGAAAATACCTTAGTTACTCTGATCATGGTGTTCTCAGTCTTGAAGGGGGACAAGACAGATTAGGTAAAGTTAGGGCTAGTAAATCTTATAATACCAGTTTTTATATAAACATGCCTTAAATGATTAATCTGCCTACGTGCAAAGCTGCGCAGAATCAGAAGACACAAAATGCAGACAGAGATGCCAAGCTTTATTTTGTTTTAGTTACCCACATCTGCAGGCCCAAATGAAAAGAGTCACTGCTTTTTAGCAAAAGCAACATCTGATTCTTAGTTACAGTATATTCTGTAAGAACAAACCAATCCTTAAGGATTGGAAATGAGAAGAAGAGCATTAAGATTTTATGATTGTTTAATACATCCCAACTACTCTATGCTGCGAATGGAGTATTATTTGTCATCGTCCACCTGAAAGGTGAAGAGATGAGGTTTAACAAGGTGAAGTGATGTCCCCATAGTCACACCAAGGTGACTGCTAACACCTCTATTTGAACCTAGCGCTGTTTGCCTCCAAGACCTATGCATTTTCTTCTATTTAAAAAAAAAGTTGACTACCTAAGAATTTTAGGGAAAATAAATAAAATATGGTCATGGAACAAATTAAAAAACACAAGCATAGAAAAAAGCAGATAATGAAGCTTTACTTGTAATATAGACCATCATTGTGTGCGAAATGCAGCAAAAAGACTGGAAATAAAATAAGCCATTTTCTTTCCAAGGGTTCCCTCTTAGGGATGGGCTTACATGGTGGTTTTCTGGAGCCTGCTAGCAAAAGTCTATTGTCAAACATTTAGGAATTTTGAGAGTTAGTAGTTAAACTGTTGTTAGTTTGAACTTGGCTGTGATTTTGATCAGGGAGTTTGCACCATGGAAATTGGCAAAGGCTATCAACCCAGGCTCTCTCCCCCGACCACCCCCAAAGTCATTTTAATAGCACAATACTCACTGCTCCTGTTTTCCCTGCTTTTGCATATTATGTTTTCAGTTCAGCCTTTCCTACAGTAGCATAAATTATCTTATGACCAAGAAAAAATAAATATAAATATGAAAAAGAGGTAATAAAGGATAAAATGAAACTAAACCAAACCAAAATTAACCCAAAGTGGTTTCCATAAAGGCTGTGATGATCTGGATCTGGTTTTCCTTCCTCCTGGCTGCTGTGGTCTATAGGCTGTGTCCCCTCAAAGCTCATATGTTGGGATCCTAACTGTCAAGGTGATTGGGCATTGGGCCCTCGAGTGGTGTTTGGTGATGGAGGTCAAGCCGTTTTGAATGGGATTGATTCCCTTGAAAAAGAGGCCTGAGAGAGAACCCTTTCGCCTTCTGCCATGAGGACAGCTAGAAGATGCCATCTGTGAACCAGAAAACAGGTTCTTACCAGGCACTGAATCTCTAGGACGGTGAGAAATAAATGTTTGTTGTTTATAGGCCACCCAGACAATTGCATTTTGTTGTAACAGCTTGAATGAATCAAGACACTTGCTGCTGTCTTTGAAGTCAGAGTTGGCTGTGGGTTCAAAGGGAGAGATGGAGCCTCATGTGTTCTCTCAGGGTGTAGCTCCCAGCTCGGCTCTGCCCTGCTCCCTGCAGAATGTGTGGATCAACAGCCTAAACAAAGGAGAACAGCTGTGTGCTGGGCTGTGGGTCACATGGCACACTTTTTTAAAGAGTTATCCTTGGGAATTGATGTACCCTCTGGCCACAGGTGGTCCTCCAGTACCTTGCGTGACTTAGAAATTTTTTGTGCTTTATTTCATTGTGTAAATCCTACTCCAAGAAGGAAAAAAATGCTTGATTTAATAGTATCTGTAGGAGGCAACTGACCTCCTCTGCCTCTACATGGAAGATGCAGAGTAAAGAAGTAGAATCCCTCTGCCTAAGCAGAAAAGCCACAGAAAGGTCACCCTTCGCCCCCCAACCCATATGTACATGGTTTCGCTTGGCAGGTGCCTGCTGAACATGCTGCCAGGCACAGGAACAGAGAGATGCACTCGACAAAGTGCTCCATCCATCTGCCACAGTCTTGACATTGATATTCTTATGTGCACATGGCAAATGTCATCATAGCTTTGGTGGGAGATGAGCCAGGGCCGTAACAGGATGCTGGTTGCAATTGTGGAGTAATACGATAGGGAGGCCAGATAAGACAGGCCGCCTTCGATCCAAAGTCCAGAAGGGCACACAGAGACTTTTCTTTTCAGTCCATTGCTTGTCTGGTTTGCTGAGTCACAGCCCCAGCTTCTGTTTTTGGGAAAGGGATCTTGTATCAAATTATCCTGAACCAGGGAGGCAAAGCAGCTCCATTTGTCCTGGCAACCGTGCTCCTGTTTTAGTCATTGGAATTACAGATTGAAAGAGCCATTATTTCCTCTGTCTGTCCTCTGGGAACTGATGTAAACCAGATTCTTATATTCAGTGCCTCTGTTTCTTCTTCCATCTGATTCTAATTAAAATAGCTAAGAAAATATCTATGGCCCAATTTGGAATCAGCAGAGCCTAGAGTGATGGTGGTATCAAATCAAATCACCAATACTTATTGAATAACTATACTATTCATTTAAGTTCTTCTTAGCAGTTCTACTTCCTCAGCTAATTCAGGATCTAACAAATGGTAGCACATTGATTTGGGTAAATTAAAAAAACCCATGTAATTACTAATAGTTAAATACTACTTCCTGATAACATGCAGTATATCTGATATTATGCTATAAGCACTATGATCTCGTTTAATTTCCACCACCTGAAGCATAGTTATTATTCTCCCATTTTATAAATGAGATACAGAGACTCTGAGAAGTAACCTGGTAATTCCACTGGGATCCTTCTCTGCTTTTTCAAAGTTGAAATTCACCAAAGCTATGTTTTTAAAGCCCTACCATGATGCCTATCCACAACATCTTTATCAAGATTTTTTGACCCACCTCCCCTCAATATTAGTTTCAAAAAAAATTTCCATTTTTAGTAAAAGGAAGAAAGGAAATTTACAACTTTCTGGAGAAAGGAGCAATTTGGAAAGCATCCACTCTGGCTCATGCTAAAGATTATAAAAGAGAAGCCCCCTGCCTGGGTATTATAGTAGACACTCGCACACTGAAAAGGCCTGGAGGAATTAGGCACCAGCCTTTTAAGTCTATGTTGCTAACCCAACACATTGATAGAACTCATAATTCCAGCCATTTTCAGTGGAAGTGAATGCAGTGCGTTGCCCCTTAGATGTAATTACATTCTGCAGGGTGTTTAAAGCAGAGCTCCACACTTTAAATGCTTTGTTTATACCCCTAGCAAACAAAAATGAATTCAAGACATTAGCTTCTTTGTTCTTCCCATTAAACACACATTTTACAGCAAATTCTTCATGCATAATGTTTTTCTCCAATATGCAGGTCGATAAATGCTATCATTACAGAATTAATCAGAAGATGATTTGTTGAGACATTAATCCAGTCCAACAGAGTCTCCTGAACAATATTATGATCTTCATAGACTCTACTTTGTTTTTAAAATTCTGACATCAAAAGAGGTAGCAAATGCTGCACATTTATCATGTTCTTTCTCTCTGTGTATTGGAGGTTAATCACATAGTAAGTTTAAAGGCTCCACTTCCCTTATTCCTTTCAACTTTATGAGTTATTATGTTGACTTTAGAGGTTTAAATCAACCTCTGTGTCAATTGGAATTACAACCTAAATTCCATTTGAGCTTTCTGATTGCATGGGTTTTCTGATGAAATCAATGACAAGCATGACCTCCAGATGAGATATAAAGAACTCTCTAGGAAAGATTGGTCAAGAGACTCCTTAAAGTAAAACATCTTCAAATTTATATTCTACTAACTAAACACCTACTAGGGAAATCCATCTATTGAGTACTTTCTTATGCTCTGAATAGTCTCAATATCTCTCATATGTATCATTTCCATTTATATTTAATGCATTATTATATCTTATTTTTCAGAAAATAAAGTTATGATTAAAAGTTTATGTGAGAGAAAGAGCTAGAATCTGAAATATGGGTTATCTTGTCTTATGGTCTTTCTGACCACTCTTTTGGAAAGAAAAGTTAACCAACTATAGACCTGGGGTGTGCCACCTGTTTTTATAAACAAAGTTTTATTGGAACACAACCTTACCCATTTGTTTATGTATTGTCTATGACAACTTTTGCAATATAATGAGAGTTGAGTAGTGTGACCGAAACTATATGTCCCACAGAGATAAAATATTTATAATCTGGATCTTGAAGAAGTTTGTTGACATGTGTAAAGAATCATAGTATATTCTAGAAAACACAGTGATGAATCAACATGGTTCCTACTTCCCAGTAACTCAAACTGTAGTTGAGAAGATCAACAAACACTTTAACCTTGCAGCTGATATATTGTATCTCAACAGTTCAAAACTGTAAAACAAGGGAATATCTTTTTATTCTTCTAATTAATGGGTCAAGCCTCATATCATTTTGGCATTTAAGGGTTGGAGATAGAAATCATATTGGAAAGGAGGAGTAGAGAATCATGAAGTTGATTTATATGGAATTATAACCATCCCATTTAAATGTCAAGATTAAGAAATATTCAACATCAATGGAAATGGTAGCACCAAAGCCAAGGATTCTCAGCCAATTCATTATAGTAGACCCTGTGGTTAAACCATTTGACAGGAGCCATTTCTAAGTGGACAGATACTCTGTGCTTACCAGGGATGGCCACATTAAGCACATCCCTTGATACCTGTTTTGCAGCTCTTGTCTTTGTGTGTATACATCACATGTGAATATTACTGTTAAAGGGAGCAGAGATGTACCTAACTGGAAGACTTGTTGGATTTCCCCCTTTTCTTCTTACTTTATAGTGGGAGAGATTTCCCCAACCTCCAATTCCCTCTCACATCTCAAAACAGAGATAAATGAATAGCTACATCTCTCACTATATTGAATCATAAATGATGAAAAATACATGCTGATTTTTATTCTTATTTTAAAAATAGTTTTTTTATGCCTAGAATACACTTAGTAAAATTGTATTAAATGAATGTTTCACTGTAAGGTCTTTTGAAGGGGATAGTGTATAGTCCAGGACTTACGTATTTCCTAGCTAACTGGGAGACATCATAAAGACTCTCAACATCTTCCCAGGATCAGAGTAAATGCCAACAGAAAGCAGACAGATTAAGGAGTATTCATCTGAATTTTTCTTGGATTTTCCTTTGCCTTCTAGACCTAAGTCTCTTGTCCCAAGATAAGATTCTGCAGAACTGCTGAAGTGAATGAATCAGTGCATCAAGATTCCAGCATACCCAGAGGTATGCTAAAAGCACAAGAAGGTTTTCCATATTGAACAAGATGTTCATTGTTCTGTGTTATTTCCACATCAGTTTTCCAAGTGAGAAAGTTTTTCTGCTAGGTGCTTTGAGATTCAGTTTCACAGTTAGAAGAAATTACCTCAAATCTCATGGTCAGGCCTTGCCTACATTCAATCACAGACAAAAATCTACACTTGTTTGTTCTTTTCCTCCTCCGAATACCAACCTAATCAGGGACTATTCTTTGGGAGCTTAAGATGACTTTCTTGTGCTACTTCTCCAGCATGGGTGGGAAGAAATGAAAGAGATTGACAGGAAGAATTCCCTTACAGAGAATTTGAATTGAATTGAGTTTAAATCCTGAACAGACTGAATGACGACCCCCAAAGAGACAATTTTAAACCAGGAGGGACTTAGTCACTTCTGGTGGAGATTCCAGAATTACTACATTTAAGGGCTGGAGATAGAAATCATATTGGAAAGGAGGAGTAGGGAATCATGAAGTTGATTTATATGGAATTATAAACATCCCATTTAAATGTCAAGATTAAGAAATATTCAACGTCAATGGAAATGGTAGCACCAAAGCCAAGATGATGTAGTAAACATTAGTAGCACCTATGAAAATGGTGTCTGATCCTTTGAGACACACATTCCTGTATCGTTTTGTGCTTAGCCATACCACTTGCTTTGGACAATGAAAAATGACTAGGAATGATATATATCACATCTATGTAGAAGCATTTATGGGCTGTAGCACAATTCTCCTGCTGTCTTTCACCATCAAGGCAAACCCTGAAGATTTATGTTCAGATGGTGATGTCATAAAATGATGGAGATTTTACCTTCTTGGGATTATGAATGACTATAGCAGGTTCACATTGAACATGCTCCAGGAGTGGAACATAAACCTTTGTTATTTTAAGCCATTGAGATTTGGGGATTCTTTGTCATGATAGCATATCCTGGTTGATAAAGGTATTCAGTAACAGAAGCATAAAGTTACATTCTTGAACATATAATTTTATGATTGTAAATTTCTAACCCGCTACACATCCATTTAACTTGTATGAATTGAATTGTAGCTGCTCAGCAAGGGAAATAACAATTTCAAAACGTGGCTGATTAACCCTGTTATCTTTTAAGAAACATATATCCTAAACTGTGTTGTAAACTTGCTGTTTCTCCATGCGTTTCAGGTCTCCTGGGTTGCATACTCTGTAAGAATCTTGCATACTGAGGGACTCCAGCTTTTAGAGATATAAATTATTTCATATAGGATAACCCAGATGTAAACCAATTACTTCATATGAAGTTTTGCCAATGAAATACCAAACTCTTCCCCTGATGAAGCAAAATAGAAGCTGTGCTACTGATTCCTCATATTATAGCATGTAGTTTGTGGATGCAATAGCAAGTCTTACAGGAATTGAACCCAGAGGTACTTAACCATTGAGCCATATGCCACATACCCAGCCCTTTTCTATGTTTTTGTTTGTTTGTTTGTTTGTTTGTTTTGGAGATAGGATTTCACTAAGTTACTCAGGGCCTTGCAAATTTGCTGAGGCTGACTTTATTTTATTTTATTTTTATTTAATTTTTGATGCATTGAATACAAATGGAGTACAGCTATTGTTTCTCTGGTTGTACACAAAGTAGAGTCACCCCATCTGTACATTCATACATGCACACAGGACAATGATGTCTGTCACACATTCTGTTATTATTATGACCCCCCCACCCTAGCCCCACCCCTCCCTTCCCTCTATGCTCTCTATCCTTCTTCCATCCTTGCCATCCTTCCACCCCACATTATGCATCATCATTCACTTATCAGAGAGACCATTCAGCCTTTGGATTTTGGGGATTGGCTAATCTCACTTAGCATAATAGTCTCCAACATCATCCATTTACCTACAAATGCCATAATTTTATTCTTCTTTATGGCTGAGTAATATTCCATTGTGTATATATACCACAGTTTCTTTAGCCATTCATCTATTGAAGGACATCTAGGTTGGTTCCACAATCTAGCTATTGTGAATTGAGCAGCTCTGAACATTGATGTGGCTGACTCACTGTTGTAATCTGATTTTAAGTCCTTTGGGTATAGGCCAAGGAGTGGGATAGCTGGATCAAATGGTGGATCCATTCCAAGTTTTCTAAGGAATCTCCACACTGCTTTCCAGAGTGGCTGTACCAACTTGCACTCCCACCAGCAATGAATGATTGTACCCTTTTCCCCACATCCTTGCCAACACCTGTTGTTGCCTGTATTCTTAATAAAAGACATTCTAATTGGGGTAAGATGAAATCTTAAGGTGGTTTTGATTTGCATTTCTCTTATACCAAGGAATGTTGAACATTTTTTCGTAAATCTATTGATTGCTGGTAGATCTTCCTCTGTAAAGTGTCTGTTCATTTCCTTGGCCCATTTATTGATTGGGTTATTAGTATTCTTGGTGAGGCTGACTTTAGAACTTGTAATCCTCCTGTCTCAGCCTCCTGAGTCACTGGAATTAGAGGTGTGAGCTTTTTAAAAAGAGTAATTTAGGAAAAGACTCTACTTTTATAAATTGAGCATCTTTTGGGTGCTGGAAATGGAGCTGGGCATTTCACATACTCCTGCCAGGGCAGTCAATGACTATGGTGTTCCTACGTTGGTGTCCATCATAGAATCACAGATTATGAAATAATGCAAAAATATGTGAGCTGGATTGTAAAAACCTGAATTGTGGTTCCTTTATGTCCTTGGGTAGGGGGTTTGGGGTGCTTCCCCCAACTCTGATTAGTCAATTCATGTAAAAAGTAGTTCTCCTTCTAACCCAAATTCTTGGGGCATATGTATCCCAGGACAGCTTATTTCTTTTCTCTGTTTATTTATGTATTTTAGTGCACAAGAAAAGGTTGTAAAACCACACTATTAACTTTTATTTATTTAATAAAAATTTGTTTTGCAGTGTGGGGACTGAACTCAGGTCTTTGTACATGCTAGGCAAGTACTCTACTCCTATATTCTCAGCCCCTATTAGGATGTGTCTCAAATAAACACATAATAACATTTGAATGGGTGATATTGCCTTCAATATAGTTCTTATCAGATACCAAGTATTTGTTCTAATGATGTTTCCAGGGCTGAGAAGTATTAGGCTGTGGATTTCCTTCTGGAAATCATTTCTGGATCGTTCTGGAAACCATCTCATGTCATGTTTGGATATTCTCAGTACCTACAACTAGTCAACTATGAATAAGTAGTATAGAAAATATTCAAAAGTTAAATTGATACTATTATTACATGTCAAAGGGATGAAGTAATCCCTTCTGAGGAATCAGGACAGGAGCTGGTCAGGATTGACATTTTTGTTTGGAGTTCAGCATACCAACTGTGTTGGCTGGGGAAGGAGGGCAAATGTCAAATGAAAACTGGAATCAGAAGGTTAGGCTGGGGAAGAAATACAAGGACTACAGGAGCTTGAGTCCTCTGAGGAACAGATGCAAGGTGAGATTAAATGGATAAAGCAATTTGTGAGGGAAAGTGCCCACATGAGATAAATGGGCAGGGAGGGTCATCAGACCTCCATGCAAGTCTAATCCTGGGTGAGGAGAGAGGAGGAGGACAGGTGAAAGTTTCCTAGATTCCCATGCAATCTAGGGGAGGTTAGGTGAGGTCACTGGTAACCCTCAAGCCAAAGTCCCACATCTTCAGAAATGTTACTTGTCTTGGTCCATGGTGGACTGGGAACACTGGCAGAGGCTTGACCTCCATGCACAGCCCTGAAGTTGATGGCTTTGTCAATTATTCCTCTGGTTCATGACCTATTTTAGACATCTACAAAGTATATTTCCATGACTGTTGGTGAAAATGAGAGTCCATCAGGATGAACTCTGTGGGGGATGGACTAGAACCCCCAAATATCAATGCCGTACTGAGAAATAACTAGGTTATAAAGACAGAATCTTCACTGGCTCACTGATCGAACAGGAGGTGAGAGATCCCAGGCACTGGGGGCTCTGACACTGGGCAATTAACACAGAGGACCCTGTGGGGAGCTGGCTCCTCTGTTGCTGCCCACCATCTGAGCCCGGTTCTAGGCCAGGGCCTTTTTGAATCCCAAGGGAGTTCTTTAAAGGTGTCTGATGGATTCTGAAGCTGTGCAGAGTTGGTTTCAGTTGTGAAAAATGAGATGCAATCCTTTGGTGAGGCTCTTTTCTGGTGTAACTAGTAAATTGCCTTGAAAGATAATGTTCCAGTTCCAGAAAGTTTGATCTATGGCAGTAACTGTTTATTTTCCCAAAGGGACAATTTGGAAAGGAGCAGTGCTCATTTGGACACATAATTTCTAGTGACTGTGTTTTAAAATATTACTTATTATTACTTAATTAGTACCTTATTACTTTTTAGAAATGGTTCACAACTGGTTTTATCTCTCCACTTATTTAACATGCCCTATATACTCCTGTTAATAACGTATTTTACTACTTCTGATTATTCTCAGGAGGTGGCTTCTCCCCCATCCCAGCACCAAGGAAAGGCCTGATGTAAATGTTAGGAGGTCTGAGAAGACATGTGCTTCTTTCCCCCTTAGGCAGGATGGTGCTCAGAGACAGTGTTCCCTCAGTGGCTTCCCTTCTTTCTCTCACACTGCTAAGTTGGACAAAGCAAAATTCTCCGATTCTGCTCACTTTCTGACAGAGTTAGAGCAAACCTCCCTCAGGCCTGGACCAGGATATAGGGTAAAGGTGAAGAAAGTCCATTGTTCTTTCTGGTATATAAAATCTAGCCTTTACAATTTTGAGGTGTTTGTGTAAGGCACCATGGAGACCGGACTATTTGGGATACTAAAGGATGAGGCAGATTGTCTGGAGAAAGGAGGTGAATCCCAACTCTCTCGACCAAATCCTCCCATTGTCACATAAATGCCAGAGTTACGCTGGGCAGGGGCTAAACAGGAGGAAGGGGGTTCAGGAATTCTAGTTTACAGAGCACTTCTCTGTGTCTGATATTTTTCCTTGCACATGGTCTGGAGTAAGGAGCATGGAGTCCTTGCTCACCCTGATAGAATGAGGTGTTTTAGGTGGTCAATAAAATCTCCTAAGATTCTTCATGAAAAAAATCTGTCATATGTCACTGTATGTCACAACCATAGGATCCAGAGTTTCTGGTTCTTGGGTGAGATTGGAGGTGATGTCCAACCAAAGTCAGTATTCAGGATTTTGTGTGGAGAGAACAAGATAAGGACACTCAGTCTGACATCACTGAGGTATTAGCAACCTCTTTGAAGTGGAAAATTTCAGGTCAAGTATATAGTGCTCCTTCCTTTGAGGAAGGACTAAGTTGGGTGATTCAACATTAAGGAAACTGTTAAGAGACTGGCAAAAGGTGGAAAGTGGCCAGGAGGAAAGGTTCCAGAGACGACTCCAGTCGTTCCTCACAGGTCAAGCTTCCTGGTCACATCATGGTTGTTATGGTTTAGATGTGAGACATCCCCCCAAAGCTCACGCATAAGACAGTTCAAGAAGGTTCAGAGGAGAAATGATTGGGTGGTGAGAGTCTCAATCCAATCAGAGATTGAATTCCCCTATAGAGATTAACTGAGTGGTAGCTAAAGTGGTAGGGTGTGGCTGGAGGAGGTGGGAATTGGAGTGTGGCTTTATTTGTATCTGGAAAGTGGAGCCTTCCTGTTTCCTGATCACCATGTAAGCTGCTTCCCTTCACCACACTCTTCCTCCTTGATGGTCAGCCTCGCCTCCAGTCCCAAGGAATGGAACCAGCCTTCTATGGACTAAGACTTCTGAAACTTTGAGCCCTCAAACTTTCCTCCCCTACAGTTGTTCTGGTGGGGTCCTTTATTCACAGTAGTGAAAAAGCTGACTAAAGCAGTTAAGTAGAATTTTAGTGCTGAGCAGGGTAGTTTAGAGGGTACTCAGATTTGACCAAGATTGTATGTTTAGTCCTGGTCAGAGCCAGATTGACTCTTCTCCCTCAGCATTTTAACATGAGTAGAAAAAAAAATGGGTTCCTCTAGCAAGAGTTTGTTTATGGTTGGAAACTGGATCCAGTTTTGAACTGACAGTCACCTCTGAGGAACCTCTAAGGTGCTAGGAACCCACCTGGCCATGCTGTTTGACTGCTGCTCTTATTGTTACCTGCTAAGGTTTGAGTGCTTATGTCCTTTCCAAAACTCATTTTGGAATCTAAATCCCAAAGTATATTAAGAGGTGGGGACTTCAAGAGGCGATCAAGTCATGATGGTGGAGCCTTCATGAATGGGAGTAGCAACCTTATGAAAGGCTGGAGGGAACTGTCTAAGCCTCTTTCTGCCTTTCCATCCTTCCTGCCGTGAAGGGATACAGGGTTTGTCCCATCTGGAACATGCAAGAACAAGGCACCATCTTGGGAGTAGGGAAAGCAGCCCTCACCAGACACCAAACCTGCTGGTGCTTCAATCTTGGCCTCCAGAATTTCTGTTCTTCAAAAATTACCTACTCTTAGGTATTTTGTTAAAGCACAAATGGACTAAGATATTCTTTAATACTTTGGTAGGGATTGAAGCTGAAATCTGAGCTCAGGTTGGATGGGATGGAGGGAAATGAGGAAAACCCTTAAAAACACCCAACCCTTGCCACTTATTCCCAATGGGGTTTTATTATTAAGTATTCTGTGCCTGCTCACAGATGTCTTCCTGACCTCACACTCTGCAGAAGCAGTTGACCTCTGTCCCTGCCACACCCCTTCTTGTGTTGGCTATCTTTATTTCCACAGCAGCACTAATCACTACCAAAAATTAACTTCTTTATTTTTTACTTATTTATCATCAGTCTTCAATCTCTAGAAACTTGAAGAGAACAAGGAAATATCTGTGTTGTTCAGTGCTACCATTTGCATGAAATGCCGGGTGGCGTTTGCTCATGATGGTTGAACTGAACACATAGAATCTTCATGTGTCAGGGAGTTGTCACATGAAAGCTTAAGCTCTGGATTCTGAAATCCAGTCATCCAGCCTTTTATGTTTATTTTCTGTGTGTCTTTCCAAAACAAATCTTTGAGAAAGGCTTGTATCACATTCCCAATTTAGAGATCAGAAAATCAAGAGCCACAGGAATAGAGTGCTGGCTGTTTGTGTCACACACAGGTTTTGTGGTGTTATCAGTATGATTTCTTCTGCTGTACACTGACTTTTCCACTAGTAGGTTTTCCTTAAGAGGTATCTAACTTTACTCTTCCCTCACCCCTTAAATCAAACATAGTCTTCACCACAAAATAGACTCACTACAGAAGGATTTGAGGGATGACATGGTGTGAATTCTGCTGTTTAGTCTTCTCTGTCATTCTTCTGAGATTCAGGGAAATATTTTTAAAACATTTCCCCAAACATAGGATTGTATATGTTCCCGTTTTGCTGTTCTTCTTCCTAAACTATCACCTGAATATTTTGGCCTTCTCTCAGTGGAAGTTCACATTCTAGCCATCCTGAGCTGTGAAATGGCAGAAGAGAAAGAGCTGGACTTGTTCTCACACTCACACGTATGGAGCATTTGACCTTCGGCACTAAAAATGACCTATACTAATTTCCAGAGTGCATTTCTTCCCCATCTCTTTAGTACTACACCACCGTACCACCCATTCAGCTTTTTTATACCTCTATCTATCTATCTATCTATCTATCATCTATCTATCTATCTGTCTATCATCTGTGATTCTGAGGCTGGAACCCAGTGTCTCACACATGCTAGATATGACTCTACCTCCGAGCCACAACCCCAGCCCCACCCATTCAGTTTTGTGGTCACTATGAAGAATGGCCTTGGGCACATGTCACACACACACACACACACACACAGACATCTCTTGTGGGGAGTCCAATAGGTACTGCTGACATCAGCATTTGTCAGGTGCCAGCAGCTCCACATGAGCCAAAAATTATAGCAATTGCACTAATGATGGTGGTAGCCATATCAACATCAGTAATCAAAGCAAAATGGCAAAATCAATATAGTTATGCTCAGACTTAGGCTCTGATGTGTGTTCTTTTCATGTGCAATCCCGAACTTAGGTCCTCTGGTTTTTCCAGAAACAGTCGATCCTGTGTATCTATAGACTCCACATCCATGGAATCAACCAAACTCAGATCAAAACTATTTAGAAAAAGATACATCTGCACTAGCCTGCACAGACTTTTCCTTGCCATTGTTCCCTAAACAATACAGTGTAACAACTGTTTACATAGCATTTACTCTGTGTTAGGTTTTACAAACATCTTTAGATGATTCAAAGCAAAGAAGAGGATGCACTTAGGTGCTGATGCAAATGACATAGCATTTTATATAAGGACTTGAGTGCCTGTGGATTTTGGTATTCTCAACGGGTCTTGAAACCAATCCCTAGAGGGTACCCAAGGACAAGTGTATTTTATTTTACTAGACTCTTAGGGCAGCAGAAAAGGGTCACATTTTTTGTGGTCCCTGTGTAGGAGACCACAAATCCAGAATCATTGATAGCAAGGCTTTGCTGTCAGATCACCAAGGCTCCAGCCCAGCACACTGCACACAGGGAAATTTATTGACAGATGTTATGTGAAGTATAAAGATTTTGCAGATGTTAATTGATAGGATGCTCAAATATGAATACAATGTCATGGAAAAGAGGTTTTCGGTTCTTAATGTGACTCTTTCACATGTACTAGCAGAAAAATAAACTAGCATATGAAAAGTGCACACAGTCTATCTACTGAGAGTCATTAATGATGTGGAAATAGAAATTGAGTGTTACCTCCAAATATTGCCCTCTATCAAGATTGTAATATCTATTTCTGAAATCTATGATGGGCTAAAGTAAAGGCAGAAGGCAGTTATGCAATATTTCACTTAAATAGGCATTAATGAAGCATTGACGTGTCAACAACTAAAATACAATACTGAGTCATTCATGCATAGAGAAGAATATATTACAGTACTTGCCCCAGGGATTTTATAGATTAGATCAGGAGTCAGGCATTTGAAGTGCTTTCAGAGCCAGAAAGATAATATCAATGTGTAAATCTAGGCAATGCATAATAGGGACTGGTAGAGATTGTGGCAAACTAGAAGCCCTTGGCCTAACTAAAAGAGGCCATCTGGATTCAGCTCCACTTGGGAGTTACCCTGCAATCATGTTGGCCCAATGTTGACAGACCTTCCAATTTTGCAGAAGAAGTTGGACTCTGGTGTTGTTACCCTTGTAACCGGTGTCGAGTCCTGCTTCCTCAGGTGTTGAAGAATAACGCCGTAGAAGCAAACCGAGGCAAGTGTAGAGTGGAAAATAAAGTTTTATTAAAGAAAAGTAAAAGCAGACTTCTCCCGGGTGGAAGAAGGGGACCCAAAGGCGGAATCCGTGTGGTGAGTAAATCCTGTCCTTTTTATAAGTTTTACTCTCTTGTTCCCTTCCCCCTCATTCTTCCTCTCTGTCTAGGCCCACTTTTGCATGTGAGTGGTAAAAGCAGAAAAGCAGACGGCAGGGCAGGGGAAGGGCTGAAGCGATAACAGGTAATGTCCCAGCAGGTGTTAATTAGCAATTCCTTGCCTACAGTTCTTGATAAGGACAGGTAGATCTGGTTATCAATGGGTTCTGGAAATCTTTGACATTCCATTCCCCAAGGCAGCCTCCAACTTCCAGATGTAGGTGTTTTTTTCATGTCCTTCATTTTCTCGATTTGACCCGATTTTTTATTTCTACACTGACTACCTAACCAGTTCTGGCTACAGTGTGTGTCCATAGAGTCCTCAGACATTATGGGTACAGGAGGATCTTTGGCAACAATCTTCAGTTCATCACATAAGCCTATTACACCACTGAAATGGTGTGTTCATAAACACTCTTAGATAATGACTTTTCTTGCATACCATCACAGAAGAGCAACTGATACCCTTTGAAGCAGGAATTCAAAAACAGAGCAGAAAGTTTTCCATTATGTCAAATCCTGCCTGATCATAGGCAGAAACAATGTTGATCCAGGTTCTGAATTCTGTAGCAACTGAGAAAAATAGTCCTTGTCATCTTCAATGATATGAAGACCTTGACATGCCCCACCAAATACCTTCTCCAATCTAAATGAAGTCAGCTCCTGTAATCATTACCACTGTTGCTTGAATTCAGTTCCTCTTACCATGCCGGTCAGAGTTTTCTGGATATATTTGACTTTTGTGTCCTTCTCTAAATAAGAGGTCAGAAGCAAACCCATCCTGAACATAGAACTGAAGGGACACCTACCCTGTAGTCCTTTTGACAGATAATGCCGTCCCATTCCTGATCCCTAAAGAGCTTGGAATCTATTGAGAACCTGTCTTTCCCACTCTGTCCAGTGTGTCAGAGGAGTTTGCAGTCAGTACATTTCTTCCCCTCCTCCTGTCCCTGCATAGCTATTGTGGGTGACTCCCACAGGCTGCCACTGATGTCCAGTGCTCCTCTCGATGCAGATCATCCCAGGGGGTTGTGTGACCACTCTCTCCTTGTGTCTTCCAGGTGGAAACACGTCTCTGTTTTTGCTTATTCCAGGGTATTCCCTCCTAGCTGTTCTTTTTTTAAACTTTCCTTAATTTCCAAGTTTGAGTATTTGCTTTTTCTTGCCCAAAATATGATCGATAGAAATATGTAGGCTGTTTTCTCATAAAATTGACCTATTAATGTCCTTATTATAATGAGTATGAGGTTCAATGAGATAACGAATGGGTAATGGTCATGATGACTTTTCCTCCTTTTCTTCCCTACCCATTCGGAGATAGAAAGTCAACAAAGTCTGGAATCTGGATCAAAAATTGGTGTCCCACAGACTGGAGTCAAACTGTGGCAGTGTTTTGTAAGCTAACACATTCTTTATCAGACAGTATGACATAAAATCCAGGCTCCAGGGTCTTATGCAAAATTAGAAGGTCTGTTAACAGTTGGGCATTACGACCATGGGACAACTCCCAACTGGAGCTGAATTCGATTGGCCTTTTTTTCGGTTGGCTCTGTGGTTGGCCACAGTCTCCACCATCCCCTACTGTGCATGGACTGACTTCACAAATCACCTGCCTGGCCCTGTAAGCACCACAAATGTTTGAATCCTGGTCTAAATTATGAGCTCCGAGAGGGCAAGTACCATAATGTATTCTCCTCTGTATGTGACAGACTCAGTAATGTATTTTAGTTGAAGAAACCACTTTGTTTTCACTTCTTGGTTCCAGACACCTCTATCACCGCCACCTCCCACTCCTACTCTAACCATTTGCTGTTCTAACAATCTCAGCATCCCTTAGTCTGGGCGAGTGAAAGTGGAGACAGAAGAGAGGGTCTTGGCAGAGGCAAGGAGACTGGGTCAGGGTAAGAAAAGGCTGAGAATACAGGCTACAGGTCAAACTGATGGGCTAGAGCATGCCAGGCTGTCCTGGAGGAATCATTTGTTTGTTTGTTTGTAGTTCTATGTGATGTCTCCCTAATTGACTTAATATGATGTGCCCTGATTTCCTCATTCCTGTTGCTTAATATTCAGATCTGAACCTTCTCCAGGTTTGAGCAGTTAATGCTCCTAAAGCTGCAAGCACAGTCCTTCTGCTCTGCTATCCAGAGTTAATTACCCTCCCTGCACTACCCTGGAGTGGGCCAGCACCAGTGTGGCTAGGCCTTGGACAGGCAGTGTCCAGGGCCCAGCTCCTGATTCGGTTAGCTAATGGGGAGGTAATGACCCGGTGGCTGCAGATCACTCTCTCCCTCTGCCCTGCTTAAAAAAAATACAAACAACAACAACAAAAAGCCCCACTCAGACCAGCATCCTATTATTCCCTTTTTAATAAGGGCCTGGAAATGTCAGCCTTAGTTATTATGCCAGCAGGTGCCCAGACTTCAAAGTGGGCACCTGTCACCGGAGGGATAATTGACTTTATTCAACCAATTGTCTCTCCCCGTTGTAATCAAGCCATTTCAAACAGATTTTTCAAACTGTTCTTTTGAGCGGTGGGGGAGGCGGTGGTGCTGGTAGACGGCAATTACCATGATGGGGGAGAAGCTGAGGCCCTGAGCAGAGCTGTCTGCCTCTGAGGGTGGTGTCTGGCCCAGGGGAGGTTTGTAGGTGTGATTAGGGAGAGAGGTGGGGCCTCCAGCTCCCTTGATCCCAGCCTTCTGCTTGTTTATTTAGTTTGCCTCTGGCTGTGGTTAGACACTCCCCAATCTGCACAGGGTTTTCAACAGCAGGTGCCCTGAGGGGACAACAGCAGGGTAGACCTCTGAGCCCAAAGCCTCCCTTGAGGACCTAGGTGCAATGTAAACTTCAAAGAGGTGAGCAAAGCTGTGAGCCAGATGGTGTAGAGGCCTCTGCTCTCCTAAAAGGAGCTAAATTTTTCTTAATCACAGGGTCTTGCTGGATTTGATGGATCTGGTGATCCATGGTACAGAAAGCTAAGGATTTGAACCAAAGGGACCCTCAGGCAGTAAAGGCATTCAGTGGCCCTCAAATTCCCTGCAGAGTAAACAAAACAAGTGCTGGCTTTTCTGATGGGCTCTGAGAGGGTGGGAATACTGTGTGCTTAAAAGAAAAATGAATTTGTTCACAGTTTGGCCACAACTGGAAAGGCAGCAAATCTGCCGTGCACCTGTCCTGTGGGAAAATTACAATTTGTAGGAACAAAAGCTAGGAAACATACATATGTAGATTCAGTCTGGCTGCTGCACTAGCCAGAGACGCATTATAATTCATCTCATTGGCACCCACCCAGGTCAAGGGCAGCAGCTTTTTGGTTCCTGTTCTCAGCATGAGAAAGGTGGGATGGAGAAATACAGGTTATCAGGAAACTGGGGAGCCAAAACCAATTTGGGGCTTTTAATTTCAATGGTGCTCTTTTACAGAAGGACTCAGGAGCTGGTTTTAGATTTTAGATTTTAAAGCATAAAGTTGGGGTGAGGGCTGTTCAGCGAGATGAAGTCCTGTTCCCAAATGAGAAATCTTATAATATATAGAAGTGCCTGGTTTGGGTTCCTGGCTCAGCCACGGTCTGACTTGAGCAGGTGAGTTGAGGTCTCAATTCCATCTTCTCAATGACAAAATGGGATGAAAGTATTGTGAAAATAAATGAAATATTCAGCTGTCTAGCCCAATGACTTGAATGCATAGCACCCTTTAGTTGCTCAGTGAAGTGGAGGTGGGACAGACCCAGCGTCCTGACTGTCCTGCCAGTCCCTACGGTGCAGGTGCCCTGAGATCCCAGTCTCCAACACCATCAAAGTCTGTGTCCTCCGAATATCTCCATGCCCCTGCCCAAGGGGCTCATGCTGAATAGGAACTCACTAACATAAGGAATCTCTCCCAAGTCTAATTCTAATTCCTTTGAAAGAGAATCCTTTTTGTACCTCTCTTCTGGCACTCGATGCTTTCAGTTTTCTATAATTTTCATTTACATATTGAGCATCCTATCTCCAGGGTGTTCAATTCTCCAGAGGAGACCGTCCTGTGTCAATACCTATACTCTCTGGTGTTTTATGCACAGTAAATTAATTAAGTTAAAAATATGTATGTACACATAAACATATTAGTATGAATGTTTTCGTATGCATATGTTTGTATAGATGGATTTTTAAAATCTATATACTATCAATTATTAATGCCAATAAGTCCCCTATGAATTAAATATGAGTATTACTAAGTAAACACATGGCTAAGCCTGGGTCTCTTAGAGTATTTAAATATGCCTTGGGAGCCAACTCTCTCATTCTTTGTCACCAAGAATGACTGACTTTTAGTGAAGAAAAATATTCAATAAAATAAGAGTTTGTCCTGACCAAACCGTGGCAGAAGGACCTTAATGAACTCATTCTTTTTCTGTTACTGAGGCATTAGTCCTGATTGGGTGGAAGGCAAAGATCAAAAGGAGAATCTTTCAATGAATCAAAATGAAGTCTGTAAAAAATATATATATATATGTGTATATATATATATTGTAAATTATATTTTAAAAAAAGGAGAATCTTTTATACAAGAGGAGGAAATGGCATCAAGGAAAGCTGTGTGAGGAATTAATAACTCTGTACAGGTCAGCCAGACTATGGAAAGAAAGGAAGGTAAAGCAAAGTGAGGACATATTGGGATGGCTTTCATCCACTTAATCACCCAAGTGAGTGTGACCCAGAGCTTCAATTCCAAGGAGTTTTGGGGAGCTAGGTTCTGGATTATATGAGTTATATAAAGTCTTCTAATCCTATCAAATAGCAAGTGGTGTAGAAGTTTTAGCTCTTTTTAATATTACTATTGAAGTGTGGATTTTCTCACTGACCCTGGTGAGAGTATTAGAAATAATCATAGATTTTCATGTCCCCGTTGTCTCACAATATATCACTACTCGAAGGACGCGGCAGAGACGGGAAAAGGCAGCCATGCTGCTCACCAGTGTTGGCTTCATGAGCACACGGCCAGAGCAGTCGCAGGGAGCTCTGCTCTCAGTGGGCCCACATGTGGGATTATACCGTGCTGAAATTGTTAACAATTTGTCATTGAATTTGTTTTGTAAGTGCAGTTCATTGGGACAATTGAGGCTGCAGAGATTCAGAGGCCAAGTTCAGGAGTACTCCTGCCTCCTACCCCTCCCTGAAATGGACCAGACTCCACCCAGCAATTGCAGCTGCCTTCCCTAGAGGAGGGCTGGGGGCATGGACCAGTGTGCTCTGAGACACAGAGAGGATCAGCGCTCAGGCCTGAAGGATCTCTGGGTCCAACAAGGGTGCAAAATTAACTAGCAGATGCAAAATACTAGGAGAGGTTGAGAGAAAAAAAGAAAGAAGGAAAAAAATTTTCTTCTGCTTTTTAAACAAAATACCCAACAATTTCCTTTTGTGTAGGGTCCTGAAAACGATGGAGCCAGCTCTGACGCTCAGCCTTTGGGTGCCACGTGCTGATATTCAGAGTGGTTCCTTTCGTGGACCCCCGGCCACTTCACTCTGTGGGCTCATGGGCAGGCATAAGCAGAGGGTGGGGTCACAGACTGCAGCTGTTGCCTTTGATTTTTATAACACACTTATATTTCAGATAGTGGATATTCATGCTTTTCAGAGGCTGGATAGTGTTCTGTATAAACAGAAAACCTGGAGTCCACTTGGTGAGATTTGACTGAAGGTTTTGATTTGGGATTATGACCTTGTAATCTTGTTTCTCCTTAGTCTGTAACTCTGTGAGCTCAGGTGGTAGTGAGGTTCCCAGAGATAGATTTTCTTGTGGTTTTACACTGAATATCACCCATTATAACACAGTACTGTGCTGTGTGTTGTAGTAAAATCTTCTTTCCACTTGCCTATCTTCCCAGCAAGCCTTCCACGTGACAGGAAAGAGTGGTCCTAACACTGCCTGAGTCACAGGTAAACTCCCCACCCCAGCATTGGCAACCTAAAATCATCTTGCGTATATTTCAATTGAAGTATTCTAATCAGGAATGCACACTCCAGGGGTAGTTAGTAGTTTAATGAATTTAATCAGAAGCCCACATTCTAGGAGAAGCTACTCTAAGACCTTGACTATTTTTAGAACATTTACCTATTAGCAGGAAAAATATTATAGATGATTTTTTATTGGTGAAGTGAGTGGTTGTATTAAACAGCCTATAAATAATTATAAAGAAGTAGCTTCCCTTCCATGTTTGGGTTCTAAGTGTCCCACCAGGCTACACCTGTTAGAGTAGTGTCTTGGGCCAGCGGACTCCATTACATTTGGTGGCCAGTTCCACTAAGGACAGAATTTCTTGCTTTTTATTTGTTTTTAGATCACAGTAATAAATGTAGTCTACATCATGACTTTGGGACACACACACACACACACACACACAAACTTGAAGGAAAAATTTCCAGAGAAAGTGGTACATTAAATTATACAATGTCTTTTGTTATTTTCTGTCCAGGTTAATTCTACTGTATTTCATTTCGTCAATTCTTGGTTGCAACCCCTGAATTCATATCAGAAAACACTAGTGAAATGCAAACTGCAGTTTGAAAATTCATAAGTTAGAGGAGCACTAGGCAGCTTTTCATTACTATAATGAAATATATGAGACAGACTAACTTGATAAGAAAAAGGTTTATTTAGTTCACAGTTTCGTTGACTGAAAGTACACATGGAAAGTGCAGGCTCTGTGGCCAGAGCTGCTTCTTGACTACCTCACATCATCGCAGAAGCATGTATGGGAGGAAGTGGTCACATCTCAAAGCCAGGCAGCAGAGAGAGTGGGAGGAGACAGGTGTGCCCTTATATCTTGTGAGAGCTAGCAAGGTCACATGAGAGCTGCCTCACACCCCCAGGGTCCTAATAATTTTCCACTAGGCCTCATCTTTTAAAAATTCTACCATCACCTAATGCCACCACCCTGGGAACCAAACCTCCAATTATGTGTACCCTTAGGGGACACCCAAACCATATCAAATGGTAGCAAGAGGGCCAGCAGAATCTTGTCACTAGAATATCATTGCATGTACCATGAATGAGTTTTTCCTGCAAGGTGTTGCTTAGAGGGCCTGACATGGCAAAGAGTGAGTGATTCATGGAGTTACAGAAGCAACGGAACCACATGTTTTTGTGACAGGGTGCTAATGAATGCTTGTATTGTGGGGCAGAATTTGGTCTGGGACTGTTTCTATTCTAACGTACCATCTGGTAATGAAGAGATAGGTGAAGAGATCTGTACATCTGGACATTGATAACTGCCCCCCCCCCAACTAATAATTATGAATAACCACATCAGTTTGGTCAGTTTGTAATCAGTTTGGGTTTTGTTGTTGTGTTTTTGTGTTTTTTTGGTACCAGGGATTGAACTCAGGGGTGCTTAACCACTACTGCACATTCCCAGCCCTTTTATGTTTTATTTAGAGTTGCTTAGGGACTCACTAAATTACTGAGACTGGCTTTGAACTAGCAATCCTCCTGCCTCAGCCTCCTGAGCTACTGCGATTATAGGTGTGCACCACAGTGCCTGGCTCAATATGGTTTTTAAAATGAAACACCATCAGGCATTGCAGTGGGTTGGATTGTGCCACCCAAAAGACAGGTCTACCCCAAACCTGTAAATGTGACCTCATTTGGAAAAGGGGTCTTTGCTGAAATAATCAAATTGTGAATATTCATGCTTTTCTGGGGCTGGATGGTGTTCCATATAAACAACAACAACAACAAAACCCTGGAGTCCACTTAGTGAGATTTGACTGAATATTTTGACTTGGGATTATGCCCTTATAAGGCCCAATTATCTGGGTGGGTCTGAAATCTAAAGTTAAGTGTCATCATAAAAGGGAAAAAAAGGAGGATTTGGGAAGGAAAAGGACAAGACAGGGGCATGTGGAGATGGAGGCAGGGCTGGGTGATTCAGCCACAAGCCAACAAATGCCTGTAGCCACCAGAAGGTGGCAGAGGCCAAGAGTGGATTCTTCTCTAGAGCCTCTGCGGGCAAGATGGCCCTACTGACACCTGGAGCTTAGACTTCTGATCTCTGTTGCTGTGAGAGAATGAAATGTCTGTGGTAGTTTCAGGCTACCAAGTCTGTGGTGATGTGTTACGGCAGCGTCAGGAAACTAAACCAAGATTATATGGACAAAACCCACAGACTAGAACTCTCTGGTAACAGTGCCAGTCACTCAGTCTCCACCAGTCGAATCTCGTTCTGAATGAAAGACAGCCAATTCGCGTGTGTGCGGGGTGGGAACTGAACCCAGGGGTGCTCTACCATGGAGACACATCCCAGACCCTTTTAAAAATTATTATTGTCAGAGCTTTATTGTTATACGTAGTAGTTGGGTTCATCATGACAATCTTATAAATGCATGGAAATCGATTTCAGTTCATGATCCCCCTTTTCCCTCCCATCCTCCCTTCCCTCTCCCATTCTCCTTCCTCTACTCTACTAGACTTCCTTTCACTCATCTATTTATTTATATTTGATTGGTTCTTTCTACCTATGCATAAAGGTGAAGTTCCCTGTGATAATATTTATGTATGTACATAACATGATTTTTAAAGTAGTCATTCTGCACTGCCTCCCCTAACCCATCCCTCCACTCTGCCCCTTGGTTTCCTTCTTCTATATTATTGATTTTCCCTTTATCTCTATGCTATCTTATCCTCCCAACTCCCTTTCCTTTATTTTGCTCTAGCATCTGCATATGAGAGGAAACATTTGACCTTTGAGTTTCTGAGTTTGGCTTATTTAACTTAACATGAAATTCTCCATTTCTATCCATTTATGGGCAAATGTCATAATTTCATTCTTTTTTATGGATGAATAGAATCCCATTGCATTTATATGCCACAATTTCCTAATCCATTCATCTACTGACAGGCACCTGGGTTGATGCCATGATTTAGCTATTGTGAATTGTGCTGCTAGAAACATTGAGATGGCTACATTGCTGTAGTATGCTGTGGTGGCTATATTGCTGTGGTATGCTGATTTTAGATTGTTAATCTCTGACCCTTTTTATTTCTTATATTGAGATAGGGCCTCATTAAGTTGCCCAGACTGGCCTTGAACTTGCATCCTCCTGCCTCAGCCTCCCACGTGGCTGGGAATACAGGCATGTGCCACTGTACTAGGCTAGAACAAAAGGTATAGTATGGTTTTCTTCATTTTGCCAACTTGTTCACAGTTGACTTTCAAGTTTGATTCAAAATATTATGAAACATCATTTACCACCTCTGATAGTATTCATGGCTCAGTATTCCCTAGGACAACAGGACAAATACTCAATTATAAGCATCTTTCAAAAATTGTGGGGTGCATGCTTATTATATGGAAACAAAGATGAACAAAACTTTGTCAAGAAGGAGTAAGCAGATTTATATGACCAGGGCAAGGATTCCAAGATATTTTATTTCCTTAAGCAACGGTGACCCTGGCTTTGGCATTGCTGGAAGATCAAAGTGCTATCTTTGTGCTAGTAAAGAAAAATGGCAGCTTATCCATCAGGATTCAGGATTCGAGATGGGTCCCATGATAAGACAGGCAGCATCTTTACAAGCAACACAACAAAAGAGAAAACAGGAATATAACATCAGAACCTCATATTTACCTTAGAAAATCAGATTAAATACGAACATCACAGACCCTCACATAGAGCTTGTTAACTTTTTGAAATTGGTTTATCTACAATAACACTCCTGAAAAACAAGTATTTAAAAATTTTCTTTTGAGGCAATTGCTTCCCTTCCACAAACCACTTAACTAAACAAGCGTCTTTGTTTTAACTTCAAACATAATGTGATACAGGTGTATATTTCAAGGCCAAATGATAATGGAAAAATAGATTATTTTATTTATTTTCAATGGTTACCATGACAGGATAATTTGATCATTTCTACAGAATCATTAAATCAGAAAGGTTGCAAGTATCATGTAAATTGTATATGCAAATTGCCTTTGATAACACCAACATTCAATTGCCTCTAGAATCTAATAAAGCAAATGTTTTCGGTTTGCCCAGCAGCATTTATTTATCAGGGCCAACATGAAAATGACATTTGGGAGGAACTTAAATGACATAAAAGCCATTATAAAATGACAGTCTCATGATGATCTTGTTAACTGCTGTGGACATTTATGAGTACTCTGTTTATTAGACAATTCCATTTCACTTCATGTTTCCAATTTTTCCTTTTAAATTTTTAAAAACTATTTTAATATGCTAATTTATTTTTAGGGTTTAAGATAGATCTGAACTCGTATTACTCCATTTTTGCAACACATGTCAAAAGATATACTTTCTCCATTACAATGACTCATGCAATATCTGGGGCCACACTTACAGACTGGGCTAGGTTGGGTCATCTGAACATCTCTGGATCAATCACTGCAGTGACAGGGTTGGGGTTCTCCTATTAGCACCCCTTCTGGAGTGTGCAGGGTTCCAGTGGGGAAAGATTATCTCCAGAGAAAAGAGTAGCTGTATTGTCAATGGAAAGGAATTAAGGGTGGAGCTATTCAGAAAAACCTTCAGGTACATGCACATACACACACTTACACCCCTGAGGGGTTGCACTCATGGTGTACATACACAACCACACAAACCTACAGATGTACTTGTAAAAACTGAAAACTTAATGGAAGATGATAACACACATCTATGGGTGTGTGTTAGTCACAGATCTAGATGGTGGGATTATTAAGGTATATAAACACATTGTTTCTTGGACTTGACCAGATTTTGGTTATTTTGTCTTTTTATACACAAATTTGTGTAGGCTTTACTGAAACGGATTTATTACTGTCAATGAAAACTGTGTAGATTTAAAGCTGTGACTAACCCTTTGGAGGGAGAAGAATTCTAGGCAATTAGAGAATAGAGGAGACAGTGTGTCTCTCAGAGAACTCCTGTTGACCAGAAGCATATTCATTTAATGGAATAAATGAATGGTCAGTGATCAGAACAGCTTTTGGTCAAGGCTTTAGGACTGCCAAACTGTTTTTGCTTCTTGTTCATCTTCTGTGCATCCCAAGAATAAGCACATCTTTTGTCTGTTTTGCTCTTGTCATTCTCAGACCTGGATTACACATCAATTCTGACTAATTCATCCATTCAAGTTCAGTTGGGAAGGTTTAAAACTCCTTCCCTTGAAGAAGAATTCTTTTATTCAAACACTCCTTCTACCCATGAGAAACAAAACATTATCCAATTATAAACTATTCTAAAATCTCTCATTTTCTAAGCATATATTATGTGCACACGAATTTCATTTAATTCAATAAATTCTGGGTCACCTTTCCATATTTTAGACAGGAAGGAAAGACATGGAAAGGTTATATAATTTGTGCAAATTCACACAGTTTGAAAGCGATTGGACTGGGATTTGAATACAAATTGATTCCAAGCCTGTGATCTTGAAAAGGGAGAAGCTAATGCTGCCACATCCTAGCTATGTGATTTTCTTATCTGTAAGGTCAGAGTATTTGTAAATCCTGCCCAGCCTATTCATGGACTCCTGGCACGTTCTATAGGATGACACTCAGGAAAGAGGTCTGCACATAATGAATCATGCATGCACACATGGGGTGTTCCTTCCAAAGACTGAGACTCTAGGAGAATGCCCAGAGAGAGGGTAGAAGCATGTCTAGTGAGACTTAGGGACTAAGAACATCAGGGGGTTGCACCATGAGTGGAGAAGGATAAAATGACTATATAGCATAGCAAGTCTGCAATTTGGGCTGGCAAGAGCCCAGGCAAGGTCTATGTAAAGTCAGGTGACTAATTGTCCTAGTTTGCTTGGGACAGAGGAATTTTCCATGATGTGGGAATTTCTTTGCTAAATCTGGAGAAGTCCTGAGCAAGTCCACGTGAATCAGCTGCCCTGGTTAAGGTGGAAATGACTTGTCATCCCAGTAGCACTAAAAGGCATCTGACCAAGGAATATGATTTTGGGAACAGTCATGTGAACGCAGAGAGGAAAATCACCTTGTGGTGTAGTTACTAGCTGCTTAGGGGGACCTAAGGACTGGACAGCTCCTTGGGGACATTACTCATGGTTCACAGGTGCCAGCCATCTCTCTAGTTCTCTTGGAAATGTAGAAGGAAAGGATTCATTTTCAGCAATCATGGAAAAATCAGTGAACCCCTCAGAACTGAAGCAGTTCTCCTGCAAATTCATAGCACTCTGGAAGTCAACTCCTCCCTTGGTTGTAGGCCTGTGGTCATCCATTTGGATTATGACACTCAGTCTTCTCCAGGGAGGAAGGGAGAGCTTGACCGGGAGTTAGGAGCCAAGAACGCAAGCATCTAGAGTTGGCATGCAGCCTTGCTTTCCAGTGTGATTCCTAACCTGCCCTTTCCTTAGAAGATCCTCTTTCCTAGAGGGTTACTCAGACCTCTGACTGTGGAATTCTTGAGCTCTCTCCACTAGTATCATGACCTCCTACCCCATTCCACATCATTCTTCTATGGAAGACTCTCCAGTCTTACAGTGTACAACCAGTCCTCCATTTCAGATGTGTTCAGTACAGGGCCAAATGGCCAAGGTTCAGCTCTGGTGGCAACATTTTGTATCAGCTGCATCCCCTTCAGAAAGTTAAAATAAGGATTAATTTGCTTGGAGGATTAAATGAGTTAACACAAGCAATGTGCAAGAACAGTGCCCAGAAGCTAGTGTGTGCTCAGTAAAGATTAGTGCTTATCAATTTTCTCCACCTACCTGCTTTTTGCACTAAAGTGCTCTCCTGTTGCTTTCTCTGGAAAGTGGGATTCGAAAAGGTTCCCTTCTTTGGTGTGGTAAGAGGAACATAATTTTTTAAAAGTGCACGATTTTTCTTCAACATTATAGAATTCCTGAAAGTTTTGGTTTTCTAGTATGCTAATCGGGGCTAAGAGACCTCAAAAGAGGATTGAAAAAGGTGCATGTTTGGCCAGTCCTTCCTAGGCATATCCATAGAGATTCCCCTTGGAGTATAAGGATAGTATTAATCCTGTGTTAGGTAGTTTCTGTCAGTGTAACAAAATACCCAAGACAATCAATTTAAAAAGAAAGGCTTATTTTGGCTCACAGTTCTGGAGGTTTCCGTCCATGGTTGGTTGGTGCCATTGCATTTGGGCCTGAGGCAAGGCCACACACACGATAGCAAGGGTGCATGGTGGAGGAGGTCAGTTCCTGTAATGGAAGTCAGTAAGTAGAGAGAGAGGAAAGGATGAAAGTCCTGATATCTTTTAGAGCATGACCCCAGTGACTTAACTTCCTCCTACTAGGACCCTCTTTCTAAAGGTTCTACCACCTTCCAATAGCACCTTGGTCTAGGAACCAACCTTCAATACAAGGCCTTGGGGAAATACTTATCTAAACCATAGCAATCACTCTGGCAGACTCTGTTGGTCCCCAGACTGTGAGCCATTTCAGAGATTTGTTCAGCACCTGGCTTAAAGGGAGAATAGAGTCAATGCCTGTCTGCTGAAGTGGCTTCAGCAGTGCCCCCTGACATGACTTTCATCTGATATTAGGGATCAATGAACCACGTTTTCCTTCCTGTGTTACTGAGTCAGTTAGTAGTGGAGGAGGGCTAATCTTGACGTTTTGTTCTTTAAACCGATTAGTAAATCTGCCTTACAAGGAAGATTATTGAGAAAATTATCATAAAATGCCTTTAGTTCATGAGCAAAAATAGTACTTAAATAGAGGTTACATTACACAGTTGAGCTGCCTTTCTGTTTTCCAAATTAGGCTTTCTGTAGAACATCCATTGTATTTCCTCTTTAGTCTTCTGTTTCAATACGTTTTAGACAAGATAGAAACTTTTTCAGGATATAGCCATCAATATTTCTCAGTGAGAATACCAACTCTTCTATAATTAAATTGCCTTCTCATGCTAATTTGTGTGCCCCCCTGTAATCTCCCTTTCATCCAATTAAAAACATCACTCATTGACAATGCTTAAATAAAATTAAAAGACAAGTAAAGAAGTAAAAAGGGACAGAGCTTAGAACCATTCAAACTGGATTCTGCCCAGTTAGGTTATTTTCCTCCTTTTGGTCTTAGCATATGGTCACTTGTGATACAGCTGAATTCTGGGAATGTGTATGATGGGCAACCTCTTTATATTGGTACCTGTCACTTACACATCTTGGAAACATTTTTAAAACTGGAAAAGAAGGAGCCGGGCACTGTGGCATATGCCTGTAATCCCAGTGACTCTCGAGACTGAGGCAGGTGGATTTTGAGTTCAAAGTCAGCCTCAGCAACTTAGCAAGGCCCTAGGCAACTTAGCAAGACCTCATGTCAAAATAAAAACATAAAAAGGGCTGGAATGTGGTTCAGTGGTTAAGTGCCCCTGGGTTAAATCCCTGGTACAAAAAAAAAAAAAAATCAAAACAAAACAAAAACTGGAAAAGACGTGAAAACAGTATGTTTTTCTCATTACAAAATTGTGTTCTAAAGGATTTCATTCCAGATAAAACAGACTTTCCTCAGCAACTTAATACAGAGATGACATAATCCTTGGCTAATGACCGTATATCCTGGTTTAGTCCACATTTTTTGCTGCTGCAACCAAAAGACCTGACAAAAACAATTTTAAGGAGGAAAAGTTTATTTGGGGGCTCATGGTTTCAGAAGTCTCAGCCTATAGAGAGCTGATTCCGTTCCTTCATTCCTTGGGGCTAAGTGTGAGGTAGAAGGTCATGGTGGAAGAGTGTGGTGGAGGAAAGTAGCTGGGAACATAGCCACCAGAAAGCAGAGAGAGATAGAGAGAGATAGATAGAGAGAGAGAGAGAGAGAGAGAGAGAGAGAGAGAGATCTTTCTCCTTTTCTCCACTTTTCAGGGACAAAATATATACCCCAAAGGCACAATGACACACCTCCCCCAGCTATCTCCTACCTGCCTCCAGTTACAATCAGTTAATCCCCATCAGGGGATTAATTCACAGATTGGGTTAAAGCCCTTGTAACCAATTATATCACATCTCAGATTCTGGCATTGTTTCACACATGAGCCTTTGGAAGACTCTTAATATCTAAACTATAACATAATCCATTGATGTGGTAGAACAGGAGAAGTAGAATTCACTAGAATAGCAACACAAAATATAAACTTTCACATCTTCTCATACAATTTTAGAAACTCAAATACCCAACTCCAAAATAATGAAATGATGGTTCACGTTCAAAACAAGATGGAAAGCGATAGGAAGAGAAAACATTTCCCAAAATGTTTTGAAATAGCACAATGTCTCATGCCTCTGATTTAAATTTTAAATGTTGGTAAATCTAGGCAATTGATTCTTATCAGCCTTCCCCATTCTTTGGTTTATTTTTCCACCTTGACCCTCTCAGTTATTCTGTTCCCCCTATAATGAAGACACACTTCCTAATTCTTTCATTAATGTTGGCCTCTCGAGTCTGATTTAGCCAGAATGGCTGTGGTAATATGCAGACTTTAATAGGGAAAGGAAATAGCTAATTATTCATGTTCTCAAAGGGAGCCATGAAGTTCCTAGAGAAAAGGTACATTTGTCTATCTCAGAATCACATACCATAGCACAGAGTCTCAGGCCTAAGAGGATGAACTGTGTGGCTAGTGTCAGAGTCTTAGCCAGAAAACCTTCCATAGCTAGTCCCTAGATTTTTGCTTGCCTTGCATTTGTTGTGGATGAGATAAGAAATGGGTGACAAGAAATCACAAAGGGTACTTAACCACTCCAGTTAGTTCCCAAATTACTATGTGACTTCTGAAAAAATTAAAGACACAAATCCGCCTATTGACACAATATAAGGAGGACTGTGTAATCATGGAACCAGCTGGAACTCTTAGCAGTACCCAAGATGTTGGCCAAAGGAAGAGCCAATTCCAGGCAGGCATTCTTACGGGAATTGTGCAGTGGCACCTCACATTGCTATGCTCCTGCCCTCTCTCCACCCTCCCTTTACAGTTTTCTCTCATATCCTCTCTTCACACTCACGGCTAAATTCTCTCACTAGATATGAGGCATCCTTAGGCATTTACACCTATGAACTCATTTCACTAAGAAAACCTGAGTCTAGAGTTCATCAATTCAAATTGGAACATATAACTAGTAAGTGGTGGGACTACATTGATTGACTTTTCCTGTCTAATCAGTGTCAACAGTTTTAAAAGTTATTATCATTTTCAACATTAGCCAAAGTATGTTTTGGGAGGACAGAATCACAATCAACAGACCAGCCTGAGCTACTCATCCCATGTCAAGGGTGAATCAATGCCAACAGGGAGAAAAGCAGGAGCTCAGAAGCAGCAAGGATAAGTTGAGTGGGGCAACTGTAGTGGAGCAGAAGGGGTTACAGGCTTGCCTTCTTGGTGGTAGATACTGCTCATGGGTGTCTCCTCCTGTTTGCAGATCCTTCATATTCCTGCAGGGGAAGCTAGTGTTTGCTAGAGTTATGGAAGATGCATACAGTTGGGTGTGTTAAATCCAGAGAATTTTGGTAGAATAAAATTTCCAGAAAGATCCAATTAGACTTCCTTTACTTTTATCATTGTCTCATGAAATTCACAGCTGATTCTATTCTAGGAAAATGTTATTTTTCATTTATTCTGCTATTTCTTAGTTCACTAAGTGGTAGAACCACTTAGTGGTTGTATCAAATAAAGGAGTGGTGACCCCTATCCAAGGTTGTTGGCATCCTTCTTAAGATGTTCTCCATCTGGCAGCTGCTTAAGGATTATTATTTCCATTTCTGGTGTTTGAAATTTTACCATGAGCTCAACTCCTCCAGCATACGCATCAAAAGACATTTGTGGCACAATAGATGAGAAGGGAAGAGGGTGACAAGAAACCACAAAGAACACTCAACCGCTTCAGTTAGTCTGAGCACATCCATCTGGAAAGCACACTTCTGGGCCCACATGGACCAGTGTAGCCTGGAAAATTCAGATCTAGGATTGCATTGTGGCTTCATCACAGTCTAGTGGGAACTTGCTGTTCATTTTACCTCTTGATACCACCTCATTTTCTTCATTTGTAAAATAAGGATGATAATACATTAGAGTTCCTGACACAAAATTGCTCAATAAATCCCAACTGATACAACAGGATGCCCTAAGTCTCATGGTTTAACAGGAGGAAAGATTATTTCTCAGGTCATAGTCCAATGCAAGTGTTGGGGAGGGGCTCTGTTCCACATGGTCATTCAAGGATCCTGCCACCTTCCAGTGTGTATCTCCACCATCTTCTAGAACCTCATCATTCTCTGAATTTAAACCAAAGATGGGGAAACATGGCCAGAAAAAGAGAGAGGACAGGTTGAAATCAGTCCAGTCTTTAATAACTTTGCTCATAAATGACAGTCCTCATTCCAGCAGTTGTTCCCTTGCCAAGAATTCATTTCACCTAGATGTAAGGGGGCTGGAGAGGCATCTAGTGGTGTGCTTAGGAAGAGAAGGAGAACACAGATTCTGGAAAGCTTTTGCAGTCTCAGCTCATGCATTTTGAAGAATTGTGCTGAGAATTAGGTCAGATGCCTTGTGTTAAACACCAGGTGACATCCAGTCCAAATGTCAGCCCCCATGAATGGAGATACTGCTTCTATTAACCTCAAATCTCTGGGTCAAGGAAGTGAGGTTCTTACAACACACCTGGCAGGAAGACTAAAGTCTCAAGCTACCTTTTTAGTGTATATTGTGCCTAAAGTCTTCCCAGTCCTCAGGGTGGGGCAGGTTTTTTTCTCCTTTTTACAGTGGGCATTGATGTCAAGGCTGTCTCAGAGCAGCTAGGCTCTTAGAGAAGAGAAACAGCCAAAGAAAATAAAGAAAAATAATGCTAATGTTGACTTTAAGGTCTAAGGGAGTTGCAAATGCTAACCATTTCTTTTGTATTATGAAGATATGTTATCCTGCTTCCTCTGCTTTCTGGCTCTGAAACCTTGACACATTATTTGAATTCCTGAAGGCTCTACTTTTCCACTTGTAGAGAGAGGAAGGTGTTGTATGGATGGAATGAGTAGAAGGAACTCCCAGAGACCAGCAAAGGTCTGTCAATCTTAGTTGCAGGGCTCTCTTCCTCCTCCTTCTCTTTCTCCTCCTCCTTTTTCTATTCTTAACCTGATTATTACCCTTATTTTCATCTATACCTGAAATAGAATGCCTATACTAAATATATGTTGTACACTAGATTCCCTTAGACATGGAAGACATGTTCCAAGTCCCCTAGTGGGTGCTGGAAACTACGGACAGTACTGAATCGGAGACATACTATTCCTTTTCCCATGCAGTCATACCTATGGCAAAGCTTAATTTACAAATCAGGCACAGAAAGACATCAACAATAACTAACAACAAAGTAGAACAATTATAAACAACATACTGCAATAAGACACGTGAATTCTCAAAATATGGAATTTTCCATTTCATATTTTTAGGCTGGGATTGACCATAGGTAATGGAAAACATGGAAAATGAAACCACAAAAAAAGGGGGAATTATGATAATCATCTCGTGATTTTTCTCTTTGACCATTTCATGACTCTGGTGTACCTTTGCCAGCTGATGTGGTTAGAAAAGCCTGAACCGTGGCTCTGGGGAAGGCTGGATTCAATGCTGGTTCTAGCCGGTGGTAACTGTGGTGGATCCTCCAGTAATTCTCTCTGTGCATTTCCTCATCAGGAAAAAACACTAATAATAACACTCATTCCTTACAATAAAGGGTTGTGAAGATTTGTGGTGAATCATTCATTGCTGAGCTTGGCAATAAGATGAATGCTAACTTCCTCAACCCCTCATGAATTTGTAGGTGCCCTAAAACTACAGTCAACGGCAGCAACCTAGAACCTCAGAGGAATTCAGAAACAGAAACATTGGAATTTTTATTGATCATTGCAGTTCCATGGTGTTTTATCTGCCTTTATTATTAAGCCAAATAATTAAATATGAATGATCCAGGACCTGGAACATATGGCCCAGGAAATAAACAAAGGAGGAGTGAATGAATGAATGAACGTAACTCTTGATATTGTGAACAAATATGGCACATGGTGACAAATAACAAGTTACCAAGAAGACTAAACAATGCCACTTTTCTTCCTTATTTCTTATTTCTAATACTTTCTCAGACAATAATTCACCTCCTGCAGAACACAAGTTGATTTTTTTTCAGTGAATTTTTACCATGGTAAAACGCTTGCCATTTTAACCATTTTTAATTTAGCCTTTCAGTGGCATTGCACAGCTCACAATGTTGTACAATCATCAGCATTATTTCTAAAACTGTATCCTCCTAAACAGAAACTATGTACCCACTAGTCGATAGTTCCCTCTCCCTCCTTTCCCCCTCCCCTGGTAATATCTTATTGGATTTCTGTTTCAATAAATTTACCTATATAGCTCAGTTGGTAGAGTGCCTGCCTTGCATGCACAAGGCTCTGGGTTCAATCCCCAGCACTGGAAAAAAACAAAAACAAAACAAAACAAAAGAACAACCTGGTTGAGATATTTCATGAATTGTAAAATATTTGAGATAGTTCATATTTCCTGAATTTTAAAATATTTGTATTTGTAGTTAGTTTATTTCACTTAGCATAATGTTTTTTAAGGTTCTTCCATGTTGTAACTTGTGTCAAAACTTCATTTCCTTTTATGGACAAATAATACTCTTTTCTATGTATGTACCACATTTTCCATTCATCTGTTGATGGACACCTGGTTGCTTCTATTTCAGCTCTTGTGAATAATGCTACAGTGAACATTTGTATACAAATATCTTTTTGAGTCCTTGTTTTAAGTTCTTTGTGGTTCACTTCTACCTGGGGGACAATTGCTAGATCATATGCTTAATTTTGCTTATCTTTTTTGAGAACTGGCCATTATAATTTGGATCTAGAATGTTCTGGAAAGGCTCGTGTGTCCCTGATGTAGCAATGTTCAGAGTGGGGATTTTGGTAAGCACTGGGCATTAATGAGTCCATAGCTGAATGGGTTATTAAGGAGATGAGGCCCAGTAGGAGATAGTAAGTTACTGGGGGAAACCTTCAAAGGATATATTTTGTGCCTGGACTCTTCTCTTTCTGCTTCCCAGCTGCCATGAGGTGAGCAGCTCTGCTCTACCACATGCTCCCTGCCATGATGTTCTGCCTTGCCAAAGGCCAAAGCAATGGGGCCAAGTTACCAACAGACTAAAACCTTCAAACCAGGAGCCAAAATAAACCTCTCCTCCTCCAAGTTGATTTTCTCAGGTCTTTTGTCACAGTGACAAAAAACTGACTAATGCAACAGCAAACTATTTTCCATATGGCCACACCATTTTACATTCCCACAACATAGAAAAGCTCCGATTCTCCACATCCTTGTTAACATGTCACTATTCACAGATTTTTTTTATAGTCACCTTTTTCGTGTAAATGCGATTTCATTGCAGTTTCAGTTTGCTTTTCTCTAATGACTAATGACATTAAACATTGCTTTTGTGTGTTATTTATATATCTTCTTTGGAGAATGTCAGTTCAACTTTCCTCATTACTGGTTTAGGTCATTTATTTTTATTTTTATTTTTTGTATTGAGGGCAAATTGGTTTTAAATAAGTTTTCAGTGCATGCTAACTAGTTTTAAATGAAATATCTCATCAAACATTTATTTTTGATTACTAATCTGTCAAATTTAGAATGAGAGATGTTCAAACTGTTTATAGCTTTGTCAAATTCTTTTTTTTTTCTATTGGTTTTGCTTTACATGTTTTGAGGCAAGGTGTTTTGAAGCTTCAGTGTTCATTGTTGCTTTGATTTCTTGGTGTACAAATATATCTTTTATCAATATAAAATATTATTTTTCCCCTTTTAAACTGAGTTTGCTTAATCTTTCCTTTGTCTAACTGTGTCCTGATTGTTGTGTATATTTGTTTGGTATATTTTGGCCAACCTCTTTCTTCCCAAAGTTTGTGTTGTTTAACTTTATGTATATCTCCATAAACAGTTTATAAAGAGGATTTTTATTGCTATGTAATCCAAGGGAACTTGTTTTTTTACCCTTCTCTGTTGCCATCATTGATGTATTTGGAGTAATTCCTGCTACTTGTAATATTTTATTTCTGAAATCTTATGTTTCTTCCTCTTTTCTACTTCTTGACTTTGTTAAATGCTTAAGTTTTCTATTTTAGTTTTAGTTTTTCTCTCTCTTGCAGTTTTTAAGGTTAATATCTCATTTCTTTTTATTCTGCTAGGGGTTATCCTAATTATTTTAGAAACTCAAGATGAGGAACTTATTTGGGAGTAATGATTTCTAGCTTGAAGCAGTGTTTGTTCCTGATCTGGAGGTGTGTGGTATGTGTCACCTTTAGGTCTTAACTGACATTGTTCCCTCTCTTGGGAAGTCAGATGTGTCCCCCTGACCCCCAATTGACACTTAACCATCCTGTAGCCTCAACTTACATATTCCTTCCTTGGGAAACCTTTCCTGGCTCTGGAGCCTCAGCAAAGTGCTCCCTACCTGCTCCAGAGTGCTCTGTCCCTGGCCTATTGCAGCAGGTGGCCCAGTGATTCATAGCTGGTTCCTTTCTGCTGTTCCTGAGGCAGAGGACACTATGCCTTGCTTGCTGAGCCTTCTCAGCATCTCCCTGGGTCTCATGCAAGGCCCAAGAATCTGCATTTTAAATCTATCCCCTGTGTAATACTGTTTTGAGGGTTGGAGTCAAGGACTTACACTAACAAGAAGCATTTGGTGGAGACAGCCGGAGTTCAACCCTTGGGCAATATTTCTGTACTTCAGAGAAAGGCAGTTTTACTAAAGGGATGTTTTCCCATTCCTCCCAGGTTTATCATGTCCTAACGAGTGAGTCTCGCCTTGCTCTTGGTCCATTTGTAGACAATTGCTGGAGGCAAATCAGAAAATAGCTAACTCCCAGGACTGGCTGAGCCCCAGGGCAGCATAAAAGAACTGAGGGAGAAAATCTGCCTCTGTGTTCCTACTGCAGCTGAGCGCTGTGGCCCAAGCTCAGTGAATGCATCTGAACTTCCAGAAAGTGTATCTGGTGTCAGACGACATGTGACCGTCCATTCTCACCAGTCTCTGACACAGAGGAAGCATGTTTACGTGCTCTTGTCCTCCTAGCCTGTCCGTAGTCACCTCCTGCACTGAAAGGTACAGCAGGACCCCTGGGGGGCGGGGGCAGGTTGTGGGAAGATCTGGGATCTGTTTCATAACGTGTGCATTATGTGCATCCGTCTGAGACAGCCACACTCTCAGTCACCTAACCACAGCGATAAAGAGAATGTGTGGCAGGGATAAGTAAAACCTGGATTTCCTATGGCTGATTCTCACACTGAGAGTTCTGCTTCAAAAGTGCCACAGAAACTGTGTAGGTGAAGGTGAAGGTGAACATGGACATGCAGGAGAAGCCAGGGGCAGAGAACAAGAGGAAATGGTATGATGCTCAGAGGCATTAAAGATAATAACCTCGCCTGCTTCCATTGCTGGTGGAATTCTAAGCTACACTGAAAGACTTAACTTTAACTTCTCTTCCTGGTTTGGAAGCCTTTTGCTACCTATGTGTTCTTTTTGTTAAAAAATGTAACTAAAGTGGTTAATTAATTCCCAGTGTTTGAAATTATGGTGTTTATATTCAAAACTATTATCTTTTCAGTATTAGGTTTGGAGCTTGTTGGGTATAATTAGATACCAGGGTGGTGTAATACTTCTGGATTTGCTTTTACTTCCAAAGCCTAGAATCAGATTATTTTACCCTTTTGAGGGGATTTTACTTGTGTGGGGAATACTGATATCAGTCACCTGGTGAACGGGGGTGGTTTCATTCTAGGACTATGGACATGGCCAAACACAGGACACCTGATGCTGGACAGATGAGATGGACAGCAATTTACTAGTCATATATGTTCACAGCCTAGCAGAAGAAGACACCGCATGCCTTGTGGGGTCACACTGGGGTTGCACTCAGGAACAGAGGGAACAAAGGGTTGAGGGAAGCGGGCTTTGTAATATCAAAAGGGTGGAGTGCCACAGGTTTCCAAGGGAGGCTGGATTGGCTTGTTTGAATTATTCCCTGGGCTGGCAGCGAACTGGGACCTGCCAGAGGATGAGCAGAAACCGGGCCTGCTGCCTGTGATAAGGAGAATTTGACTGGAAGACCTTTCCACAAGTACAGAGTAGGGACGGGAACTTGCTATTAGGCCACTCAGGGCATTCCCAATTTTAGCAGATGCCATGCAGCACATTCCACAGAGCCTTACTTTCTTTCAGGTGTTACATCACAGAATAGCAACTCCAGAAAACACCATTGCCATCCTGTTCCATGGGGCAGAACCTGGGCAGTCTTGAGCATCCTAATTGCAGAACATGAAGGAGGATTGGAATTTTGAGGCAAGCCTGAGCAATTTAACAAAATCCTGTCTCAAAATAAAATTAATAAAAAAAAAACTGATAGGGATGTAGCTCAATGGGAAAGTGCTTATCTGGCATGAGAGAGGCTCTGTATTCAACCCTTGGTACAGCAAAAAAAAAAAAAAAGAAAAAAAAGAAAGAAAAAGAAATGTACATTATTCCTCTCCCTCCAAGAAACAATGCATTCAAATCACAGGAAAAGGTGTAGGAATCTGTGTTTCAGTAAGCCTTTCCAGCAATTCTCATACTTGCTAAAGATTGCAAATTGCTTTGGAGGACATTGTGACAGTTGCTCTCAATCTAAGTTATGTGAAAGAAGAGTAGTTAGGAGAAAAAAGGTGGCTAAAGGCCAAACAATTCTTCACTTCCCACCCCTCATCCACTGGAAGATTTTAAGCCCATTCCTTTAAGTAAAACCCTCATACAATGGAAAGTATAAATATGAATGAAAATTCTATTGGCAGTATGGTCGATGTTGCAAAGTGGCAAGAAAAGAAGTGAGAGTAATTTTCAAGGAAAACATTTTTTTTCACAAAAGAAATCAAAGCATAGGCCAAACTGATGATAGCAAGGCAGAGGAAGGGAGATAAAAGTAAATACTACAAAAGAAGGGCAGGTTTGTTTTAAATTGATAAGTCTAACCTGTTGAGCAAGTAAAACCGAGTATTTCAGACCTTCTGCATGAGGAAGAACAACACCATGGCAGTCTTAGGAGTGTCTAAAATAGGGGAAACTATGGGAAAATAGAGTAGTCTCTCCTGATCTGTGGGTTCTTCTTCCATAGTTTCTGTTACCTGAGGTCAATTGCCATCCAAAAATATTCAATGGAAAAATCAAAGAAATAAGCAAATTTTAAGTTTTAAATTATATGCTATTCTGATAGTGCAATGAAGTTTCATCCTGTGTGCCCTGACCTGCCTTGGATGTGAATCATTCTTTTTTCCTGAGTATCCACACTGTGTATGCTACACTCCCATTTGCACTTAGCAGTGTTTCAGTTATCAGATAGACTATTGCAGTATTAGAGTACTTGTATAATAGTGAACCTTATTTTATTTAATGATAATCCCAAAGTACAAGAGCAGTGAGTTGTGATGCTGGCAATTGGGAGAAACCATAAAGCATTTCCTTTAAGTAAAAAAGTGAAAGTTTATCATAGATATGTATGTATGGAAAAATACGTAGTTTGTGTGTGTGTGTGTGTATGTGTGTGTGTGTGTGTGTGTGTTTCAAGTGTTTTGTAGTTTCAGACACCCATCATAGTCTTGGAATGTATCCCTTAGGGATAAGATGGAACTACTATACTTTTAGAGTTATAGGGCCTATGTTGGATACTATTGATGTAAATTTGAGGACAAAGAACAGGTTGGAATTGTCATGATTTAATGACATAACAGCTTTCTTTGAACTGATGGGCACAGCATGGTGACCTAAAGTGAACATGTTGTAAGTCTTGGTAAGAAACACAAACAAAATTGGGAGCTTATTCACAAAAGGTTCCCTAATAGTTTAGATCACTTAGTTTTATTTTAAAAATAGATCTTCAAATGTTCAAACATTTCTAAAGCCTGATTTATGATGAGCATCAACGAGTAAAAGCACAACTGTGATAATGACATATTTTTAAATTTGACAACAGCTTTATCCTTAAAATTCCATAGTTTTGTTACCTTGAATATATAAACAATTTATAAATTTTATGAATTCCAGTTTGCTTTGAATTGATAGATTATCACAATTTATTTGGAAGCAATTATAAATTATTTTTGTCCCAAGCAATGCAAGAATATTTATGTTCATAGGTATCTGAAATTAGGACAATATTTTTTCATGATGCTATTCTCCACCAAAATTTGTACTTGTATTATGCTTTAGTCAGCTTTGCATCACTGCAACCAAAAGACACAAGAAGAACTTAAAGGAGGAAAAGTTTATTTTGGATTACAGTTTCAGAGGTTCCTTCCATGGTCAACTGATTGCATTGCTTTGGACTGGGGGCAAGGCAGAGCATCATGGTGGAAGGGCATGGATGAGCAGGACTGCTCAGTTCAAGATGGACAGGAAGCAGAGAAAGTGCTTAAGTGCAAGGAGCCAGGAATGATATATTTTCCAAGGTCATACCCCCAATGACCTACTTCCTCCAGTCACACCCTTCCTGCCTTTAGTTACCACCCATTAATCCATTCAAATTATTAATCAAATCAAACAATTCACTAATTAGGCTACATCTCTCATAACAATTTACCCTCTGAAGTTTCATTCATTGAGCTTTCAGAAGACACCTCACATTCAAACCGTAATATATTGTCTCAGAAACAAATGATTTCCTTCAATATTGAACTTTCAAAGTTGACACCACATTTGCAATAATGTCAGATGTATTACTTTTGATAGTCTGAGGTTTAAAAGGTTGTGTTATGGTTTTGTAAATCAGATGGAAAAATGGAACCACTTACAGAATCAACCTAACTCATTATCTATTTGAAGCATCTCAGGCTTGAGAGGTTCTTCTGACAAAGAACAGATGTGACCTTGTTTTGTTTACAGGTACAAGAAAATTTGGAGTAACAGAAGAAAAGTTTATTTTAGAAGTGTCCAAATGATCAAAATGTGATAATTTTCATTTGAGCTAAATGATAAGTCATGCCTTAGAATGGTATATAAATACACTTTGAGCAGAACTGTTGTGTTCAAACAATCTTCAGGCATGATCTTTTAAAAATACAATTTTCAATCCATCTTCAAAGGTTCATCTGTGTTGCATCTGGAAAAGCAGGTAGATGTAATCATTTGTACCTGTGTGTTACATGTTGCTAGAGGCCATGAGTAAAGGTGATAATAGGAGTGAAAAATCTATTAAGCCCAGGCCAGCAGCTGTAACTGTTAATAATAATACTTTACTAGAAAATGAAAAGTCTCGGGCAAACACAAATGTCCACAAGACCTGAGGACAATATATCTACCTTCACCTGTACCTACATTCATCTTTTTCTACATGAAGGTCTCCCTGTTTGCAAAAAAGATCCAGATGAGATGGACTCATCTCCTTGCCTTGAAAAACCCAATGCTCTTTCCAAAATGTCTGTGGAACCATTGCCTTGCATTATCCTGGTCACCTCTAGCCCAAACTTTTTCTGATTCTTCTAAATTTTTCATCATATCTATTTTTGGTTTTGTTTTTGATTTGTTGATCACACTTTGGCATGAAATGAAATTCAACTCCTTTCCTGATTTCTACAAAATAAAAGCTTTTTGTGTGGATGTTTACTGACAAATTTGGATGTTAAAGGGTGAAGCAAAGGACTTCCAAGCAACATAAAATGAAATATTTTGTATTCTTGTTTCTCAGCCTCCTGGTGTTTTGCCATACCTCCTGCGGTCATCTCCAAAACAATGGAGGTGAGCCTAGCACAGCGATGTGTCCTCCTAGAGCAGGGCAAAGGCTCTTCTCCCAACCCTGTCTTCCACTTCCTGACCCAGACACCTAAACTGCACTCCTCAAGGCTCACCCATCCTTCTCTTGACCTGACTACTGGCAATTGCCCAAAACATGTCTCCAGGCAGCTTCTCTCCATATGCCCATACCCATAAATACCACAGACACTTGTGAGCCCTGGCTTATGCATAGATAGGTATAGATTCCAGTTTAGGTTTGCATGGGGACACAACCCTTGTGCCTGTTTTGATTTTTCCTAGATTCCTAGCTAATAGTGTATGTGAGATATAACATGGGGGCAGCAGGAACTTTTGGAGAATAGAACTATCCCATTAAACAAACATTTGATTTTGAAGATGTCCTTCAATTTTAGAAACTTACATCTATGAAAAAAGAGCCATGAAATTGAAGGAAGATGTAAAATTTAGTAGGATTTTCCCTAGATTTCAGTTTAGTATTTTACTTTTAATGTTTTTATTAAAAATACTTGTCTTACACTTTTTCACAAACACTTATATGTTTGTGATATCAGAGATGCAGAATTCAATAGATACCTATGAAACAACATTTTAGAGCCAGAATAAGTAAGTCACCTTATTTAAAAGCTTGGATCTAGATAAGTGATGTGCTGAAGGGATAGAACCTTTTGTGACTGAATAGATGATGTTTGGTTCTCCTGCCTTGCTGTCCATAGTGTTTGGTCCAAAGGAAGACAATGTATATTGAAGTAGCCATCTTATCACAAAAAGCTTAGTTTTGCAGTTATTGTATTTATTGAAAGAGGGGAAACATCCACTTATTAATTCCTTGGAAGGCCAACACTTGCAATTTGGCAAACATAGTAAGGGAATATTTTTATCTTCCTAATTTAGTAGGACAGCTGTAACTAGAAGCAATAGTTTATAAATATTGAGTGTGTCTTACTAACAATGTGGAATTGTTTCTAATAAGATAAACACACAAGCTTTGGAATATATTTTGCCTAATAAAATAAATATGAAATTGTATAAAAATCATAGACTATTTCAGTCAAAACTATAGAAGAAATTAAAACATGGGTATATAAAGATCTGAACTTTTTCTTTTCCTTTCACTTTCCTAATGGATTGTAAGAGAAGTATAATCCAAAGGAATTCACTGCAAAATTATTAGTATGAATAGGAGACTCTGTAAGGTTGATGGACAAAACAATAATTAAAGACTATAGGTTATGGAAATTTTTTTCTTTGTTCAAAAAAAATAAGAAAGGTTGTAGAAAAAAAGGCCTAACTAATAATACCAACAACAACAACAACAACAAAAAATAACTAGGATGAATGTTAGAAAAATAGTCATTTCAATAGACTACAAGCAGAGACCTGGAGTAAGAGTAACTTAAATACAGGAAGTGGTGTTGCATTTGGTTTGTTTTATTTTGTGCAAGTTCCAGACACTGGCAGTGAAGGGTAAAGTAGCGGTTCCCTGGCTCCTTCTCCTTTTCCCCATCTACTCCACCATCTTGGCTGTAGGTTCATCTAGAGGTTCATGTCATGGGCTGGGAGGGTTGCTCAAGTTCTCTCCACCACATCACATTTGTGTTCATCAGTTTTCGATTGAGGAGAACTTAATTCACCGTGGCTGGTGTGGACATGTATAACTATGTTCCAGAATATGAAAGGTTTATGGAATCACAGCCAGGCTAATTAAACAGGGCTGGGTTAAGATTTTAGTGCTAACTCCAAAGTCACCTGAAAGAACTGAGCCACTGCAGGAGCTATGGCCCTTTCTGGGATAAAAATGCTGCTTACCAGATTGGATAGCTGCACCTCTCCTTGTGGGCTCCAGAACCTCATGGCTACCACACAGACTGTGTCCAATCTCAGAAAGGCATCGTCACAGCACTGCCGTAATTGGGAAGGTGGTACCATGTTGCTGGCTTAAAAACCAAATGGTTCTTGCTTCAGTCTCCACTCTTTTTTTTTTTTATTTACTTATTGATTCATTGAACACAAATGGAGTACAGCTATTGTTTCACTGGTTGTACACAAAGTAGAGTCACACCATCTGTGCATTCATACATGTACACAGGGCAATGATGTCTGTCACACATTCTGTTATTACTCTTACTCCCCCCACCCAACCCCACCCCTCCTTTCCCTCTATGCTATCTATCCTTCCTCCATTCTTGCCACTCCCCCCACCCCCCGCATTATGCATCATCATTCATTTATCAGAGAGATCATTCGGCCTTTTGATTTTTGGGATTGGCTGATTTCCCTTAGTATAACAGTCTCCAACATCATCCATTTACCTACAAATGCCATAATTTTATTCTTCTTTATGGCTGAGTAATATTCCATTGTGTATATATACCACAGTTTCTTTATCCATTCATCTACTGAAGGGCATCTAGGTTGATTCCATAATCTAGCTATTGTGAACTGAGCAGCTATGAACATTGATGTGGCTGCATCACTGTAGTAATCTGATTTTAAGTCAGACACTTTTCAGAGGAAGATCTACAAGCAATCAACAGATTTATGAAAAAATGTTCAACATCCCTTGTTATAAGAGAAATGCAAATCAAAACCACCTTAAGATTTCACCTTACCCCAATTAGAATGTCTTTTATTAAGAACACAGGCAACAACAGGTGTTGGTGAGGATGTGGGGAAAAGGGTACACTCATACATTGCTGGTGGGAGTGCAAGTTGGTGCAGCCACTCTAGAAAGCAGTGTGGACATTCCTTAGAAAACTTGGAATGGATCCACCATTTGACCCAGCTAACCCACTCCTTGGCCTATACCCAAAGGACTTAAAATCAGTCTCACTCTTGATCCTTACCAGAAAGTCTTTGTCTAATTCTTTCACCCCAGCTCAATGGGTTTGCCAGCAAAAACAGTTGGAACAACACTTCTGCATTCTGTTACAGACACCTGCCTGCCAAATTGCCTGCTTATGCACCTGATGAGTCAAACCATAGAAGACCACAGCTGCAAGAAAACTGGGGAAAGTCCTTTCAAGTTTTCCAGTCTTTGAAATATAGGAAGGCACACTAGAAGGGACTACAAGCAAAAAGGAAGGAAGCATAAAGGAAGGCAAAAGGAAAGAGCAGGGGAAAAGGACATCCTCTCTCACCAGATCAGCTGCCTATAGAAGTTTCTCTGGAGGCCCCACCCAGTGATTTGTGGGTTTGTTCTTATTATCCTCCCCTAGCTTCAAGAGACACCAAGAAACAGAATTTTAATTGCATGCATTGCCTCCTGGAGAAGAACCTGAGTGGTAGTAGTAAGAAAGAAGTAGATAAAGGAGACAGGAAATTAATTGACCGAGCTGAAGTCTATTCTTCTGTTTCTTAATATTTATTCTCATTCTTTTTTCTTATATAGGACTCTTCAGCCCTTTCCAAAGAAGATATTCCAAGGTCTCATCCAGGTAATGCACCCAGCTCTGGGTTCAGGATCTCTGGGTGAAATGTGGCTTCTTGTGAACCAGTGACAGAAAAATAGAAAAAAAATATTTGCTGCCAGAGCATGATGATGGAGAAACAGTGGGATGGTGATGACTGAGCTCTTCCTTTCAGAGAGGGATAATGAGGGCATTCATCAGTTGCCGTTCCATAGCAATTATGAAATCCTGCTGGGCAGGATTAGCCAGGCCCCCTGCTCAGGCAGAGCAGTTTGCTCATCTGAAGTTCTATGCTCCAGGAGGTTTCTCCCCTGCTGGCTCCCTTCTGAGTTTGTCTCTTTCACAGGATGCCATTAAAGTGAATAGCCAACACATGCCAACAGCTACAATTTTCCTACATTTTCCTGACAGCATCTCGCTGTCTGCCTTCCAAAGTACAACAGGTGACAGTTTGATCATGGGTTTGCCACTGCATTACCAGGGTCAATAACTGTCCAGATGATAGGGGGTGGCTTCCTAGTGCCCACAGTTCAATTGCCTTTCAAAGACTAACTACGAGTGTTTACCAGAATATGTATCAACATGAAAAAAGTCTACGAGCTTTATCTCAAAATATAAGACATAAGAAAATAAAAATAAATTCCCAGAAGGAAAAATTGCAATGGATAAATACCAATACTCCCACCCCAAAATATGGATTTAATGCAATTTGAATTCTGGGACTAACATTCTAACTTAAATCTTTGAAAACTAACAAGGTTACTCTAAAGTTATTCTAAAGTGATGTGAAAAAATGTATGAGAACAAAAAAAAAAAGGTTTGGAAAGAAGAAAAGATGATAACTTGCTACACAGAAACTCATGCATGAATATTTATAACAGCATTATTCATAATAGCCAAAAGGTGTCTAAACAGCCTACATGTCTATCAAGAGGAGAATGGAAAAGCAGCATGTGGCACATCCATACAATGGGCCATTATTCAACCATGAAAAGAAATGAAGTACTGACATATGCTATGAACTTGGATGATCCTCAAAAACATTATGTTATGTGAAAGAGGTCAGACATAAAAGGTTACATATGATTCCTTTTATAGGTTATGTCGAGGATAGGCAAATTCACAGAAAAAGAAAACAGATTAAAGATTACCAGAGCCTGAGGGAAAATGGAAGTGGAGAATGATTACTTAAAGGGTATATGGGGTGTTTTATGGGATGATAAAAATTTCAATACTAGAAAGAGCTGATAGTTGTACAATATTGTGATACTGCGGAATTCCATAAGTTAAAATGGCTGATTGCATGTTATGTGAATTTCACCTCAATAAAATAAAATAAAAGCCATATGGGGAAACTGTCTGATGGTTCCTCAAAAAATTAAAAATAGAATTACCATATGATCCAGCAAACTCACTACTGGGTCTATCTCCAAAGGGAAGGAAATCAATATGTTAAAGAAATATCTGCATTCCCATGTTTATTACCACACTATTCACAGTAGCCAAGATATGGAAGCAACCTAATTGCCCAGTTGAACAGATAAAGAAAATGTGGTACACACGCACACACAATGGAATACTATTCAGCCACAAAAAAATGTTATACTGTCATTTATGGCAGCATGGATGAGCCAGGAGGACATTATGTTAAATGAAATAAGCCAGGCTCATAAAGACAAATATCACATAATCTCACTCATTGGTACAATCTAAGAAAGCTGATCTCATAGCAGTACAGAGCAGAAGAGTAATTACCAGAGTCTAAGGAGGGTAGCAGACATGGGAGCAGGGAAAGGTTGGTGAGTGGGTACAAAATTATAGTTAAATTGTAGGAATGATCAGCTCTGGTTATAGTGCACATTAGGGTGGCCAGTTAACAATATTGCCCTGTTTATTTCAAAGTAACTAGAAGGGAGGACTTTGAATGTTCTCATCACATAGAAATTATAAATGTTTGAGTTGACAGATGTGCTAATTACACCATAGGATCATTATACAATATATACATATATCAAAACATCACACAGTACCCCATAAGCATATACAATTATTATGAGTAAACCAAAATTTCAAAAAATTAGGAATAAGATTATTATGGTTTGGCTATGTGGTCATATATCATATCTAAGACAATGCAAGAGCTCATATCTAAGACAATGCAAGAATGTTCAGAGGTGAAATGACTAAATTATAGAAGTTATAACCTGATTAGGAAATTAATCCACTGATATGCATTAATTGGGTTGTAACTGTTGGCAGTTAGGGCAGGGGTTGGAGGAAGTAGGTCACTGGGATGTGACTTTGGGGTTTATATTTTGTCCCTGGTGAGCAGAGCACTCTCTCTCTCTCTCTCTCTCTCTCTCTCCCTCTCTCTCTCCTCCCTATGTCCTTGAGATGCTTCCTCTGCCATGTCCTTCTGCCATGATGCTCTGCCACTCCTCAGTCCCAGAGCTGTGGAATTGCCAACAATGGACTGAGCTTATGAAACTGTGAGCCAACGTAAACTTGTCCTCCTCTAAGTTGTCCTCCTCTAAGTTGTTCCCGTCGGGTCTTTTGGTCACAATGATGCAAAGCTGACTAAAATAGAAGACAGTCTAACATGTACTGGCATGTACACACCAGTTTATATGGTGTAACTCATTTTGTGGATGCAAGGGGAAAATAAAAATATTTACTTTATTGCATAAAAAAATACAGGATAAACCAAGGCACTAGCAAAAGTGCCTCCTTTAGGACTGACGGAGGAAGTGACGGGAGCAATGTTTCTTAATGGATGCCTTTTTATGCTATGATTTTTTTAATCCCCCATGACTGTATTTCCTATTCAGATGCAGTAGATTTTCAAATAAAACTATGATAAAGAAGCCTGAGTAAGATGGTGTTATTCTCAAGCACCATCTTTTAATACATTTAGTTTCATATCATATTGTATTCAAGGCTTCAACCAGTCCTTTTTTTAAAATATTTTTTTAGTTGTCAATGGATCTTTATTTCATTTATATATTTATATGCGGTGCTGAGAATTGAACCCAGTGCCTCACACATGCTAGGCAAATGCTCTACCACTGAGCCACAACCCCAGTCCTCAGCAGTTCTTTAAAAGTATCTTTTTATTTATTCACCAGGTTATTATTTTCTACCCTGTTTTTTTTTTTTTTTTTCTGGTGCTGCTAAATAAATGCTTTGCCACTGAGCTACACCCCCAGGCCCTCCATGTTTTTAAATTTTTTTAATACTAGGGATTGAACTCAGAAGCACTTTACAACTGAGCTATATCCCCAACCCTTTTCATTTTTTATTTTTTGAGCAGGATCTTACTAAGTTGTTTAGGGCCTATTTCCTGAGGCTGGCCTCAAACTTACAGATCCTCTGCCTCATCCTCCTAAATTGCTGGAATGACAGGCATGCCCCACTGTGCCTGATTCCATCTGTGTTGACTCATCTCAAAGTTGACTAGAATTAGTCAGGTTTATAAGAAAGCTCAAGATTCAGTAAACAATGAAATTTTTTAAATTGTTTTTTTTGAGACTGTGTCTCCCTAAATTGCCAGCCTGACCTAGAACTCTTGATCCTCTTGTCTAGGTCTCCAAGTTGCTGGGGTTACAAGCATGTGTGCTACCAACCTGGCTAAACAGTGTATTTTTATTTGCTTTTGAGTGTCTGTATTGTTGTTTATTTTGTTTCGTTTTAATTGAAGGATAACCAGGTTGTTTACATTTCTTCACTATTATCAGTCTTACTATTTTTGGTGAAATCAACTTGAATCTTTTTCTCCTTGATATGACAAGATTTTTCTACCTGGTTGACTGTAAAATTTATTTTGTCTTATTCTTGAAGTTCAGCAACTTCAAAAGGCTATGACTTGATATTTATCTTTCTGTATCATTTTTTCCTGGGAAAGTGCATGCCCTTTTGGTCCACAGACTCAATCGTGTTTCATGCTTTATGGTTTGTGGTTGTACTTATTTATTTGGTTTATTAGTGTTGAAAATATTTTTTTTCTATTTTTTGTTCTTTATTGTTTTCAGTGGAGTTCCCCCCCAATATCTTGTTATGAAAATTTTAATACATGGAGAAAAGTTGAAATAATTCTGCAATGAAGCATCATTTATCTACTGCCTAGATTGTACAATTAATATTTTACAATATTTGCTATATTATTCATCTTTCATCTGTGGTTGTCTATTCATTAATGGATCTTATTTTATTGATAAATTTCAATATAACCATATTTCCAACAAATACTTAAGCATGCATTTCACTAACTATAATCCAATATTTTTGTGTGGCTTTCTTTTTCTTTTGCACTAAAATTAAATAGCAAGATTTATTAATCTGAGGTCTGTGCATATACTTCAGCAACCTAACCCCTCACCAAGACAGAAGATATTGACCTTGTGCTTACTAGATGAACAAGGAGGTCCAACTTAGGAAATGACTTCCTCAGTAAGACTCCTAAAACACAAGAAGTAAAATCACGAATCAATAAATGGGATTGTATCAAACTAAAAAGCTCCCTCAATGCAAAGAAAACAATCAAGAACAGGGACAGAGAGCCTACAGAATAGGAGAAAATCTTTGCCACTTGTACCTCAGAGCATTAATCTCCAGGTTATACAAAGAACTCAAAAAACTTAACACCAAAAAAACCAAATAACCCGATCAACAAATGGGCAAAGGAACAGAAAAAGCATTTCACTGAAGAAGAAATACAAATGGTCAAAATATATGAAAAAATGTTCAGCATCTCTAGCAGTTAGAGAAATTCAAATTAAAACTACACTGAGATTTCATCTCACTCCAGTCAGAATGGCAGTTATAAACAATACAAGTTACAATTGTTGGTAAGGGGAGAAAAGTACTCTCATACATTGTTGGTGGGACTGCAAATTGGAACAAAACACTATGGAAAGAAGTATGCTGATTCCTCAGAAAACTTGGAATGGAACCACCATTTGACCCAGCTATCCCACTCCTCAGTCTATACCCAAAAAACTTAAAATCAGCATGCTACAGAGACATGGCCACATCAATGTTTATAGCAGCTCAATTCACAATAGCTAAATTATGGAACCAACCTAGATACCCTTCAACAGGTGAATGGATAAAGAAAATTTGGCATATATACACTTTGGAATATTACTTAGCCTTAAAGAAGAATGAAATTATGACATTTGTCAGTAAATGGATGAAATTGGAGACCACCATGCTAAGTGAAATAAGCCATCACAAAAACTGAACGCTGAATGTTCTCTCTGATATGTGGATGCTAATGCACAATAAAGAGGGGGTAGGGGAGGAATAGAAGTCCATTGGATTAGACCAAAGAGAATGAAGGGAAGGGAGGAGGAGGGGAATGAAAGGACAGTAGAATTAATTGGACAAAACTTTCCTAGAAATGTACTTGAATACACAACCAGGGTAACTCCACATCATGTACAATCAGAAGAACAGGATCCTAATGAGAATAAGTTATACTCCACGTATGTATAATATGCCAAAATACATTCTACTGTCATGTATATCTAAAAAGAATGAATACAATTTAAAAATTTTTTAACAAGACAGAAGATATTACTAATTCTGCAGAAGTTCATTCGTATACTTTCTCATTCTTGGTCATTACTCACATTCAACCCTTCTCCCCACTAGGCAAACTATTGAGTTGTTTTTTTTTTCACCACAAAATAATTTTGGCTGCTTTAGAACTTCTGTAAAAGGAACCACACAGTATGTGCTTTTTGCAAGTTCAGTTTCTTTCACTCAAAAATTTTTGGAAATCCTTGACATTCTGAGTGCCAGTGTCCTGCAGTAGTCCATTGTTTGAATGCCCTACAAGTTTTATCTTAATTTTCCTATGTATGGGCCACCTGGACTAATTCTAATTTGTGGCTATAGATAAATGAAACTTCCATGAAAACATTGAAAAAAATTTTTTTAGATGTTGATGGACCTTTATTTTATTATTTATATGTGGTGCTGAGAATCAAACCCAGTGCCTCACACATGCCAGGCAAGTGCTCTACCACTGAGCCACAACCCCAGCTTCTCCATGAGAACTTTTATAGGTACATATTTCTAATTCTTTTTAAAATTGGTTATTTTTAGATATTCATGACAGTACCATGTCTTTTGACTTATTTTGTGTAACTATCCTGTAGCATGATTAGGTTGAATGGAGTTGTGTGCTTAGCATTATAAGAAACCACATCCTTGTTCCCTTAAGTGATTGGATCATTTTACACTACCATCATAGGAAACCAAAATTCCTATCACTCTACAAGTGGGCTTGTATTTGATGTTATCAGCTATGGTATTTCAGCCATTCTGGTGGATGTGGAATGGTATTCTTTTTATCATGGCTTCAGTTTTCATTTTCCTGATGATTAAAGATGATTTAATGGTTTCAGGTGCTTCCTGGTATTTGCATAACTTTCCATGTGAAGTGTTTGGTAAAATCTCAGCCCTATTTTCAGTAAATTGTTTGACATTTCATTATCTTGGATTATAGTCCCTTGTAGAATATTTTATTGTGACTATTTCTTGGAATCAATGGCACCTTCTCAGCAAATTTTAATCAAATATTTTGATGAACATCAGTCTAATTTTGATAAAGCCCAATTCATCAAATTTTTCTCTGAAAGCATTGCTTTGTTTATCTTAAGGAAGCTTCGATTATCCCTGAATCATGTAGATATTTCCCTATATTTGCTTCTATAAGCATTAGGGTTTTAGATTTACATTTAGATTTCTCATGCATCTCAGATTAATTTCAACATGAAATAGGAATTGAGATTCATTTACTGAAAAGACCTTTCTTTTCTCCATTGGCTTATTTTGATGCATTTGCCAAAAATCAAATGATCATATCAATGCAGGTCTATTTCTGAGTTATGTATTCCATCTATTTCTTTGACTTATTTGTCAAACTTTACACCGCTATCTTGATTACTATAACTTTATAGTAAGACTCAAAGTCAGGTGGTTTAACCCCTTCAAATCTGTTCTTCAGATAGACACTGTAACAGATCCAGTCTTCCAGTTCATGAGCCTAGTTTCTCTCTATTTTATAGGCGTCTTTAATTTTTCTAAGCAGTGTTATCTGATTTACAGGGTAGAGTCTTGTGATATTTTGTTAAAATTTTCAAAAGTACTTGATAGTTTTTGACAGCATAAAAATTATTTTAAAAATTTTATTTTCTAATTGTTTACAACCAGTATACCGATATCCTGTTGAACTTGACATAATAGCCTTACATCCTCCAACCTTGCTAAATTAACTTCTTAATTCTAAGTTTTTTATTCATGTAATTAAATTTATCAATATTTTTCTGAGTGGTTTCTCTGGTTTAGGTTTTGCTTATAAAAGTCTGTGTTATTTCAAAAATAGGAATATGTATTTCTATTTTTCTAACACATTTATACATTGTACATTTAGATTTTTATACTTAATTAAATGTGTGTTAAGATAAGAATAGGTTCATTTGACAATCTGATAATTGACATAGTTTAATTGTTTTAATGCATTTATTCAATAAGTTATTCATCTTTGAATTGAGTTTGAATTGCCATGTTCATCTTTTTTGGGAGGGAGGTGCTAGGGATTGAACCCAGGGCCTTATGCTTGCGAGGCAGGCACTCTACCAACTGAGCTATATCCCCATCCCTGCCTTCTTCATCTTTTTCTAAGTTTCAAGAAGGCAGAGGTCTGATTCTGGATTTGGGGCTTGGTCTAGTGATTTTTTTGTCTATATATTTTCCAGTAATTAGTTTTATAAATATGGTAGTTTTTTTTTTTTTAAACATGTCTTTGTCTTCAGACAGCATATGGAATCAACTTAAATTTTATGAAACATCTCATTGGGATTCTTATTGGAATTACACTGAATTTATATATGAATTTGAGATGACTATATACTTTTGAATGCCGAGTATTCCCTCCTGAAACACAATCTGAATCTCCATTTTTAAGATGTTACTTTAGGACTTTATACGTCTCTTCCTCTAGGCCTGTTTTTGTGCTCAAGCTTTTTCATTAAGGGTTTTATAGCCGGCCTCACATAGGATCTTTTTACATGGTATCTTCTAACTAGGTATCGGGAAGCATGATTTTTTTCCCCACAATTTTTATCTTCATTGAGTTTTCAATATAATTGAACATCATTGAATCAATAAAGTATAATGAAATTCTTAAAGAGGATGCTCATATAACTGTCTGCCATGGTTTGGGTGTTAGGTGTCCACCAAAAGTTCACATGTGAGACAATATAAGAAGGTTCAGAGGAGAAATGATTGGGTTTTGACAGTTTTAATCTAATCAGCGAGTAGATCCCTGGTGGGATTAACTGGATGGTAACTGGAGGCAGGAAGGGTGTGGCTGGAGGAAGGGCGTGGCTATGGGGTATATATTTGTATCTGGTGAGTGAAGTCTCTCTCTGCTCTCTGATCACCATGATGTAAGCTGCTTCCTTCCATTACTCTCTCCTTTCATGAGGTTCAGCCTCACCTTGAGCCCTGGGGAATGGAGCCAGCCTTTTATGGACTAGGACCTCTGAAACGATGAGCCCTCAAATAAACCTTTCCTCCTTTACTATTGTGCTGGTCAGGTCATTTAGTCATAGCAGCAAAATAGCTGACTATAACACTCTTTCATAGCAAAGGGAAGAGGGGCTGCAAGATACAATGGATTTCCTTGTAGTCCTACGACCTCCTCCACAGAGCGCCATGAGGTTCATCTGTGCTGTGTGTGTGTGTGGTTGAATGACAGCATGATATACAGGAAGAGCTGTGAGTCTAAGGGGCTCCTTCCTCAGTGACAGTTCAGGATCCTTCAAATGAATGTTTCCCTGTCAATATCAGTTTTCTTTTACCAAGGAGAACAGTCAAAAAGAATGAACCACACATTGTTCCATTTTCACCAAGGCACTCTCACCCTTAGGTGACCTTTGAGAATCTGGCCTAAAGATTGCAAATCAAGTCTATCAGTTTATGAGATTCAAGGAATAATAAAACTATCTTCAAACCCTCACCCCATTTCCAGGAAGTAGAGCAATTTCATTTGGAAATTGGAGTGAGCCACCTAAGCTTTAGAAAAATCACAGTAAGTATGCTGTTCAGATCCCTTTTGGGGCACAAAGAAATAATACTGATTTTCAGATGCTGTATTCAAATCATAGAGTGGTTAAATTTCTCCATTTCATTGTTTTATAACATTTAAACCAGATACATTTTCACCATATTATCATGAATAGACAAGGAACTGCTCCCACATATGCTCCTTGGGGAAAAAAAAGGAAAAGAAAACATATTTGGATTCAGAAATGTCACCCAATTTTCTAAATTGTCTTACCAGCCAGGCTTTATCCTCATGAAAATCAATATAATAACACTAAATGCAATGAAGATGTCAGCGGAGTGTGTGTTTGTGTGTGTTTTTTTGTAGAATGTTTTTTCAGCCCAAGAAAGTTTACTTAAGCAAAAAAAAAAAAAACAGATAATAATTGGAGTGAAGGCTGCTCCAATTTCAAATTTTATGGTCAAAACCAGAGGCTGAAGAATTCTCTTGACTTAATGCCCTCTGAGAATTCTCAACCGGACTCCCAGTCTCTCTCTTTCACATGGTATTTATCAATATCATGAAAGATAAACAATCCTTCTCAGTATTATCTTGTGGCTTTAAAAATTCTTTTTACATTTAAATTTTTAGTACATATTTTACATTCTTATTCATTGTAGTCCGAGGGATTGAACCCCAGGGTGCTCTATCACAGAGCTGCATCCTCAGTCCTTCTTGTTTTTTTGGGTTTTTTTTTGAGACAGGATCTTGCTAAGTTGCTCAGTCTGGCCTCCAACTTGCGATCCTCTGGCTCAGACTTCCAGGTTCCTGGGACTACAGGTATGTGCCACTTTGCCTGGCTCATTCTAACTCAGTTATGAGCCACTAGATTAGCTCAGCAAATGGACCTGCAGGTATCATCGTGAAGTGTGTCATCATTCATTCAGTGTTTAACTGGGGCTCACTCAGTTGAAACCTACAGGCATTCCTTCAATACACTTATTTAGTTCTTACTATGTCAGATAGCGGACCCCTTTCATGAAACCCAAGCTCGAAAGGAGAATGATCAAGTCAAAACTGAGTTACTATCCAGTGAGAAAATTGTGAGTGTGAAGGGTGGGAAGTTTCAACCTCCCAGTACTGAGAGGTTCAAAGAAGAGTTCCTGCAGGGACTAGACACCTGGCTGAGGCCTGAGAATTACTATTGAGAACCTGAGGGGTGGAAGTTGAGAGAAGGACAGAGAATGGAATATGAACAGACCTGGAGGCAAGAGATAGCCCTATCCATAGAAGGATGATTGTGATACCTCCTGAATGGAGACTAGACATGAGGCTAGACCAGCATGTATGAGCTGGATCAGGAAGTGTCTAGAAGCCTCGTGTGAAAGAATTTCTATCTTGAGGATGCTGGAAAGATACTAAAAGTATTTATTTAAAGAACCATATTTGGATTTCAGATCATTCTGACTACAGCATGCAGAATGAAGAGGCCCAGGGCTAATTAGGAAATGGTGTTGCATTTCTGTTGGCAACAGAGGATTTAATAAAAGTTTGTTTATAGGGATGGAGAGCAGAGGATAATTTGGAAAATATGAAGAGGTGAATTGACAGCGCTTGGAGAATATTGGCTATAGGGGGAGAATGGGAGAGAGAGCAAGGATGATGACATCCCTTTTTCTGGCTTTGTGATGACATGCTATATTTTGTACCCAAAGAAGATTTCTTGGGAGAGAGGTGTAGTATTTTCAAAAATTACTTGTTTTAATTAGTTATCCATAACAGCAGAATGCATTTCGACTTATTGTACACAAATAGAGCACAACTTTTCATTTCTCTGGTTGTGCGCGATGCAGAATCACACCATTTGTGCAATCATACTTGTACATAGGGTACTAATGTCTGTCTCATTCCACCATATTTCCCACACCCATGCTCCCTCCCCACACTCCCCTCTACACAATCCAAAGTTCCTCCATTCTTCCCTTGCCACCTCCCCACCATTATGGATCAGAATCCACATATCAGAGAAAATATTTAGCCTTTAGTTTTTTGGAATTGGCTTATTTCACTTAGCATGATATTCTCCAACTCCATTCATTTACCTGTAAATGCCATAATTTCATCTTCTTTAAGGCTAATATTCCATTGTGTATATATACCACAGTTTCTTTATCCATTCATCTGTTGAAAAGCATCTAGGTTGGTTCCACAGTTTAACTATTGTGAATTGAGCTGCTAAAACAACAATGTGGGTGTGTCACTGTAGTATGCTGATTTTAAGTCCTTTGGTATAAACTGACGAGTGAGATAGCTGGGTCAAATGGTGGTTCCATTCCAAGTTTTCTAAGGAATCTTCATACTGCTTTCCGGAGTGGTTGCACCAATTTGCAGTCCCACCAGCAATGTATGAGTGTACCTTTCCCCCCACATCTTCGGAAAGGCATAGTTGTTGGAGTCAGAACTGTGTATGTTCTCAGCTCAGACCCCTGCTAGCAGTGAATACTTTCACTTTGTGAGTTCACTCCAGTCACCTTTTTTTTTCCATTCTGTTTTCCCTACCCTGCTTCTTCACCTACTTCTCTACCATCTTCCACAAGATGATGGATGATTGAACAGCATGCAAAGATGAAGCTTTGGATTTTCCCCTGCTTGAGACTTGACAATCTGTCCTCTGCCTGATGCTTGATCAAGGCTCAAGGAATATAGAACCTAAGTCATGGCCAATCCCTTCAACCTCGCTCTGTACTGGATGGAGATAGGGTGAGAATCACCACTGGAGCAGCTGTGTGCTCCCTTGAAAAGAACTTTTCTCATCCCTCTCAAACCCAAATTGTCATAGACATTATGCTAAAACCAGATGGACTCCTACCCAGAATTAGGTTTAAATGTCAATTTTGATGACATCACATACATTCTAAGAGGGTGTGAAAAGGCTTATTACCTTCACAGTAAGGCTTTCTGGAGAGGTTGAGGATGACTTGGCCACTGGCTTTCAAAGAGGTAGAGCTGAAGAACATAGAACTTAAAAGTTGTCAGTAAACTTCAAAAAAATGGAGTCAGATTTATTACACAAATTTACATTTCTGAGTGATAATGTCTGTGACTATTTCAGTAATTCCACTTTAGTAAAAAGTCCCCCAAATACTCAAGAAATAGTTTTGCATTCCCAAGTCAAAGTTCTCCTTTTTTAATCCAAAGAAAGGCTAATGGCTGTTGCAACTCTTTGGCCCAAGTTATTATGTTCTGGGGCCTAATGGAGATTCCAACCAAGATTGAACAGATAGTAATTGGTCATAGACACACAGATAGTGCTCACAGTAGCACCCAAAATTAACCCTAATGTCATCTCCCTGGTTGTTGATGAGAAGCAGCAGGCAGGGAATAAATGCCAGCCCCTCAGTTTTGCAAAAAGTGAGCAATACAAGGAAATTGCTGGAAACTTCAAGTCAAGGACTCCTATCACTTCAACACTAGGTGTCTAATTTCTGATCTCTTTCCATGACTTTAGCCAGAGGGTGAATGTCGGACCAGGAAAGAAGACTATGGCTGTCATGGGAAGAAGGAGTACTGAGAATAGGAAGAAAGGATAGGGGGTTAAGTAAGGCAGCATCCTTCCATTAACCAAGCAAAGAATCATGGCCAACCTTCCTTCTGGCTGGCGTGTGCAATATTTCAATCCTAACAGGAATCCTTCGTGCCAAAGGTAATAAATCTGCTCTTGTTTAAGTGGCAGGTGATTGAGATCACTAATTTTGCTTTTGGCAAACCAACACAGAGGAAAATTCCCTCTTGTGATGGAGGGAACCTGTCAAATTCTAGGACGAGGACTCAGTTCCTTAAAAGTCAGAGAGCAGGTTAAAAAGAATCTAGGTGTGTATGAAAAGAGACTTTGAGGTGTCGGCTTCCCCTGGTCTCAGTCCACATATTGCAAGTGCAGGAGGGGGAGGGAAGGGCAGAAGCCAGGAGAAGAGCAGACTTCATCCCAGCTTTGGACTGAGTGGTGACCAGTCCACTTCAGAGGCCATTGGCAAGGCTCTTGACCTAACTGACTGGAGATAATGGGTGAAGATGGAGATGGGCGGAACAAAGGCAGCTGGATGGCTACTTTGCAGGTGATTTCTCTTAGGGCAGGAGGGATTCTTTTCAAAGGGAAATGTTGGGAAACTGTTACCATGGTAACTCTCCAAGCTCTGAAGTGATACAATCAGATAAAGCTCTGGAGAGCAAGGGAAGCAGTGGGTTTAGCACAGATGAACAGCTACTTTGTACAAGTTTGGCATTTTCTTTCTTTCTTTTAATATTTCTTTTCTTTCTTTTAATATTGCCTGAAAATTTAGAAAGAAATAAAAGAGGGAAAGGAAAGCAAAAAGAAAAAAAAAAAAAAAAAAGAGAGAGAGAGAGAGAGAGAAATAAAAAATGAAGTGAAACAAGATAACATAAGAGAGAGACAGGAGGAAAGAAGGAAAGAAATTCAAACATAATGTATTCCAAAGAAATATTCTTGGCAGAAGGAAAGCGTGGTCTCTGGAGTGGAGGCTGATGGGGGCGAGTGTGATTCTCTATGGTTTTGACCTTTCTGCTTTATGAAGTTTGATGGAAGACTTCATTCCCTAGGTTTCCCTATTTATTAGCATATCTGAAATGTTCATTGTTATGTGACATACTTACCTTGAGATAATTCAGCTAATATCAGTTTAGCACAAGATTTATGCCATTTTGTTAGCAATAGCATGCTATTAATGGCATTATGAAATATAATGGTGATCCATGTCCTTGATACCAATAATGACCCAAGTCAGAGGCCACTTTGTATATTCACAACACTACAGTTTCTTCTGTTCCGAATAGTGAGACACTATTCTTGAGAGCCAAATTTACAAAACGCTTAGACACAGTTGGATTAATTGCTCTGCTTTGTAAGCCTGCTGAGTGGATTATTACTCCTGTGCCCCCTCCCTTTGTCATACTGGACAAACCCCCTTGAGTTTAATCCAACTCCTTGCCAAGGATGCTCAGGCTGAATGTGGTTTGAGAAGGATGCACGCAGCCTGACTGGCCATGCTCTGGCCTCCAGCCTTACTGAGCTCCTATTGCTACCATGAGGCCCTACACAATCCTTGTCATGCATTCATATCCTCCCAGGGGACAACTGACCCTTCTTTCCTTCTCAAACCTGAAACATCAGTTCCTCCTCCTCAGCTTCAGCTAAGATGTACTCTCATTCTGCTGGGAAAACTGAAACAATAACAAGACTATTTCTTCATTCCCCTACTCAACCTCCCAACCCAGTTTCATCTGTAATGATATGATCCGCTTTTCTGCCCACTACCATGAATTATATCCATACTGCAGCCCAGGATCAACCTTCTCATGTGTCATTGAACCCCTTCTTCTCCAGAACACCCATAACCATTAGTTCTGCCATCTTCTTCCTCTCTTTTCTGGATTATCAAATTTTTCCTTTCTCCTAGATGATTTTCAGTCACGTAAAATAATGCCATTTTGTTTCCCCTATTTAAAATAGACAAATACAAACTTCTCTTGGCTCCTCTGACCTCTAATCAGCTTTTTACCTTTGTAGCAGAATCCTTCAGAGCTACACTCTTTTGGTCCAAATCCATTAATTGTTTTGCTCATTACTCTGAGGAAACGACTTTCCCGATGGTCACTAAGGACATCCACACCGATGAATCCCAGCCAATGCCCAGTGCTCCTCTTCCTTAATGAGCCAGCAACATCTCAGGAGGTTGGTGGCTCCTTCCTTCATCACCCACTTTCTTTTCATGACCTGAGACATCAATCACCTGATTTCTTCTCCCTTCACTCTGTTTTCCTCAATCTACCTTGATGACTTCTTTTCTTATTTTTAGCCCCTAAATGTCAGATTTCTTTATTCCCCTGACAAATACTTTGATGACTCCCAAATCTCTATTAGCCATAAAGTCTCCCCTGAATTTAGAAATGTGTGTTCAACGCTCCATGTGACATTTGCCTTTGGATGTCTAGCAGGAAAATCAAAATGGTACCCTTCAGTTCCCACCCCCGCCCTGACCCTCCCCTCTCCCAGTATAGTAAATGGTGCTACCAGGCATCCGGTTCTCAAGTCAAAGTGTTTGGAATCATCTGTGAATCCTCCTCTCTCATGTTTCATTTCTTGCCTTTTTTATTATATAAGTTCTGATCTGGTTTCCACACTTTTGCTTTTATAAGATCAGGTTCTCTTGACACAGTAGTCAGAGAACTTCTTTAAAAATGAAGTCTGATCATGTCATCCCCTTGCCCCAAACCTTCTAGAGCGTCTGATCTTATCAGGAACAAATCCAGACTCCATTTTCACTCTGCAGGCCCTATACAGTCTGACCGTCACCTATCACTTCCCACCACTGTTCCTCTTACTTGCTGTTTTCTGTCCACACTGGCTGCTGCAGTTCTTTTCTTTTTTTCCAGCTAGTCTTTTTTTTTGTATTCATCTTTTATTATTAATGTTTTTTTATTTTTACAGACTGCACTTTGATTCATCGTACACCAATGGAGTACATCTTTTCATTCCTATGGTTGTGCACGATGTAGACTCATATCATTTGTGTAATCGTACATGTACATAGGGCAATGATGTCTGCCTCATTCCACCATCTTTCACACACCCCCCCCTTTTCCTTCTGTGTAATCTAAAGTTCCTCCATGCTTCTCTCACTCCCACCCCCACCCCCATTATATATCATCATCCACTTATCAGGGAAAACATTTGGCCTTTGGTTTTTTGGGCTTGGTTTACTTCATTTAGCATGATATTGTCCAATTCCATGCATTTATCTGCAAATGCCATAATATTATTCTTCTTTATGGCTGAATAATATTGATCACACCAATTCAAAAAACTCTAGGCTGTTATATCAGTCCTAGCTCTTTTCTCCTGGATTCTCACATGGTTATATTATGCCCTCACTTTATTGTGAACTTTATTTAAATGTTGCTTTCTAAGAGAGACTGTATCTGGCCACCCTATATAAATCATTCCCATCATCCTTTATTCTGTTTTACTTTTTTTTTTAACTGCAACTAGCCTATATTGTGCTCTTTACTTATCTATTTATTTCTTCTCATCTGTCACTAGAATATAAGATCCACAAGAGAAGTTGTTTCTTTTGTCCATTTTTGCAGCCCTACATCAAGAACAATGGTTTTTCACATAACAGACTCTTAATAAATATTTGTCAAATGGATTAATGAATCAGTGAATCAGACATTTTGTTAAGATCCTCCTCTCAGGGGCATCTTGGTTCTTTTTGTTATTCCTATCCCACCACAGAGTTGCAAGATTCCCAGCTGTGGGGATGCAGAAAGAAGCCACTGACGCATCTGCTCCAAAAGGCTTCGGAAAGGCATAATCCTTTGATTGGAAACACAGGATTTTACATGCTCGTTGGAGAACACTCCTGAGTGGTCTGACCCGCCTGCAAACATATGCCCCAGGTGAGCTTCACTCTCCTCACCTCTCCCTCCGCCCTTTGGTAAACTGTGTGACTCCTAATTGGACCATCCTTACGGACTATCATGTTACACTACCGGTTCTTTGTTCTTGGGCTCCCCTCGTCTATAAAAGTGCTGTAATTCTTTGAATAAATTGGAAACTGGTCTGGAACTTGCTCTCCCGAGGGCATTGGTTACCTCGTCGCCTTACCTCCTCCAGAAGGGCACAAAGACCCACAGACTGAACCCCAACACCCAGCCTCAGGTAGTGCCAGCAAACTAAGGGTCAAGTCCATACTGGTCAACACACTTAAGCACAGCAACATGATGCTGTTGTTGACATTGCTTCTAACTCCCATCTGTCTGCCTCCTGGGTCCCAGAAATGTCCTCCACCACATTCATAAGCCCAAGACTTTACACTCAGAGGGGACACCCCTTTAGGATGTTGTGTCCTCATTGGGTACCAATCTACCCAACTGCCTCCTTCCCATTCTGACAGAAAGTCCCCCCCCCACAGAAAAAGCCATATCCATTGCACCACTCCCATCTCCTGACTCCTTGGAATTGTCAATAAGACCTCTTCATTGAGGCTCGGGAGAATAGGAAGCCCATTCTTCATAGATTTGGCCAAGTTTCATTGATGCCAGAGTTTGGAGGAAAGGAACAGTGGAAGGAATCAGAAAAGCAGGAGAGAGTCAGAGCTTGAGCAAAGAGTTTCCTTCCATCTTATAAGAAATCAAGATTTTCAGGAATTCATTATAGGGACATACTGAGGTGATTTTGAAGTTTGTCCTAAAGAAAACAGAACTCCAAAAGACCTATTTGTTTTTTTAAAAATGTCTTTTATATGAAATAAGAATATCTTGTTGGATATCTTTTGCCACCATCAATGCTGGGAATACTTCACATGCTAATAATCTCTATGGTTCAAGAGAGCTCAGGAGATGATATCAAACATCAGAGCAATGTCATTCTTCAATTCTTTTCATGGCCAGTACATACATCTCCTAACCTTGGTAGCATTTTGCTGTGGAAGTCATCTGAGGAATTACTCTATCATCTGTCTCCCTAGGAGAACTCTTCATCAATTTCTCCTTGGAGTGAACTTCCAAGAGCTGAATCAGCTCAGTTCTTGGCAAAGATTGAAACACAACCCTCAACAATTCATTTGTGATAGCAGTTGGGAATGGAATAAAAGGGCAAAGTGGCAGTTACTTGGTTCCATGCCCACTACATAACCTCACTGATAAGGACCACATATAGCTTTAATTTCTCCCATTTGAAGTGAAAACACATAGCTAAGACATAACAAAGACATTGAAATCAAAAAGACCTCAATTCAAGTCATGTTCCAGGCAGTTGGTATCATATCTACTTGGTTACGTTTCCTAACCCTTCTGAAGCTCCATGTCCTCATTTGTGCTATAGTGTTAATAATGATATTATTGGATAAAACTGAGTCTTAAAGTGCTGATCACTGAGTCTGTCACTTGGTTCACAGTCAAAAATTAGTTACATGTACCAGCAACTACTGACACAATGATGTTGCATTACAAACCACTCTAAAACTCAATAAGGATTCACATGTATTATTTTCTTTAAAAATGCCTGCAGGTTGATTGGGACTGTGGACTTGAATGGACAGTTCTGCTTCAAGCTGTGTTTCAGCTGCTCCAGACTGTGGGTTGGGTTCAATTCTATTCCCAGGGCCAAGCAATACACAATGAGAAGCAATAGCTCCCTTGAATATGCTTTCCTCACAGTGGGCACTAGAGAACTGGGCAAGCCAAAGTCACAAGCACACTTAAACCTCTGCTTATATCATCTCTGCTAACATTCCAGAAGTCACATGGAAACTCCCACAAATACAAGGCAGGGTAAATTCCATCCACAGGATGGAACATTTGTTGAGCAGTAATTTCAACCATCACATTCTAATAATGGGTTTCATATGTATATATACGCACACATACACACATATATGGACATGTAGGTGTACATTTATTTATTATAAATTACATGTTTATGTATAAATAAATATAAAATTATATATTAAAATAAACATTTATTTATAAGTGTAATTATATATGTGTATATATATTTTTCAACCAACCAATCATTTCATGTATAAAAAACATATAAATATATACATATATGTATATACATACAATACATTAACCATATAAACATATGAACATACGCAAATATGTATATATGTGTGTGTATGCATATATATATATGTACATATATATGAAATGATTGATGGGTAGAAAAAATCATCACTGATTCTTTTCACAGAGTTTTTTTGGGGTTGCCAATTGTGTGCCACTGCTGTTTGATCCATTCTCCCAGCAATGTTAGGCTTTTCCCAACTGTAAGTAACTCTGATGGGTCGTTCTAAAGGATGTCTTCAGAGACAATGACCTGAGTTGTTCAAATCCTTTCTGTCATCCTGGGAATAGAAAAACCAGAAACTACTTAAGTGAGAAAATGTAGCTCCTTTGTTATTCTTGCATATTAACTAATTCATTTATGGTTCTGGTACCTCCTTGGTACCTCCTCTGAGCCTCAGTTTGCCTGATATGAAAATAAAAAGATATTCTTTTTAATTTTCTTCCATTTTATTATATTCCACAAATTAAAGGTATTTTGGTTTATACTAGTTGGTCTTGTGTATTTTAAAATAAAACAAAGTATTATGTAATGCAGATAATTGGCATTCAATTGAGAGGAGGCTGGGGTCAGATGTCAAGTTCAGTTCAGCCATAAAATAGGTCATGTTCATTGACATGGATCCACTAGACGGATTTCTTCTGCTCTTGCTGTGATGAGATAGATGATTTGAAGAAGAGAGTCCAAAATAAAGCCAGGTATCATGTCTTAGATATTCCTTTCTAGAACTGTAAAAGTGGAGCACATGGAGCAGAGGTAGGGGAGCTGGATAAGAGATATAAAGGACAAAAGATGATACTTGGCAGTACAATCCTTTTGCTGTTTTTCTTTCATTTAAAGCCTTAATGGAAGGAAGATAAGAGCCTTGAACCATCTACAAATGGCAGCTACAAAAACATCAAATGAGAGATCATCTTACCAAGTTGATCATCTCTACTCTCAATCCCTTTGGCAAATAACCTGGAAGTGAGCCAAAGGTACTACATGAAAAATATAAGTTTAGCATGCAAGGAAATTTCCCATTTTAGAGGACTGGTAAATGTGGGTAAATATCTCAAGATTAGTTGACAGCTTGTCTTTCCAAATCTTTTAGTGGGAAGGAGTGAAAGAGGGAGCCAAATGACTGATATTCACTGTTAACTCTATGTGACACCCATTGACAATACAGGAACCCAGGCAGTACTGATAGCCTTTTATACTCAGAAAGAAATCCAAAATTATTTGGGTGCCCCAGAAAATGCTATTAGAAAATGGTAGAATTGATCTCAAACATTGTCTCTGATTTTTTCACCATAATCACATTTTGATTTTTAAGATATGTACATACATTTGGAAAGTTATCGGTTATAGCTAAGAGCAGGGAGAGAGAATGAATTATTATTGCTCACAAAGTCCCTTTCTGTCCCAGACATCTGGGAGGCTGTGATAATGCAAAAAATTATTTCCTTAGCAAACCCAAACGCTGGGCTATACTGTACACATTTTTCCCTTGTTTTCAGCTGTCAGTTTCTTGGCTGTCCCTCACGGCCACTTTGCAAATCTTGATTGCTAAGCATTTATTTTCTTTTCTCTCTCTCTCTCTTTTTTTTTTTTCAGTTTTGTCTGGGAGATGGAAAGCCTGGGGAAGGGATTGTTGAGCACTTGATATAAGGCACATGAAATATCTATAATTATGTATTATATTTTTGTACCCAATAAATGGCTAAAAGGAGACCTGTGATAGAAACTTTTAGAAGATAATTGAATGTGTCAGCTGGATCAAAAAATTATGTACTTGCTCCACTTCGACAAACTGTGATAAATAGTCTATTGTCTGGGGAGTTTGCTTGGCATTTTCTTTTGCATTGTAAAATTGTGACTGGCACAATTCAATGTCACTGAATTTTTGGTTAACAACTCAAAGAAATCCTTTGGATTAGAATTCGTCTTGTAAATGCCAGATACTGTGCATAGTTACTTAGAAAACAACAGATTTTAATAATTCAACACTTCAATTCATTTCTATTATTATCCCAGACAAAAGAAATGTTTTTTGTTGTTGTATTTTTACTAAATTTATCTGGTTGAAAACAGGGTGTGTCTCATGCCTAAGTAACACTTAGTATTTCTCTAGCTAAATAATGAAGCAGGAGGAAAAGCATTTATTCTTCATTATTTATGTTTCCAATTGTGCCTTTGCATGATTGCCTTGGAGCAGAACTGCCTTATTAAAATGGACAATCAATAGCAGCAATAGAGTTTCCAAGAAGAATAAAACAAAATGTAAATGTAACCTCAGTCTTATACAGTACGCCCTTACCAAGAAGGAATGAGCTTGTTAAAAACAAAATCATAGAAAGTACTAAGACAAAATGGAAATAAATAGTAAAATATAGATGAAGAAGAGGGCAAGAATATTTTAAGCTAAAAGGTGTTGAAGGAATAACAAAGAGGAAGTTCAGTAGAATTTTCACATCTGAATTATTTCTCTCAAAATCATTTAGCAGGAAAAGAAACAGGGAGAAATACTTGCTTCCAACAGGACAAAGGGTGACATCCTTAATAAAAAATTAGAATTCATACCAAAAGGTAATAGAAGCAAGAAGTTCCCTATAAGTAAAGGGAAAAAGAACATGGATAATTTAAAACAGAGGCATGTTAATGGCTAATAAACTTTTTGACATTTTTCAACCTCATTATCAATGAAATGGAAATTAGAATAACAGTGAGATGCTATTTTTAACTTATCAAATTAATTGAACTATAGGATATGAATGTATTTAATATTGGATATTGAGTGCAACGATGCAGACATATTCGACACAGCTGGAAGGAACAAAACGTATTTTTACCTTTAGGAAAGAAACCTGGCATGTAGTTCAAGAACCTTGAAAACATCCATAACCCTCACCCTGGAAATTCTATTTCTGGGATTCTATTAATGGAAGTAATCTGAAATGAAGAAAGGATTTTGCCTAAAGACATTCATTGCAATACTATGTATAAATATTAATATTTGGAAATAAACTAGGTTTCCAAAAATCAGAAGAATAAAAAATAATGTAGCCAATCAAATATCTGTAAAATATTTTGAATAATATCATAAATGCTTAGGTTTTAGTGTTAAATATAAAATGAGAGTATAAAATTTTATATGTAGAATGTGATCAAAAATGTAAAATGCTTATAAAAGTGTCTGGAGCACATTGCAATGAGAATAATGGTTTTATCTGAAATAATTCAGATTATGGGTAAGGTGGTAATATCATTTATTTTCCAGGTGGATGCTTGGGAGGCTAAGGGGGGCCAAAATACTCCAGTATATATGGTCACATTTCTCTCAGACCAACTTAAAATGAATTTTTGCTGAAATTATACTGGTATAAATGATGAGTATTTGGAAGAATTCAGCAAAAATTCATTCGAAGGTGGTCTAAGAGAAGTGAGGTAAGGAAACTGGTTTGAGAAAGAGCTAAAAAGAAGTAAAAAGACAATGTTAGAGAAACACATAATAGGTCAGAAGTAGGGACTAGAAACACAGTGTGTAAACATTGGCAGAGTTCTTAACCATCAGTATACAGCTGGATAAGGGTTCAGCTAGGAAGTGGAATACTATGCAACCATAAAAAGAACTAGGGGATATATATGCACCAATCTGGAAAGATATCTATTAAATGGTTTACATGAAAATAAGCAAGAGGTGACTGATATTTGTAATAGATATTCCAATCAGCAGCTCTCTGGCTGGATAAGGCCTGAGGAGAAATTATTTTGGCAGGTATCTTTCTTAAGAAATTTGATTTAGTTGTCAACATTAAAAAATAGGAATTGACATATGTGAATCTGGATTTCTGATTTCTTATGCAAAATCAGAAGATTTTATAGCCCTAATCCTCTATGCTCCTGGGCAACAATTCCATGGACTGGAGAAACTGACCCTTTTAGGTGCAGCTGACTACCTCAGTCTCCCCAGTTCCTACTACTCCATAGCTTCTTATTTTCAGTTTACTTTCCTTTCCATCCCTTGATGCAGTTTCTTAGTTCATTGTCCTCAAAAAACAAGTAAAATTTTTGTTTATTTATGTTGTTGTATCTTCAAAAGCATAAGAAAAAATATCAGTTAACAAGCAGCAAAATCAAAGTGCTTATAGTGGCCACTCCTGGTGGATAACATTGGAAGGCAGGAGATGGAGAAAATATTGGACTCTCAATTTATACAAGTGTTATAATTGATGAGGTTCAAATATGAATTTCAATTGTTTTGAAACCAATCAACAGATGAAAATAAAATTATCTACTACCTGTCAAAAATAGTAAAAGAGTATCATATGTGGAAATTAATATACATTAGAAATAATCGCTCAACTTACTGTGCATAATTCATCTTAGAAAGGTAATCACAAGATTGCCAACTACTGTTGTATGAATTATGTATTAAAATAATAGAATCAAAGAAAATACATTTAAAATTACACATTTGAAGAAAGCCAGGAAAACGGCTTCCTTGATTTCACTCTGGGCCACTGGCCGGAAGCTGCAGAAGAGCAGATTGTAACTCCGGTGGCCACTAGGGCTCTCCAACATTACCAGCTTTTCAAAGCAACGAGCGCCCTGTCACTGGCACCATTTCAGCAGAAGCTGAGTGAACTCAAAGGGATGTTCATAAGAGGAACTGTTTCTTTGTAACATTTAATTTTCACAGAACACCAAAGGTAGGTCAAAAAGTGTTTAGCAATGTGCCATAAAGATAAGGAAATGGACCCAAAGAGATTGAGTGACTTACCTAAGGTCATGGCCAGTAACCAGCCAAGCAAAGCACCTGCATCTCCAGACTCCAGGTCTAGCTTTCTTTCCTTGCACAGCATCAGCAGCCCTGGGGAAGCATGGCTTACTGGGAACAGTGTGGGAATCAGGTTCGTTCATACCCTGACTCTCCCACTCACTTCTTAGGGGAACTTGGTCACTTTCCTTCTTTGAAACTCAAGTGGCTCATTTGTGAATGGTGCTCTGTTACAGATTCTTGGGCAATCAGTATTTGTTCACAGATGAACAAATGTTAGGAGAAAATGAGATCATGCATGTAAAATCTATTGCAGAGCTAGTCACCTTTACCGCACTCAATAAAGAGCAGCCATACCTGATACTGGGGTGTGGTGGGGGGAGTGGATATCTACCTCTCAGAGGAAGATACTCCAGTTGGAATGCATGAAGTTAGGGTGCATTGTGTTGTCTGATACTAAACAACTGGATGAGAAGTTTTAAAAAACAATCACTGGGCATTTCCAAGGTCAGCACACTTGCATGATGACTTGGGTGACCTACCATACTGCCAAGCCTACGTGGAAGGGGAGGCCTGGTGATGACTCATGCACTCACCTCTGAAGGCTCTTACGGTGTTTCTCAGACCCTCATTTGCTCCAGGCTTTGTTGAGATGTACAAAAACATCAGCCTTTCAGAGCTAATCTTTCCCTGAGTCTTTGACATGCATGTAGCACTTGTGAATTTGCAACAACCTCTGGGACAGCAAAGCTTTGCTCAAGCAGAATGTAAGAGCCATCCAGCTGGCAAGCTGAGCTGAGAAATTCAGGTTCATCTAAGTTGGTTTGTGCCTAAATGCTCTCTGGGGTTTTACTTATTTTTCAACTTGCTCTCACTGTGAAAGTTCCATCTTCTAAATGTTAAGTCACTGAGCCATAAAAGGATGTGACATGACCACAGCCAGCAGGCAGTGTCAGCTGTTCTCTAATGGTCTGTATGCCTGGCGCTAGCTGTTGGAAATTTAGGAATGTATTTCTAAACATTGCAGCATCTTTATTCTTTAATAGGTAATAACTATCATTACAATTTATTGAGCACATAAGAGGTGTCAGAATCTGTGCAAGCTATCTTGGTGTTTTGTTTAATCTTTATAACAAACCCCATGAAGTAGGATTATCATCCTCATTTTAGGATGAAGGAAACTGAGACCCAGAAAGGTTAAATAACTCTCTCAAGGTCAAACAGCTCAGATTCCAAAGCTAAGTGTCCTCTCCTCTCTTATGGGAAGCATTGCAGGAATGAAGAGCTTTGACATAGAAGGTCTGATCTTACTAGTATTGTGGGGCTATGGGAGCAGGTATCACTGTTTCCCAGAAGCCCCAGTGATGACTTATTAAAGAAGATGGGCCACCATGTCTGGAGAGGACCAGGTGTCGACAAACCTGCCGTAAACAAAGTCAGTTGCACTGTGTTGACGCCTGGTGGTGGCTGTTCAAAACAGTCTGCCTGCAGGCACTCCTCAGAAACAAAGGAAACTTCCTATTTCTCCTCCACTATCAAGGTGAGGTGTTGTCTGCTGGTCAATTACAGTTTTTTATTTAGCATAGCAGTTCTGTTCCACCAAAATATCCATTTCAAATATATGTGCTTAAAATAACAATAATATCAACAAATCAGCAAGTCGTGAGTCCCAGTGAGTGAGAGTGGGAAGAAATCTACCTTCACTTTTGAAAGTGACACAAGTGTCTCCGCATATATCCCCACCTGCCAGTTCTCCTTTGCCTTTGGAAACATTGGGTTTTTAAAGTAACCTGCTTCCAATGGGGACTTAATTCCTGAATTTGTCCCCTGCTTCTTACATTCATTCCCCCATCATAGTCAAGTCACTATCACCTCTCCCCCAAATCCTTGAGCTACCAGACCAGGCTCCATTTTCATTCTTGCCCTCCTCCCGTTTGTTCTCCTTAAAGTAGCCAGGAGTGTCCTTTCAAACACACAAGTCACACTCTTTTGGGGCATATTTTATTTTCCAAAGCTGGATGCACCAATATATCCCATTTCACTATATCTCATTTCAGTGTATCTCGTTTTACATGGTGATATTGTAACTCCCCCACCAACAGTAGGGTCTACATTCCTTCCCCTTGACACTGGAAGCCTTTGGAACAATCTCCTGAGTGCACCACAACAGACTTACTTCCAAATCTAAGTTAGAAAAGGCAGGACCAGCTACCATTACGTTCTTTCTCTTAATACGCTCACTTTGGGAACCCAGCTACCATGTTGTGAGAAAACCAAATGGCCACGTGGCCATCTGTAGTCCATCTTGTTCCAGCTGTAAGCCAACATAATTCCCCAGACATGTGAGTGAATAAGGCTTCAAGTCATGCCTAACCTTAACCTCTGAGCTGCCACAGATCCTTGGCATAGCAGAGACAAACTGACTCCATCAAGCCATGCCCACACTACAGATTTATGAATAAAACAGATCACTGTGTTAAGCCACTAATTTTAAGAGCATCTTTTATGTGGGAATAGCAAGATTGAACTTAATCACTCCTTTGTTTAAAACCCTTCAGTGGCTTCCCAATTGCACATGAAGAAAACCCGATGTCCTCTCCTGAGACTACAGAATTGTACATAGATCATTCTGGACCCTGGCTCTCCCTCCTGTCTCATCTTATCACACTCAGGCTTCTCTTGATTGCATTGTAACCACATACTCCTTTCTCTCCATGAAATCCCCCAAACTGGTTCCAATCTTGAGGCTTCTATACTTGCTCTTCCCTGGATGGTGACATAACTGGGTTCCTCTCATTGTTCAGGTTCCAGTTCAATGTCACCTTTTTCATTGGTCACCAGGACTAGCCTCTGAGTTCTTTCAGATTAGTGATCACATATATAAAGTTAGGAGAGTCAGAGTAATGTATTTTCCAGCCATGTTCAGGTGCAGAGGAATAGGCACGGTAGAGTTGATTTTAAACACAGTTGGAATCTTCTCAGGTGAGTATGGTGAAAAGCAAGGATGTTTCCAGTATCATTTTTGCCCAACTGCATTAGTCAACATTCACTGGTTACATTGTGATAACAAACCACACAGAAGTTCATGTGTCTTAAAACAACCCAGGCTTATTTTCTCATTCCTGCTGCTTCTGGTTGGCTGCAGTTTCATTAAAAGTCCTCAGTCTGGGGCAATTCTGGGACCAATCTGTTGGCATTGTCCTTACTTGGGACGTACTTCTCATGGATGAAGAAAAAAGGGCAATGGCAACATCACTCGAAGGCTTCTTGTGGACGTGCACCTGTCAGTTCATTGGTCAGAGTAGCCCACAGTGTCAAATTAGGTGACAACAGATTGGCTGTGTACTTCTTCCATGGGGAAGGGTCCCCCCCAAAAGGACCATGCAAGAATGCACCTACAATCAGGCAGGGAATAGTTTGAACAAAGAATACATCTCAATACACCAACTTGGTTGCTCTTAGCCCCTTTGAAAGCAACTCTGCATCAGTAATTACTGCTCTCCACAAGGCCACCAAGAGTGCTTTTCACCAGGGCAATGGGCTAGTGTTGAATAGTCATTGTTTACCAGCTTCTGTTGACTGCTCTGGCTCCTCTGTAGTCACAGAGAGGAAAAGAGAACCTTTGTACACACTTTCCAAGGCTCTCTCCAATTAATCATTTCCAATTCTTTATTCTTCAAGTTGTATTTATGGAGCACCTACTGTCATCCTGGAGATTATAGTCTAGTGGGAGGGACAGAGGCTAAACAAATAAAGAAAAACTAAATAAAACACTGTATGCCAGAGTGTGATAATATAGAAGGGAAGATATGGCTGAATGGCATGTGTCAGTCATGTGCCATCCATGGTTCCAGGAAGAAGAAACACCAAGTGCAAAATCCCTGGTTTGTGAGCATGTTAGGCATGTTCGAGAATTATGGCAGTGTGGTGAGCAAGTACGTTCATCACCTTTCATCACTGTGACCAAAATGGTAGACACAAACAACTTAAAGGAGAAAAGATTTGTTTGGCATCATGGGTTCAGAAGTTTCAGTCCATGGTCAGCAGTCTTTAGGTCTAAGGTGAGGCAGAATATGATGGTAGAAGGCATGGCTGAGAAAAGCTTCTCAGCTCATGGCAGCCAAGAAGCAGAGAGACAGACAGGTGAGGAAAAAAGAGGGAAAGGGGCCAGGTTCAATATATAGTCCTCAAGTAAATGCCCCTAAGGACCCACTCACTTTAATCAGGTCCTCCCTCTCATAGCCTCCACCATCTTCCAGAAATCCATTCAACTATCAATCCATTGATCTTCTGATGAGGTCAGAGCCCTCATGATTTGATCACTTCCCAAAAGTTCCATCTGTGAACACTGCTGCCCTGGGGACTAAACCTTCAACACATGCATCTTTGGGGACACTTCATATTCAAAGCATAAAGACAAGGAGATGAGTTTCCAGAAATCCCACAACTAGTTCCTATATGAGCTTTTAGGCCATATCAAGAGCCTTCACTTTCGTTCTGAATGAGAAGGCAAATGCTGCATGATTTCAAATAGAGCAATAATATCATGTGACTCACTTTGATTGCTGTACTAAGGAGAAACAATGGAAGAACAGAGATTAAGCAGAAGGATGTTAAATGATCCAGAAAGGAGGCCATAGAGAAGGTGAAGAGGTTATGAAGGTGTTAGAGGTTGGGATAATAGTAATTGGTTGAATTGATGGTATGTTTTGACAAAATTCGATGCCTGATGCATTGGTTGTCTAAGATGAGAATAATGGTGCAGCTGCAAGGATGGAGTTGCCACATACTGTGATGAGTGACAGACAGGAGGACCAGGTATAGAGGAAGATGACCAGAGCTGGCAAGAATTCTACTCCATATGGGTCATGTATACAATGTCTCAATATCATCCTGGTGAATATATTGTACAAGCTGGACATGTGAGTATAGATTTGGAGAAGACAGTCTGGTCTGGAAATACATATTTGTTAGCCTTTGAGCCATAGAATCAGGAAACGATGCAAACACCTGAGTGGGGAGGTAGATGTACTGATGGGAAAACATGAATTGCTTCTACTAACAGAGAAACAGGAAGCAAGGTGACCAGGAAAAGTGAAAATGGGAGAAGAGATACTGAAGATTGAGAAGAAAGTAATCATCAACCAGGAGAGTGGGGAAGTAAATGGATGAGTGAAATGTTGTGAAATTAATGATAGCAATGAAATTAATTTCAGGTTAGCAGTCAAGTATTTAAAGTGCTTAAATGTTAGTTTTTAACATCTTTCATGTTTGACTTCAGAGCTACAATAATTGTTGAAGGAGTGACCAAGAGCCCAGTATTCACATTGTTAGAGGATGAGGAGCAGAGTGATCTAAGTGATTTCATCAAGGTGGGGTGATGGGTGGTAGAGTCAGAAGACTTTAGCTTCAAAGTTGTGGGTTGTTGTGGAGAAGGGAAGAACAAAAAGTGGCAAAGAGGACTAAGGAGAGTACAAACATCCTTAGTCCACTGAACAAAATTTTGAATGGAGCAAAAAGATGAAAGACACATTGAGAGGAGAAGCTAAAGAAGATTTTGCTTGGATCAAATCCTTGGAATTAGACCAGAAACTATGCAACTCCTAGAAACATAGGGTCAACACTCCAACTTTTAAGCACAATGATTTTCTCAATAGGACCCATAATGCTCAGGAAATAATGCCAGCAGTTAATAAATGGAGCAGCATCAAAATAAAAAGCTTCTGGACAGCAAAGAAGGCAATGAGAGAACCCACAGAATGGGAGAAAATCTTGGTTATCTACTCTTCTGACAAAGGATTAATATCTATAATATGTAATGAACTCAAAAAACTTTACACCAAAAAATCAAATAATTCATTTAATAAGTGGGCAAATGAATGAAACAGATATTTCTCCAAAGAAGAAATACAAACAGCTCACAAATACATGAAAAAATTTTAACATCATTAGCAATTAGGGAAATGCAAATCAAAACTACACTGAGATTTGATCTCACACCAGTCAGAATGGTAGTTATCAAGAATACAAACAATAATAAATGCTGGAGAGGATGTGGAGAAAAAGGAACACTTTAACACTGTTGGTGGAACTATCAATTAGTACAAACACTGTGGAACTCAGCATGGAGGCTCCTCAAAAGACTAGGCATGGAACCACTAGATGACACAACTATACAACTTCTCGGTATTCATCCTGAAGAATTAAAGTCATCTTATTATAGTGATACATGTATACCCATATTTACAGCATAACAATTCACAATAGCCAAATTATGGAACCAGCCTAGGTGTCCATCAATGGATACATGGATAAAGAAAATGTGGTATATATATTCAGCAACCAAGTAAAATGAAATTATGGCATTTGCAGGAAAATGGATGGAACTAGAGACCATCATGTTAAGTAAAATAAGTCAAATTCACAAGTTTATGTTTTCTCTCATATGTGAAAGCTAGAGAAGAAAATGGAAAACAAAGTTGGGGGTGGATCTCCTAAAAACCAAAGGGAGATCAGTAGAGGAAAGGGACCAGGAATTTGGGAAGTGGAGAGGGAGGGGGAAAGTGCTGGGGACTGATATTGGCAAAATCATATTGTTTTGTTGTGTACATGTACCAATATATAACAACAAATCCCATCAATATATACAATTATAACGCACCAATAAAAATGTGGGGACAAAAGATTTTGCTAAGTATCAGAAGCACAGAGGAATTGGGTCAGGACTTGGAAGTGGCAGTGGGATCAGATTAGGGCATGTGCAGAGATCCACGGCAGTGGAGTCTAAGTAATAAACTACCAGAGGATTTGTACTTGTTATGATGGCTGATGCATGATGAGGAGAGGGACATTATTATATCACAGTGCATTGATTCTTTTGCTTAACTCTGCTCCTAAACCCATTCTCTACCCTTCTCTGGTCCGAAGAGATCAGCTTCCTTCCAGGTGCACCATCTAGGTTGGTTTGTCTTCTGGCTTCCAGCTGGTTTAGGCCAATAGGTGGCTCTGGCAGGAGAGCTGAAGGCAGAAGAGGAGAGAGGTCAGCATTTCCCCACTGTTTCTTCCTCTGCTCTTGGAAATTCTGGTAAGAATTCCTCCAAGATCCATCTCTAGGGGCAGCCCTCTTCTGCTGCTCCAATTCATGCTGACCAAGGGTTAGGAGCTCCTTCTGCCTGCCCTAGTTCCTTGATAGTCATCACCCCTTTTGGGTTCTTGCACACCTGCCCTTTGTTAGCTTTCTACAGTCAAGTCACCCACTTGATTCATGCCTGGACCCTGGTGGTCTTATCCTCAAGGCTAACTCCCTATGTGTGGGTGTGCCCAGGACAGTTCTGGTTTATATGATTTGTACCAATGTAATTATTATAATAGCCCTTTTTATTCTCAAATGTATCCCACTTTTGATAAAGTATAAAGTTATCCCACCTCTGGTCCTCTGGTTCCACTGGCTACGGTCCTAAGTGCTTGTGAGTTTGAAACTGGATGACCTTGCCTCTGGCCAATGTCTTCTCGTCTCTTACAATCTTCCCTGGGAAGTGAGAGGCTGGGTATCTGGAGGGAATCGACTCAGCTTGGGAAAGGGAGGAGGGATAGGAAGAGCCCAATCTGGCCTTTATTTTCATTCTTCCAACACATTAGGCTAAAAGCAAATGAGATAACAGAACTCATCATGTTTATGATTTACATTTTTCCATGCTTAATCATGTATAATGAAAAGACGCTTCCCCAGGGTCACCGGCTCATTAACTTCCTATCTTCTCTTATTTTAGATACAAGTGAATTCAACCCTTGTAACAGCTCAGGTGAGTTGAGAGATACGAAGTGATTTTTCTGTCTTAGGCAAATAAAGTTCTCATGGCCTTGATTTACTCATTTGTAAATGGGAATATTAGTTATACCTGCTCAGAAGGGATGGTGATTAAATTACAGGAGTCAATACATAAAGATATAAAACAGTGCCTATCACATGGTAAGCATTACACAATAGGAACTCCAGTACACACACACACACACACACACACACACACATACACACACACACACAGAGAAATGAGGAAAGATATATCTGTAGGCACAGGAACTAACGTTTACATAGCAGAGAGGAAAAACTAACTCTGCTTTGCTAAGGAATACAGAACTGGGGCTCTGATATTGTTGTAGATCACTGTACTTAGAAGCGAAGGGTAATTTCCTGTCTGGAGGGTGTATGCCTTTCCTGAGAGAAGGGAGAACAGAAAAGCAGTGTTTGGTTTAATTCAAGTCTCTGCAGAGCTATCTACCTTTGACCTTTCACAGAACAGGGAAACATAGAACAGCCTGCTTCTAGTAGTCTGTCCACAGTTTTAGTTTTTGCTCATGACAACAAAACAAATGACATAGGCATTTTATATAAATTCCAGCATGGGAGGGAGAGGAGATGGGTGTACCATACTGGGTCCAACCAGATGACAGATGCCATGAAGTAATTTAAAAAGGGCAAGTATATATAAGCAATCATTAATATATGAATGGACAGTAATGCTAAAAATGGAAAGAAGACTTTCAAGGTCACCATGGGGCTGAGAGAGGATATCCCAAGAAGGACAAACTTGGAAGGCATTTCCGTCATTAAAGAAGGTGCAGTTGAAGCCCATTGTGTGGCAGAGAAGCCTGCTGGCTTGGTAGGACATAGCTGGTCCACAGTCTCTGGGCAAACAGGAAGAGAGCATTCTAAGACCAATGGGCAGGCAGGCAGAAGGAGCCAGGTACCTGTTGGTGGTGCAAGGCCTGGAGTGCATGGTGTCCACATCAGGAGGGCATGAAACAAACTCTAGGGCACAAGCAAGCTGAAGTTGACAGCAGGCAGGCAGAGGAGATTGAGGGACCCCTGCAGATGCAAGGCTAGAGTGCAGAATGCCCAAGTCAGTAGCTGTGTGGGAAATGGTTCCCCTAGGCTGGTGGTCATGTAGGCAAAGGGAATCGATCAATCAAAGCAGCACGGCAGACTGGAGCTGGAGAGGCCTCTCTCTGGAACATTTCTGTGTTCAGGTCTGTGCAGCTCCAGGTAGGGCCCCAAGCTCACTAGCAGGTCACCCCTGCAGGAATGGAGAGGCGGCACTTACTTTCCTATAATAATCTCTATTAGTTGAACTATCCCAGTTTCCCATAGCTGTTCCTTCTATAGCATTGTAAGCTCGGGCGCATTGACTGAAACCTCTCCTTAGCCATTGTCTGGTAGAATATGCCAATGTAATCATACCCATAAAAATTTCACTAAAAAATATTTTTTGTGCCTGGCACTCTGTGGGAGAGTTTCCTATTTTTTTTTAAGTCAGTTTTTGTAGCCACTCAGCAAAGGTTATATTTAAGTTAATGCACTGTGCTCCAAACAATAATAACCATATGCAGCATATAATTGGTCTTACCTGTATCTGTTATTATGAATGTATTCTTTTCATGTACTGGAAACTATATTTTGCATTTTTATGATCACAGTGTTAAGGACTTAGAAATGTATTCCAAGGTAGCATTTCTGTGAGCGACATCCATTTTCTGTCTCATTACCAAGAGGGGTCATTCGATAATCTTCTGATGGCATCGGGTAAATCTATTTCTTGAAACTGTTCCCCTGGGATAAACAGATAAAGTCGTCATTTTGCTCACTGTGGTGTCTCTGACTCTCAGAATGACTGATGGGCCATAATGGTAATCCATGGGGATGGAGTGCATCAGCAGTGGGGATGGCTTTTGGTTTCCTTAGCAACTCTCTCCTAGGGACACCATGGCAGCCACATTTGTTCCAAGTTAGGGTTCTGAAAAAAAAAAAAAAAAAAAAAAAAAAAAAAAAAACCTGACAGTATTTCAATTGAGATTTTATACACCTAAATTAACTTTGCTCAAGAGAGATACATCTTACATTGCTATCATTTTTTTTAGTTTGTGTACTGATTTCTCATTAGAATAATAAATTCTGCCCTCAGAGAAGTATTAGCGTGGAGGCGAGAGTAATGGGGGTAGAGGAGATTACAAAGGCTTAATAGCGCCAGTTCCAAAGAGGAAGTGGTTTTCTCTGGGCTCCATTTTCCAATACACCCCTGAGGGCATCTAATTTAGCATCTAAGCAAGCCCCTTCCAATACATGGTCTCCTTCAGTGTGGTGATATTCAATCCAAGTAGAAATAGTTTATTCTTTCCCATTATTTTCACAGAAAAGCTAGTCTCTCTGTGAGATTTATTGCCATTTCCTGAGTCACAGTTTTTCCAGCTTCGCACCACTGGCATTTTGGACTAATTCTTTTTTTTTTTTGTGAAGGACTACCTTGTATGTTGTAGGATGTCTCTCAGTGTCCCTTCCCCCAGTGTGACAATCCTAACTCTCCAGGTATTGCCAAATATCCCCTAGGAAGAAAAATGGCTCCAGTTGAGATCTGCTGTCTCAAAGAAAGGTGTCCTGCAATCTCATGAATAATTCACTGCCATTATTTCTTTATTGGTGCTCATTTCCAACCTCCTAAACTAGATAATCCTAGCTTCAAAACTTGAAAGCCCATGCCCAGAATGCTATACCATATTTATATATAATTTTAAAAGTTCTCTTATATAGGAGATATCATCAATTTCTCAGGCACCTGTGAGAAGAAACGCATTGATCCATCTTCTGGCCTCCATCACTTCTTATCTCTGTTGTAGACATTTTTTATTATGCCCCATATTTCTGATGAAAATATTTATGTCAGATGGAAGACAACTCCCAGGCCCCAAACATTAAAACTAAACGCATGATTAAAATAAGATAAAATGAGAGAAGTTGTGATAGAGTCTACTATGAGTTTCACAGAGCATAGTGATTCTACTCTACCCTATAATTAACCACAAAATTAGACACATCAGTGTGGTAAACCATGTAACACCTTTCATCCCTAAAAAACAGCTAGTATTTTTTCCAAAAAGATCTACTATAACAAAATTCTTCATCAGTAAAAAAAAAAAAAAAAAAAAAAAAATGTGCAGCCCTGACACTGTCATATGACCAAAATACATTTCTAGTAGAAGATTTACCTTTATTTAGGGGAAAGGTTTTGATCTGATCTTAACAAAGATGGCACTAGTGAAGTTGTGTGTACATATGTTTCCATGGAAACTCCACAATACTGTTAGAATGGACTGGAATGAACTAAGGCTGAAAGTCACACAAACCCTTAAAAAAATTGCTGAGAGTTAACACCAGCATCAGCTATGGGACATTCCATTATGGGTTCAGCATTTTTGTGGGTTGTGTTGAAACTCATTTTAATCTTAGCATGAAACATATTGACTAGGGAGATGGAAATACTGAATTCCTGTATCAGGCTGACTTGAGTTTGAACTCAGTACTAATTTACCCTGTGTGATTTCTGGCACCTTATTTCACCCTCCTGAGCTTGCGTTCTCATCTATGAAGAAAAAGCACAAGACCACCACCTCAGGGGCACGGTGGGGATTGTAACTAATGCACATAATAAGCATAGCAGATTGTGTGGGCCTGGGGCCGATCCAGTTCCCTGTGGGATAGTTACTCTGTGCTCCTCAGCCTCATGCTAACACAGCTAATGCATGCTCATGCCCAGGGTCCTTCTTGTGCGGATGATCAGAATCTTAATATGTTTCTTTGAATGTCAAAAAAAACTATTATTGACTTCAGAGGTTTCCAAGTGGCAATACGGGCTGACTGGATCAGATACACCAGGGAGCCTGTTCAAACAACAGTCCCCTGGTTCGTACCCTAGAGATTTGGAATCAAATCTTCAGTGGGTCTGAAGTCAGGCTTGGGAATTTGGGAATTTTTAAAGCCTTCCCAGGAAGTAGTGAGATGCCACTTCTCAGTTTAACTGATGTGTTTGTGAATATTCACCAATGGGTGCACTTTTCTTATGTATGTGGTATTCCATGTCAATAGACCTTTAATGAGAAATTAAATATCAATGTCAATGCAAAGCCACATTTGGTAGCCACTTGTTTATATATTTTTTCCAAGCTACACTTCAAAGTCAAAAGTGGTAAATGTGATTTTTTTTTTTTTATCAATAATGAACTAAATAGTGAACACATGAGCTTGGTCACTTCCTAGGGTGGCAGAAGAATAGATTTTGCAAACACATAGAAAGCACCAAGCCCAACTCTTTCATTTTGTAGTCGAGGAAACTGGAAGCCAAGAAAGGAAGAGGATTTCCTTAGTTGACCCACAAAGAACTGGCAAAGCAGATGTGTGTCCTGGTGAACATTCTTGTCTTGCCTCTATAAAATGTGAGTCGCTTGTAAAAATATGCCCGCATTCCAAACAGCACTGGCTGCACAAGAGCACTGGCCTCAGTCACCTGGAGTCTCTCTGCTGATGGAGGGGTTGGCCAGGGCTAACGGCTTGAAGGTAAATGAACAATTCATGCCTTTCAGCATCTCATGCTCTGACCCACACATTTTACTCCTATTAAAACTTCAAGGAATAAAAAGCCTCAAGAATAAAGTGCTTCCAGGCTTTTACTCAAGTGCTGTCCTTTACAAAAACCGTGTTTCTGAAATCAGAATAACACCCCTCATTTGCTCAGCCTTCCATGGAACCTCAAAGACTGAGAATGTGAAAAATGGATCATTAATTGCTCTTGTTTCCATTGCTGCTTCAAAGAGAAATTAAAAACATTAATATGTTGAGTCAAAGATTGCATATTGTGCACAGAGTCACATACTTCTATTTTTCTTTTCAAGAGCAGTTAATTTTCTCCTGAGGAACTCTGGCGGCTCACTGTTTTATCCAGCATTGAATGACTGAAAGCAATTGTGTATTTTAAGCTTTGTAAGTATAGTATTTATTTGTAATTTCCTTTAAGAGATGAATCAGTTAAGACTTACACAAAATGTCAATATGTCTAAACACAGGATGTCCAGAGGCAATTGCTATGATTTGACTAGTGGTTTAGTTCCAGATTTGCTACTTTATTTACTTCTTTCAGTTCTGAATGAATAGGGTAAGCTAAGTTCACAATACTGCTGAGATTTTTTCTTTTCTGTGATGATGAATAAAAAGTAGAAAGAGGTGCTTTGTCAATGTCTTAATCAGACATTAAACAGATGAAATACAATTATCTGACTTTTTACCAGATGAAACACTGGAAAATTTTCAACAATTGAAATGGTGGGAAAACTAATTTTGTCACTCAGGAAGAACATAGTAAGAAAAAGGCACTCTGGGGGTGGACAATAATAAAGCATGCAGAGCTTTTTCCTTGTCATTATTCCTTAATTAATATAGTAAAATGGCTATTTACATAGCATTTGCTTTGTATTAGGTAATACAAATCATCTAGAGATGACTTAAAGTATACAGGAAGATGCACACACACCTATAAGATACTTTAGAATTCTCAGATATTAATATCCACGGGAGTCCTGGAACCACTTCTCAATAGACACCAATGGATGACTATAAATAATTTCAGTTTGATCCTCATATCCACACTTCAAGTGGGAACCATGTGCCCATTCCTCAGGTGAGGCAACTAAAACCCAGAAGGTTCCATCATCACTCGCTTAGGTAAGGGTATGAGAGGAGGAAGCCAGGACAGAGCTGGGATCAGAGAAAGTTTCTAAAGAGCAGTGAGACTTTCCTCTGTCATCAAGAGTTTGTCAACATCAACAGAAAATCAAATGTTTGAAGGTGAGTATTGTGTATTACTTACCCTTAGACATTCAGAGACCAGGTGAACCCCTGAAGCATAGAAAGTGTGGGCTGGCTGTGGGGAGCTGACACCCGAGCTCTCTGCACCTAGCCATCCCCTACCTTCTGCTTGGATCTGTCTGGCTGGAAGCATTGATACCCTACTGGACCACATGTGCAGACATAAGACAGTGATGCCCTGGGGTGGGTGAGCTTCTCCTCCATCTGAATCTGACACTTAGTTGGCTGCAGTAGCTCAGTGACCTGGCACTGCCCTCCAGCTCTCTCTCTCCTCCTTGGCACATACGCTCAGCTTCTCGTCTGTGTTTGTACCTGGTAATGTGAGGCCTGATGTTGAAGGATCATTGCATCCCAAATTCTTTTTTAAAAATATTTTTATTTTTGATTTCTAGGTATACATGACAGCAGAATGTATTTTGGCATACCATACATATATGAAGCATAACATTCTGTTTAGGTTCCCACTCTTGTGGTCATACATGATGAGGAGTTGCCCTGGTCATGTGTACAGATACAAGGCTAGGAAAATTATGCCCAATTAATTCTGCTGTCCCAGATTCTTGATTTGGGCTTAGGAAGTGACAAGGTCCCTTTCACATTGGCTTTGGCCATCTGCTCTGGTCCAGATTCTCTAAAACCTCCCAGAGTGGTATCTGGGCCACAATTCCACTAATGATCATAACCACGAGTGCTTAAGCTTTCTATTTACCATTGTCCCTAGTGCCTGTCACTCTCAGAAACACAGTTTGGTCCAAGATTCAGTCTGATAATGTTCCAACTTAACTTCAAGCCCTGGTTACCAGCCTCTGAACTGGTTAAATAAACTGACTTGTTAAATAAAGCAAAACTTGCATCTTCCCTATATTCATGTGCATGCCTTTGTAAAGTTCCAGTGCCACATTGTTGAAATTGAAGGCTCTGAGCTGGATGGGCCCTTTCATAGGGACTGATTGTGCTGTGTGCCAGGCCTGACAGTGGGGCTCTGCATGGAAGAACCTGTGAGGAGAAGGGCTGCAGAGACTGGCTCTCTTCCCAATCTCTCATATCTATAGCGCCACAATTTTAATTAAATACCCACCCTACTGACTCAGCAGCAGCTGAGAAGGCCTTGGGCAGAGCCAGGAGCCTGATAAATAGAGTGTAACTGGAGGTAGACACAATTCAAGGCTGCTGCTGGAGCCCATCAGTCCTGCTTTCTCACCTCCTAGTGTGCTGTGTCAAGGACAGTCCAGTCCTCCTTCCCTGCAGGAGGACTCCCCAAAGGATTGACTGGAGGCAGCCAACCTGTGCCCTCTTAAAGCCTTATGGAAGAGGTGCTTTTCCAGACTCTGCTGGTCTTGGGTGTAAGACCTTTACCAAACTTCTATTCTGCAAATTGACTTTACTCACCCAATAAAGTTTTCCATCCCTGTGGGTGGAAGCTGACTTTGAGAGCTCTCTGAGGTCCCTGGAAGAAGACAGAAGACAGCAACTATCAAAGGGAAGAGGCCTGGATTCTCACCCACAGTGCAGAGCAGTGCAAAACCACAGGCTGCAGACTTGACCTGTATGGATTCTGATTCCAGCTCTTCAGCTCTTACCAGGGTTCCTGGGCTAATTGCCCAACTTTGTCCACCTTGGTTTTTTTTTTATGTACAAAACAGGATTTATAGTATCTGTTTTATAAAATTAACAGGATAACTAATTGAGACAAAAAAAATGGCACATTCTAACCCTTTGATAAATGGTAACTATTATGTTTCATGTGTATTATTCAAGTAGCTGATGGATAAAACCATAGCCTGATACAGAGCTGCCAAGCACTGCAAATATTTACAAGCATTCACAGTATTTCAGACATCATTCTAGATCTTGGAAGAAAATCATTTTTTCTGCTCCCCTTCTTTAAGGAGAGGATTCAAGGTCTTAGGCCACCTCAAGCCCTTCTGCTTCAACACCTTTTGTGACTGTCTGATGATAGATTCAATTCTTATTCAACACATTTTCACCCTTTCCCCTTTAAGCCTCTTTACCAGGAAGTAATACTTCACCTCATCGATATTGAGCTTGGTCCTGAACTTGTTTTGGCCAATAGCATATGAGCAGGACAGTGTGCCTGGCCAGAATCTAGGCCTGAAAGGACCCTGCACATTTCTGATCACCACTCTGGGAGCTTCCTTCCTGTATCAGGAGTCAGAGCTCCTCCAGCCTGGGTCAAATGGAGGAGATACATAATCTGAAACAGAGTTTCCATAGCCTACCTGCACACCTGTGAGCAAAAATAAATGTCTAGCTCTATGTGTCCCCAAATTCTGCAGCTATTTGTTATGCAGCAATAGCTAACTAATGTAGCTTCCTAGGAATAGGACAGAAAACAAGTCAGAGGTTCCCTCTGATCTTGGATCTACTAGTCTATCTGAGAATTCTAGTATTCCATATGCAATATCCAATTAATGGGAAAAATAGCTTCCATGTTTTCAGAAATAATTCTCTGACTAACCATCATTTCCATTGTCCATGTCTAGCTAGAAAAAAGAGAAAATATTGATTTAGCAGCTATTTGTTTTCAACTCTCCCATCTTACACCCAAACCTTTACATTTACTCTTCTCTGATTCTCTTAGGATAACATCCAATGAGGCAGAAGTAGCCACCTCTACCAGCCACAGAAAGAAGGGATTAGTACTTCAAAATATTATATAGTTGTTGAAAATTTCAATGAACTGAGAAGGATAGAGTAAGCACTAAACAAATCCCTTGATTTAAGAAAACTGTATCTCTATGAATGCGGCTTATTGAGAACCTACTATTAGTATTGTCTGATATAAAAACACAGGATGCCTAGTTAAATTTGAATTTTGGATGAACAGCACTTTTTAGAATAAATATGCCAGAAATATTGCATGGAATATATTTATATTAAAATTATTTATTGTTTTTCTGAAATTAAAATTTAACTGGATGGACTATATTTTTGATAAGTCTATAACAATCCTACTACTGTAACCTTGACATTTGTTGGGTGTTGAGAATAGAGTAGATACATATGATAGGGAAAGTCTTGGCCTTTGTAGAATTTTGGATAATAGATACATGTGTTCGATATTTTACATACATGTGTACAAAACATGAATTTAGATATATGTACATATATATTATATCTCATATCAAATCCTACAATACAGGAAGTCCAAGTGCCCTGAGCTGCACAGGAAGAGCAAGACATTAGCATATAGGTTGCCCGCCACACCTATATCCTCACAAATTTCTCCCCATGCCAGTTGACAAGAGAGTATAAAAGAGTAAGGCTTTTTTTTTTGGGATACCTCTGAATGATATTCTGTCCATTGCCAAAGAAGATTGATGCAATGTTAGAGTTTATTCATGGATAGCCTGGGAGGAAAACAGAGAAGGCAAATTGGCTGAACAAATGAGACACAGTAGTCATTGCCCTTGGCCATTTTATTTATAAGGAGTTCGACTTGAGAATTTGTCTTTATTCCTGGCAATGGTTAATAGTATGGTCAGATGGTCAGGGACTTGGAAGAAGCAGTATAGAGAACTGGTGACAAAGACTTGGAGATGTATGTGGAACTTTTGGAATAGCCTCGGGATGTAAGGTATTTATATCTTACATGAGCGCCCAACAAAGCAATTCCACCACAGTAACCTCTCAAAGAAGAGGAGGGAAAGCCTACCCAGTCTGGGAATATAATTCACCTTTCCTCCCTGACCCTCCCCTTGCCCACACAATGTACAAGTACATGGAGGCAGGAATAGAGACCAGGCAAATATCCAGCAAAACTGATTTCTCCTTTGCCAATATTTATGTAGCTACCCATTTCCAAGTGGCCAGCTTTCCAACAGCAACTAATCACAAGTCTTTTGCATAGTATCTTGGAGGACCATCTTGGTACCTGGCAGGTTGTGATTTCGTAGTCCTCTTCCATTATGGAGAACCATTCATTCCTTTTCAGAAGTATCAATTCTGAATTTAGAATATGCTTTCCTTGCCAGTCACACTTCTACTATTTACCTGCATATGTCATAGTTTATGTATATATTACATAATGTGTATGTACATGCATGTGTGTGTGGGGGGGTTGAAATACCACACCTCTAGCCCAACTGACAGACAATACCTTCCTTTGAAGGAATTCAGTCTTGCCAAATATAGAGATGCCCAGAATCATTTTCTACTCTATCATTTAGTGAATCTCATGGTCATCTTATAAGGGCTAGAGTTGATATGCATCTCACATAATTAAATCTAATGACCTGCTAGTAAAAGTTTTGCTTTACTTCTTGCAATTACAGACTATTAGTTTAGAAGCTTTGGAGCATCATTAGAGAATGGCTCCCACCCAGAATACAACAATGATTCCATGGAATTGGAAGCTAAGGATGCCATCTGGTCACTTTGAGTTCCTCATACTATTCAACCACCCAGTGAAAAAAGGTGCTAGATTATTGGCCAGGGCATTTAATCCTACCAAAATAGTGTTGAACTAAGCAGTAGGTGGGAAAAACTTTAAATGGAACACAGGTGTCCCCCGGGCACTTCTTATTCTGCCGTGCTGAATATGAGATGCTGAGAGGCAGAGCCACCAGGGCTCACATCCTTCAGGAAGAACGGTTTGAGGCACCTTACTAAGCCAATATACCTGATCACTTTGGGTGCTGGCCAAAGGCTGAAGAAATAATAAAAGTATGGAGTACTATACCTCTCACAGTACAAGGGTCATACCCCCTTGATACTTATTTTTATGTAGGCTATATTAATTCAAAAGTTTCAAAATAATGTGGCAGAACCAAGAGAGAACCAGGGGAGAAATAGATATTATCCAGAGCTAGACACATTAGATTTGTGATGTGTCTTTGGTTGGGGTATAGGTGGGTGGGTGTAAATGAGGTTTAAGCATACAAGTGTGAATTGCAGTGGTTAGGTGAGAACTTTATTTTGAAAGGTGATTATGGGAGGAAGAGTGGATGAGGATGTGGGGTTGCCAGCATGGGTACCCTATGAGACTTGACCAATTTAGCTTCCCAGCATCCAATACCCTTCCCACTTAGGCTAATTCCCCAAGGGAAAGTCATTGCACTACCCTACTGGGGAAACTGAAAAAAGGGACATATTCCTTTTCTCAGATCTCTAGAGACAGGAAGGAGTCCACCCATGAACTATGCTGGGGCAATCACCATCTAGCATCCCAAACCCATAATCCTAAAGGAATGTGGCCAAGAAGGAACAGCTAGTGGTTACCTGCAATAGATGTAATGGTAGAGCTAAAGCCCAGGGGGTGGGCATCTAGGGACAGCAGTGTCTGGTCCTATTATCTGGGTTCCAACACTAATGATTAGACCACGTTTTCTCTCTTTTGTACAGACTCTGTTGGCCCCTGGCTGTTTTCTCACTCAGCATTCCAGTTTTCCTGTTGTTCTGCACACTATCCAAGATCCTTCCAGGGGACCTTCCACATACGTTAGGTCAGATTTGATGTTTGTGGCTTACAGCTAGTATCACTGTATAGAACAAGTGGTTTGCAAAATGAGAAGATCTGGGAAGTAGCCTAGAGGTGGGTGGGGGATGTGCAGTGAAGATGTGTATCACTGGGGATAAGGTGGTCAAAGGAAAGTCCAGCACTTTGGATGTGTTCTGCATGGAAAGCCCATGGTGGTAGAAATTTGGCAGAAGCAGAATGTGGTAAACTCGATGTCCAACTCTTCAGGAAATAAGGGGAAGGGATAAATTGGCCATGTTGAAAAGAATGAGGAGGAAACATAGAACAATTTAGCCAAATCCATAAAGTCCTAGAGGAGCAGTGAGTTTATACAAGGTAACAAAGTCAGGGCATGGATCAGGCACCAGAGAGCAAGGAACAGGCAGACAGGAAACCTTGACCCTGCCACGTGGTGTGTGGAGAGATGCTGAGAAGCAGTACTTTCCTGGCAAAAACAGGTTTCAGTTAAGTCTAAGAGCTCAGAAGAATGTGTAGAGAGAGAAGAAAGGTCTAGAACAGTTTGTCCATGATGGACCAGAAGTTCAACAAAGAGTGATGGTACCTTTCAGAAGAGAGCCCTAGGATGTCACATCAACTGGGAGGCAGTGCATACAATAATGATTGATATAGGAGAGATAGAGATCTCAGCATATCCTAAGGATAAAGATATCTCTTGTACAGTTACAATAGTCATCAACTTCATGAATTTAACAGGATATGGTAGTTTTCTCCAATTTACTATCCAAATTCCAATTTTGTTGGTTGACCCAGTTCTGACCCTCATGGTGTTTCCTTCCACTATGGATCCAGCTTCGGGCTGGACTTTGCACTAAATTGCATGTCGTTGGCATCCCTTAATCTGGAATATTTTCACAGCTTTTCTGTGAAAAGCTTGTAAGCAGAATTTTTTAAAAATTTCACCACAATATCACAAGTTGAAGATCAAAAAATTAGAATCACCAATAAGCCTAGACCTCAAGTCAGTTAAGTCAACCAACACTCCACTTCCCTGCTACCCTTAATGAGCCCCTAAAATGTCAATCCCATCTCTCTTGTTTCTTCTACTCTGTGCTTCTTTTGCCTTTAGAGGCAGCCTCACACTGCTTCTCTCCACACGTACATGTGTGTGTGTGCAAATATCTGTGAATGTGCTTCATAAACCACAAAGTCCCATGCCATTCTAAAATATGCTTGGCTAAACAACAAAGCTTGAAAATGGGATTTTGCTGAACCCTTTTTCTGCTGCCTCACTGTTCATTTCTCTGGCTGCCTCTTGTCTTTGCTCATTTCTCTCTGTTGGATCAGGGACTCCAGTGTTTTCAGTGCACTGCAATGTGCCTTACTGAACCACACTGCTATTACCTGTTTATAGGTCTGACTCTCTCACCAGCTTGAGAGGTTAGAACTATGTCTTATATCTTTTTATCTGCTTAGTGTTCCCTAAATCCCTGGTGCACAGAATACAGAAGGAATGCGTGTGTTAATTAGTTCAAATCTATTTAAATACATTCCTGAGGGGTGCAATGTTATATGGGAAATTGCTCAGTCTTGGTTTGCAGGTGAACTATTGAGTCTCAGCATCTGTGTTACTAGAACATTGCCTCTTGAAGACATCACACCTGCTCTATTATTTACAAATTATTAAATCCACTTAGGCTCATGGTCAACATCATGGTATCCAACTGAAAACAGGGTAATTAATAAAACAAAATCACATGTAGGAGGAAAATTCAATCTTGTTGAAATTAAGACAGATGAAAAAACTGGGGTAAAATTGGAGCACCAGATGGTATCAATACATTACACTAATTTTCTATTCACATATTCAATTATAGTTTAAATAAAAACTAATATGGGTAATTTATCTCATGGAGTTTGTACACAACATCTGATTAAAAATTCCCACAATGTCCCATTTACCCACCAATCTCACAGTGCAGAACTACAGAGTAAGCAGGGCATGAACCTTGGGGCATTCTAGAGGGGGTGCGGGCTCGCTGGGTGCTAGGAGGGAGATGTCATAGGCCTGGAAGTCAGAAGTGACTTCTACTTCCCATGAGTGTGGTTGTCACATAAAATACAGGTTGCCCAGGTAAATTTGAACTTCAGATAAAGAAAGAATTATTCTGTAGTACAAATGTGTCCTAAGTGTTGCATGAGACACATAATAAAATGTATTCACGGTTACCAAGTACTTTTCTGTGTATCCCTTTACTCTTTGCAACAGCTCCATGAACCAGGACCTCGGATACATCAGGGAAGAGGTGGAAGCTCTTAGACAGCAATGCATCCAGGTAAAGTTCTGCCACCTCCCAGCAGTATCTGAGATCAGGTCTCTGTTCAACACAATAGCCAGGACTTCCCAGAGGAGCCAAGAGCAGGGGGGGTGGAGAAGGAGGGCCAGGCCCTTTGTCTCTGCCCTTATACTGGAAACTGACCAGACCAGGCTTTCCTTCTGGGCCAGGTCTAGAGATAGGTCAACACCAGGGATAGGGAGGAGACCCTGACCACACCATCTCTAAAGCACTATGCAAAATAAATCTCTGCCCCTGCTTTGTGGTATCTAAAACAGAAAGTGGGAATGTGTGCCAAGACCTTCAAAGTCTTAAGAAATACAGAGCACTAAAATCCATATGGGAATCATTTAAAAGGATAAGATTTGGTATGACTGTAAGTGACTTCCACTGGGTTATCTTTCTGTTGTGGTGGGTGCTCATGGTGGTGGGGAATCAGGCAGGAAATTTACAGGGTCACTCTAGATGGAGCAAGAAGCTACTCAAAGCTATAAACAGGCACAGAACAAAAAGACAGGGACACTGGCCGTCCTGCTTTACAAAACCCAGCCCAATACGTGGACTGAGGGTTAGATAAATGAATCAATATGTGATAAAGCAAGTATAGTAAGATGGCAATATTGAAATCTAAGTGGTAGGTATTTAGGGTTGACTATCAAATTTATTCAACTTTTCTGCATATTTAAAAATACATTTGGTCCTCTGCATCTGTAATCAAAATCATTTGAAAAAAATCCCATCTACCAAATATGTACAGACATTTTTTGGTCTCAATTCCTTCAACAATATAATATAATAGCTGTTTACATATTTTTTCTATTGTATTAGATGTTGAAGGTCATCTAGAGATGATTTAGAGTGTACAGGAAGATATTCCTAGGTGATATGCAAATACTGTGCCATTTGATGTATAGGACTTGAGCATCCATGGATCTTGCTATCCGAGGAAGTCCTGGAAACAATCCTCCCAGAATACAAGGAATATCTGTTTTCATAATAAAATACTGGTGGAAAAATACCCACCACAGAGTTGTTGTAAGAATTGTATATAATGGTATACGGGTTCCCCAAACCTGGCGTCCCAACCTGCTCTCCTTCAGCAGCACTCAGAGGTGTGTCATGTCACTCACGACAGGAGTCACAGAAACTTTTGCAGTAGTGATGGGACCTAGGGTGTTTGTGGTCCCTGCTGCCTGCCTGCTTCCAGCATCTCTTATTTTCTTCATCACAGAAAAGAAGTAGTCCATGTGTGGGGATGCTTGTCAGATGGCAAGAGAGAGGCCACTAACTAACAATGGAGAAGATTACCTCAATGTGGGCAAATCTTCAGTTGGTAAACATTATTGAACTTAGGGGAAAGCGATGTCTTAGAAGTAACCCAAGAAGCAGCACAAACTGCTGACAGTGATAACTTCAGAAACAAGGCCTTTTAGAGAAAATACCACTGTGGAAAAATTGTATTGAACTAGCAGAGGTCTCCGCCCACCATTCACTCTACCCAACCCAGGAAATTATGGCAAATAACTGTTTCCTGCATCTGGTTTACACTGTGGACACAAAGAATATGAAAATACTAGGACTTAATTAAACTGTCAGTTTTTCCTTGCCTCTAAATTTTCTCTGATTGTTGCAAAATAATAAAATCTGAAGCATGCTTAATTCTTTAATGTTTAGTGATTGACAGCTAATTTTTAATAAAAAATTGTTGCAGATCAATTAGTAAATTTGGACCTGTCGTTTTGATAATGAGTAACTTTTTTTTTTACTTTTCACCTTTTCCCTTTCTTCCCATCTTAGTCTTTATTTAAATCCTCCTTTTTGATCAAATGCCATTTCTCTGTTAGTCTTTTTTTGAATGCTCACAGATGGAATGGATTTTCCCTTTTCTGTGTCCTACAGAATCTCAGGTTTAACCCTCTTGGAGTGTGTCATTTTCACCTTGGGTAGGTATTTAGATGTGTACTTTATTGATCCTTTTACTCGTGGGGTAAAGAATCATATCTGGTCTCCACAGTACCCCACTCAGTGCCTTAAATATAACAGATGATCACCTGTGGCAAAAGACAAAGAATACAGAAAATGAAATAACTTCATTTTAATATTAAATAAAATAACATTTGAAAATGAATGACCCAGGGATCCTTGGGGAAATGGCTGATTCCAGAGCTAGAACACAATAATACAAAATGAGGGTCTTATTAAAAAAACAAAGAGGCTAAATTGAAGAGTCTACCATGCATCAAATATGGAGCAATTTGAGCAACAAAATAAATAAATACAGAGACCCATAGAATAAAATGAAAAACTTTGAGTCCTTGCTGACATAAATGTGTAATCCATAAATTAGTATTGCAGAGAATACTTCCTTATAGAATTCCAATAACAAATAGAAAAAATGATGGAATTAAAATATTGACACTATATGTTGGCAACCACTAATCGTAATGATTGTTTCAAGTAAGAATCACCAAGAAAGCTGACACTAGTGAGTATAAATAGATGATGAGAACAGGGATATATATAGTCTCAAAATGTCTCCTCACATGATGCCTGATAATTACAAAGGAAAAAATAAGTTTACAGTGGAGAAACCTAACAGAAATCACCTTGAACTATTGATCGAAGTTAATATAACAGATTATCTTAGTTTGAGCTTCCATCCACAGTCTGGGTGGCTTATAAACAACAGAAACATATATGTCAGAGTTCATAGAGGCTGGGAAGTCCAAGGTCAAGATGTCAGCAGATAAGGTGTCTGGCTCCGACTTCACCGTAGCCATCTGCACATGGTTTCCTCACTTGGTGGAAGGGGAGAAGGAACTCTCATGAGTCTCCTTTATAAGGGCAGTAATTCCATTGAAGAGGGATCCATCCTCATGATCTAATAACCTCCAAAGGCCCTAACTCTTAATACTATCATACTGAGCTTTAGGTTAATATATGAATTGAGGGGAGCACAAGTATTTAATCTGTAGTAATAATACTTAGGGAAATTGTGTGCCTCTTGATTTGATGTGCTGAGAACAGAACAACACTTTGTAGTATTCTTTTTTTCTAAATATAAATGTAATTTTTTTCTTTTTACAGACTGCTGTTTGATTTATTATACACAAATGGGGTACAACTTTTTGTTTCTATGCTTGTGCACAATGTAGATTCATACCATTCGTGTAATCATACATGTACATAGGATAATGATGTTTGTCTCATTCCACCATCTTTCATACCCCTTCCCCCTCATCCCTCTCATTTCCCTCTACGTAATCTAAAGTTTCTCTATTCTTCTTTTACCTCCCACCCCCACCCCTACCATTATGTATCATCATCCACTTAACAGAGAAAACATTCAGCCTTTGGTTTTGGGGGGCCTGTCTTATTTCACTTAGCATGATAATCTCCAATTCCATCCATTTATCTACAAATGTCATTATATTATTCTTCTTTATGGTTGAATAGTATTCTATTGTGTATATATACCACAGTTTCTTTATCCATTCATCTGTTGAAGGGCATCTAAGTTGGTTCCACAATCTAGCTATTGTGAATTGAGCAGCTATAAACATTGATGTAGCTGCATTACTGTAGTATGCTGATTTTAAGTCTTTTGTGTATAAACTGAGGAAAGGTATGGTTGAGTCAAATGTGTACCTTTTTCCCCACATCCATGCCAACATCATTATTATTTGTGTTCATGATAATAGCCATTCTAATTGGAGTAAGATGAAATCTTAGAGTTGTTTTAATTTGCAGTTCTCTAATTACTGGAGATGCTGAACACATTTTCATATATTTATTAATCACCTGTATATCTTCTTCTGTAAATTGCCTGTCCAGTTCCTTGGCCCATTTATTGATTGGGTTCTTTGTATTTTTGGTGTTAAGTTTTGCAAGTTCTTTATAAATTTTGGAGATTAGCACTCTATCTGAAGTGAGTATGGAAAAGATTTTCTCTCACTCTGTAGGCTCTCTTTTCACATTATTGATTATATCCTTTGCTGAGAAAAAGCTTTTTAGTTTGAATCCATCCCATTTATTGATTCTTGCTTTGATTTTTTGTGCTTTGGGGGTCTTGTTAAGGAAGTCTGGTCCTAAGACAACATGATAAAGATTTGGGCCTATTTTTCTTCTCTTTGGTGCAGGATCTCTGGTCTTTGATCCATTTTGAGTTGAGTTTGGTGCAGGGTGAGGGATAGAGGTTTAATTTCATTTTATTACATATGGATTTCCAATTTTCCCACCACCATTTTTTGAACAGGCTATCTTTTCTCTATTGTATGTTTTTGGCTCCTTTGTCTAGTATGAAGTGACTGTATTTATGTGGGTTTGTCTATCTTGTACCATTGGCCTGCCTGTCTATTTTGGTGTCAATACCATGCTGTTTTTGTTACTATTGCTCTGTAGTGTAGTTTAAGGTCTGGCATTGTGATACTTTCTGCTTCACTCTTTCTGTTCAAGATTGCTTTGGCTATTTGAGGTCTCTTATTCTTCCAGATGAATTCCATGATTGCTTTCTCTATTTCTAAGAGGTACATACTTGGAATTTTAATTGGAATTGCATTGAATCTGTATAGTGCCTTTGGCAGTATGGACATTTTGACAATATTAATTCTGCCTATCCAAGAACATGGGAGATCTTTCCATCTTCTAAGGTTTCATTAATTTCTCTAGTGTTCTGCAGTTTTCATTGTAGAGATCTTTCACCTCTTTTCTTAGATTAATTCCCAATTATTTTATTTTTTTGAGGCTATTGTGAATGGAGTGGTTTTCCTGAAATGAGTAAGCTGATTCTAAATTCAAGGAAACATAGACAAAGTCAACTTGAGGGAAATTCCATAAACTGCTTGAATAGATTGCTCAAAAATACCAGTCATGGGCTGGGGACGTGGTTCAGTGGTAGAGAGCTTGCCTAGTATGCCTGAGGCCTGGAATTCAATCCCCAGAACCACACACACACACACACACACACACACACACACACACACAAATCAATCATGAAAGACAGAAACGGTAGGAATAGTTTTGGATTAAAGAGGCCATAAGGGACATCATATGTAAATGGAGTTTGAGATTCTGAATTGGATCATAGACCAGAAATGTTTGTTTTTCTTTTGCTATATAGACATCTGTGAAACAACTGATGAAGTTTTACTGATTAGATAATATTACTTATCAAAGCTAAGTTTTTATTTTGGTAATTGTACTGTGGTTACATTAGAGAACATTGTTTTAGGAAAATGTACTCTGAGGCACGTAGAGGTACAGGAGTATCACGTACCTACTGAACAGTTCAGAAAAAAATATAGATAGATGGTACAGACACACACAACAGACACAGAGAGAAAGAGAATAAAGCAGGTTATTTGCTTTGCTACTAACTCTTGAGGAAGTTTATATAGGAATTCTAAGTACTATTTATTCTCAAAAATTTTCTCAAAGTCTAAAACTATCTCAAAATTTAAAAATGGGGGAAAACTTTCGACATACAATGCATATATTTGTACATTACTAAATTAGTCAATTTTTAAAGTTTGCTCTAAAAGCATATTACATATATTCTAAATTTGAGTGTTACTAAATTAGTCAATCTTAAAAGATCACTTTACCAGCACATTACCTATGTTATATATTCCCCAAGATTTCTAATTTTTTGCCCATAAATGGGCAAAAAAAATTATTTCAATTTCTCATGGTTTCTTAATTTCTATGAACCTTTACTATTTTTGTCCTAAAAAGTTCTTCTGGAATATTAACTTCCTCTGATTAGTGACCAAAATTGAAAGTCAAATGAAAACCCCACAGAGTTCAAGGTGAGCCCCATTCTGACACTACACAGCTTACCTGTGCTTGGCAGGGGAGGATGTCACTGCACCGGAGCAGGGCAGTTCGAGTCTCCTTCCACTTGTCTGCAGCCCTCCTAAAGCCACTATCTTCCTGTGTGAGGTTTGTTTTGCAGACTTCCACCCCACCTCACCTCCTGAGGACAAGGAGCTTGGGGTTCTCCACTGTCTCTGCAGAACTTGGCTAAAATGTCCAAAATGTGAAATGCTGAAACGATATTTATGATGAGCTCACAGCTCCAGGCCTTTATTTGCAAAGTATGTCCTCATAAATGTCCACGTCTTGTTTACCCAGAGAGCTAATCCTTAAGCAAAGGGCACTAGTGTTTATTTGCATGCCAAGCAAGCAAAGCTACCATCTTGTTTCAGCTGTAAAATTACCATATGAGATAAGGAGTTTGCCTATTTAGCAGATGAGAAAATTGAGGATCAAAGTTTTTTAAAGTCGTTGAAATTTCCATGGTAAGTAAGTGGTAGAGCTAAAATTTGAACTCAAACCAATCTAATGACAGTGTGCATATATTTCACTTCTATTATACTCAGTAATTCTTTATTTCAATTAATCTGTTTTATAATTTAAACAAATAACCCTATCGAATGCACATCCTTAAACAGGTACTTCTTACAGATACTTCTTTCTGGTCCTCTGTAGGTTCAGTGGTGCTAGGGAGATAGAAAATAAAAATGTGGATATTGAAAAGTAAATTAAAAATGAAATTCATATCCACTTGGAACTGAGGGATAAAGCAGTCACTTATTGACATGCTCTCTATGGTGTTTGCTCTGGAAATCAATTCATAAGTTTATGTGTTCCCACATTTTATCATTGAGAGGAAGCAAGAGGAAGAAGATTCCAAGAAGGACCAAGAAGTACCCAACCTCAGATTCATATTAGATATCATTCCTGAGAACAGCTGGTTTATCCGGAAATAATGATAACCCAGGCTGCTGCGTTCTCTCAACAACTGCTATGCTCTTTTGCCTGCATTACAAAAATAGCAGCTGTGATGTTGAGAACTGAACACACCACAACATTTGCTTGAGTGGCACAGCTCCAACCCACTCAGACCCAAGCCCCAATTCCCCTTACTTCCTTCTGACAGGTCCATGAACCAACAAAGGTAAATGCTCGTAGGTTCCCAGTAAAGATTAAGCCACCCATCCACCAGGAAAGAGAGAAGGTATACATGCAAAACAAAATAATAATAAAAGAAAACAGCTAATAGCTAACAGGTGCTGACCTGCTTTAAATAAATGAACTTGATGCAAAACCCAGCAGGATGCAGACCTTAGGATAAGAAAATGCCCTGAACACCCTGTCAGCACTTACCCTGTGACATAGCCTTGGTAGTTTCTGCATCATTAATTATGTTTGGGGAGCACTTGGAATTCTCCAAATTGACCCACTTGCCTTGGGGGAGTTGCTCTGTGGTTAAATAGGGGTGACCTGACTTGAAATCTAGGGAGCTGAAAGGATCCGACATTAACCAAATAACAGCCAGTGAGAAGAGTCATCACCACATGCAGCAAATAAACTACCCACAAATCACCTGGTTTTGTCTTGTCCAAATTCATGCCTTACAAAATAGTGAGCTACAATAAAATGGTTATTGTTTTGAGCATCTAGATGTGGAAGGAAAGCTCATTACACAACCATAGACAACTGGGACACTGGGCCTCAACATCCTTCCCTAATAAAGGAACTAGTCTCCCTGTATCCCAAGAGTCCTTATAATCCTGAACAAATAATCCCACATAAATACATTGAGCCTGTTTTATCTTAGCAATAAGTAAATTTGTACTAATGTGGTTTCATGTTAGTCACTCTATTGTCAAATTGTAGCAAGAAGTACACTTTTGAGCTGCTACCTTAGCCCTGAGGGCTCTGTGCAACTGAATGTTTGACCAGATGGAGTCTCAGAACACACCAAGACAATGGGATCCAACCATTCTGCCAACATGCAGGGCATCCTGGCTTATGTTATTCTTCTCTCATTCAGAATCCTACTAGAAACAAAGTAAAACCAGGAGGCCAAAAGAGTCCCTTTCTCTCATTAAGAAACTAGTATGAGAACAAGAAGAGCCCACACTTGATCCAAAAATGAGAAAATGTACAAACTAGACAAAATTCCATAAATAAGAGTGTATTTTTTCTGTCTATAATTTTCCTTAATAGCATCTTAAAAGAGTTGTCATTTACAAATTTATCTTAGCCATCTCTGAGCCTATTTACATTTTTGCTATCTTGGGATAACAAGCTCCATTTCATCTTTATATTTATTTGTCCTAAATTTACCTTCTATGAGCAAGTTTTAGTCACATACCAGCTCCTTTCTGTGTGACTAGGGTTAGCAAATCCAAAAATCTGGGTTGAGAAACAAAATATACTGAAAATGAGCCACACCAAACTCTCTAAAGTGAGTCCAGTTATAAATATGGAAATGAATAAAATTGAATATGGAGTTGTCCCATCAAATAGATTCTCAGGAAAATATGTCAGAAAAAATACAGAGCAAAGGATGGAAGAAGAAAGCTTGTTTATACTATAAAGGGCCATCTGGTTATGATTTTAGACTGTATAGTATCAAAGGTTTAGACTCAAGTAGATGTTGGAATGAACCAAATCCCACCATGTATCATCTGCATGTCTCTGAAGTTTCCTGAACACCCTTAACTGCACATGGAGAGGGAGGCACCCTCGTTGTTGGACTGCCCAGGAACCCAGTCTGCTTGGGCTACATCCTACTCCCCTGTGAATAGCTCTGTGACTGGGGGAAACCTGCATTTCAGTCTCTAATTTGTAAAATGCAGGGAAAAAACCCTACTGCATTGTGTCTTCATGAGCTTCCATGAAGTTTAAATTCACAAAGCTCTTAAGACCTACCTGGGATTTGGTGAGTGCCATAAAGGGTTAGCGATTATGACTCTAGTAAGGTACTAAATAAATATTCATTCTTTTTTTCTTCTGCAACTTTTATGATAAGGAGGAAGCAGTGCTTTTGTTGCTGTTGTTCTAAGGAGGCTGACATTTGTACCATGTAAATTAAAGTATGTGGTGTTTTACATACATGTCATCTAGCTTAATTGTTGATTGAATGAATAACCATAAATGACTTTAAAGTAGGGAAGATGTTGAACAAAAGGAAGAACTTCCAAAATGCCAAGCTCAAGTGTTAGAGGGATCTGATGCATTCCTTCATGTGAGTCTTTGAGAAGAAACTAGATGATCGAGTGTCCTGTCTACTAGTTAGGAAATACAAGGAATGACAGAAGAGCAAGTAGTTATCTTGACTGTCCTTCCAAATTGTGAATTCTTATGAAGTCATGAAAAATGCAAAGCACCATGACATATTTGATTTTTTGGATGTAAAATTTGTGTCCTTTAGAGTGGGTCTCCTCAGTTGGTTTCAGTGTTGGTGAACACGTTGCTGGAGAATTGACACCACACACCGGGCAATGCAGGGTCAGTCACCCCTGAAATACCAGGAGGACCTGCACACTCTTACCCAGGGCTATATCCAGGGGCTTAGGGCCAGGGGCTAGTCAGATGGGCAGCCTCACTCCCAGCCATCAGCAGATGCTGTCATGACCATGCCACATCACCTCAGCCTGCTGTGGGATTCAACTGCCAAAGCTTCCTCAGCTTCCTGTGTCTGTGCTTGAGGGTATTCTCTGACAGCCACATGCACTCAGTCCGCACTGAGGACTGTGGTAAACTTCACCCAACAAGGGATGGAAGTTAGTGGAAAAATACCCCAGATTCTTCCCCGTCTTAATGAACTCAACGTGTCCACCTAAACTTCAAATGTTAAAATTCTAACTTCCTTAGATGGGACCTCTAAGGGAGGAAGGAAGGTCAACTGAAGTCTTAAAGGGGGTGGGGGACTAATCCAACAGTGTCCTTATGAGAAAAGACACTACAGAGCTCTCACTCTCCACGGGCAGGTACTCAGGAAAGACCTTGTGAGGACATAGTGAGTAGATGGTCACCTGAAAGTCAGAAAAAGAGCCCTCATCAGAAACTGAATAAACCAGCACACCTTGAGAATTGTGAGAAAATAGATTTCTAAAATTTATACCCAGTCTGTGGTATTTTTTATAGCAGCCTGAATGAAGTAATGCAGCCTGTATTCTACGTGGTTATTCAGTGATCTGATACTTAAGATGATCAGATATTTAGTGTGCCTTCTCATGATTTTCCTCTGCTTCCAGGTCTACTACCTCTTCAATCATCATGATTCCTGAGGTGACCCCCAAACATACCAACAAGACTCACACCCATGATCTCAGGCTTTGCTCTCGGAGGACTCAAATTGGAAAATATATAATTAGTGTTGATGAACATTGTATACATTGTAGGGCGTCACTGAAGGCATTGTCTATAACAGGAAGTATGTTTGGGGAAAGAAGAAGAAGTACTTTGATAAGAGCCATGAACTGAATACCCACAGACATAATGTCAGATCTCCTTTATCAGAATCTGATGATACTTCCTTCTTTCCATTTTCTGCCCTTCTTTGGATAAGAAAGAACAAAATATTCTTTCCATGTAGTGACACTTAGTCCAAGCCTAGAATATACAGTAATTGCCGTAATTCATTATATACCATGGAAATAGGTGTTTCTTTTTAAAAATATTTTTAGATGTTAATAGACTTTTATTTTATTCCTTTATTTATGTGTGGGGCTGAAAATCAAACCCAGTGCCTCTCACATGCCAGACAAGCACTCTAACACTGAGCCACAACCCCAGCCCCATAAATAGGTATTCTTGAGGATCTTTCCAACAAAAAAATTCAAAATTTTACCACAAGGCCAACATATATATATATAGATCTTCCATCATAATCTTCTGAAGCTAGGAGACCATAGCCCTTCTGCTTTCTGGTGACTGGTGGCTAAAGGTGATGCTTGCAATATGAAGTGATGGTCGGAGTTCCCAGTGGGAGGGCATGTCAATTAGCACCTAAGGAAGGTGGAGTGCCTGCTGTCCTGGTGTCCCACTGCTGTGGCTCTAGATGTACTGCTTTGATCACTTGAACATAATTTTGATAAGAAAATTCTTTAAACTTTTTTTAAAAAAACTTCGTTAAAAAATAAAATCAGTAGGGTTTACGTTGCTTAACAGCATGTGTGATGCACCAGCTGTTTGGGAGGAGATGTGAAATTCTGTAACACACACATTCCCCAAGAAAATGGGTGACTTTGGTCTCCATCATGTAAGGAGCCTGGACCAATTTCCCTGCCAAGCATATTTTTCCAGAGTATTAATCTCCTATAACTTACTTAAATCAATCTCTAGAACCACTTTCATCCTCATAGTTTTCATTCTCTTAATTAATCATTTAAAAATATTGGAGGAGAAATAAATTTGTTACTGCAGAATACATTATCTTGACTCTCCATCCATAAAATTGTATCCTATAAACTTTAAGCTTAATCAGATTTTGAATAAATTCCCTAGTCCCCCACATCTACTATAAGGATCTACTGCCTCTGATTTTTTCAGGGGTCCCTTTTCTGTTCATGTATTTTAATTTTATATTAGGGGAGTGTGCTGGGATTGAACTCAGGGCCACCCGACCACTGCCACAACCCCAGCCCTATTTGTACTTTATTTAGAGACAGGGCCTCACTGAATTGCTTAGCACCTCACTTTTACTGAAACTGGCTTTGAACTTTCGATCCTCCTACCTCAACCTCCCATGCAACTGGGATTACAGGCATGTGCCACCATGCCCAGCCATACATTTTATTTGAAAGACTTATATTTGTATTCTTGTTTTATGTATAAAAGATTGAAAGGTTACTTAAGCTCTATATTAATTCTCTTGCCTTTATATTGGTGGTAATAGAAATTATAATTCCTGTCACTAAAGTTCTTTCAAGAATTAGTAAGAAAATGTATGTAAAGTATGTAGCAAAATATCCCGTCCATGATTGGCACTTTTATTATGCATTTGTCATTCTTTGTCCATTCAGCATGTGTGTTAGTCTGTTTTGTGTTGCTAGATCAAGTAATCAACATATACCTGACACTGGTACTTGATTTTTTAAAAGTTTGTTTAGCTCATAGTTTTGGAGGCTGAAAGTTCAAGATTGCAGTTTAGCCTCTGATGAGAGGTCCTGCGTTTATTACCATATGGCAGAGAAATAAGGAAATGCCTGCATGCAAAAGTGGCCAAGTGTTTGGGGAATTTTATCTTTGATTTGCAGTGGATTAATCAACACACTCACACAAAAGACCCTTGTTGTATATGATCCATATCCATTTTATAAAGTATCCTTCACTTTAAAAATTTATTATGAACTCTTTTATACATAGAAGAGGATACAAAGTGATGCAGTGGGAATTCACATACCTCAACTCTCCTTTTTGCCTTCTCCATGTGATTTTGATTTTAATCCTCTGGCACTTAAAGGTGTTTTGCTGAGGGACTTCAGATTAACTGTTGTTGTTTCCAGTAGGGATTGTATATCATATTGTAAAAGATCCACTGGAACTTTCTCACTCTTACTAAGGAGGGAGACATATGAAATAATTTCAGAATACAGATTTAAAATCTGAAGTGAATGTAGAAGCCAGTGAACAGCTGTGTTATCTCCCATACTTTCCTTATACTCAGCTATCTTGTGAATGTACTATTGCCTTTACTCTTGTTTGAGAATTTTATGAAAAAATACGTTCGCTATCTTCGTTTTGCATTTTGGAGTAGCTGCTTATGTCCTACAATAGGACTCCAATAAGTACTAACAACAAGAAACCATTTCAGTATAATCAGGGACCGTAGGGAGGGCCTGTCTATGTTCTATGGGGTCTGGAATCTTAGCTGGAAAGATTCAAAGGCAGGTGGTGACTCAAATGCTGGACACAGAAATTACTTTAAGGAACATTCTGTCTCATGTCTGGTGGGGGCAGCTTACCAGAGCATGTACCTGTGTCTTCTCCACTGGCTTGGGGTTCCTCACAGCATGGCTGCTCCTAGGACATCAAACTGCCTACATGTTGGCTCAGGATCCTAGCACTAGTGATGCAGTGAGCAAGGCAGAAACTGAATCCCCTACGCTATGCTGACCTAGCCCAGGAAATCATCATCTCTGCTATATTTTGTTAGTTACAAGTGACACAAACTGAAAAAGGGTGTCAAGAAATTAATAGCATTTTCAAAACAATTCTGAATGTGCTCTCTGCAGGTCCTCCTTCAACACCTCCTAGCATGAACACACCACAGAAAGAGAAAGCAGCCCCTCTGGCCAGCCCCTCTTGGTCTTAGTAATGGCGTACTTGTGGCTCTCTTCCCCCGTATTGGCCTGTCGATTTTCCCATGGCTAACTCACATCTTTGGATTACCAACTCCAAATCTAAGCTTCCTCTCTGGCTCTCACCTACCTCTACTCCCGAGAACAGCCTCTCAGATTCAGGTGTTAGAATCATGTGAGAGTTCTACCCTCAGGTGTTCCTCCCAATTCCAAGTGTCCCTATCCCTTGTGGAAAGGGTATGAGGACTGGATTTAGGACCAAGAAAATGAAAGAAAAAAGTTCAAACCTTTAAGCAACTTCTCCATGCACTATTCACACAGATTTAAGGTATGCTTCTTATTATTGAAAGCAATGTCAAGTTTCTAGATTATATTTGGCTAATTTTTTCCATTTTGGTAGCAGATATTGAGTATGAAATTGATGACAACCATGGAAGAGAGAGTACTCAAGAGTTTATGTGAGGTAACCGACTGCATCAAATTTGTAAGTTGAAAAAGTAATTATTCCTCAGATGATTATTTTCTGAGCTCCTTTGAAACTAACATTTACAGAGCACCCAATCCATTCTAAATGACATGTTTTGGGATTTTACTGGAGTCAATAGCTTATGTCTATTATTTCTTATTTGTCGTGTGCCCCCCACCCGAGAAGCATAAATCAGCCTACAATCAAATGTTTACATTTACTCTTCAGGTATGTCCTGTCTAAAGAACATTCCATTCTCTGTTATCACCATCACCAATGTCAACATGACAGGATGGAATTTTAAAATTTCATACCCAGTGTTGTTTTCTCTTTTCAGGACCTGACATTAATAAGGATACTCATATGAAGAACAGAAATAAGAATCTATTCAGATACCATCCAGAAAATCTGCTTTATAATTTCCTAGATCCATACACAGCATATGTTTCAATACATATAACTTGGATCCTTGAAATAAACACAACTGAATCCGAACAACTTCTGTGTGAAACCAAATACTCTGATTACATTGATTTAATGCTTTAGTTGTGGTCAAAGGCAGCCAATGGCTTTATCATAAATTAGGCAGGCTTTTGAGGGAAATTCTTCAAAACTGCACGTCTTCACGTATAGATTGACAACTGAGCAATTTTCCTGCTGAGCTTTAAAAAGCAGCACCAGCTCAATGAGGTGCTGTCGAAATGACTGAGAACCACCCGCTGCCAATTCCTACTTCACTGTAGAAACCCAGTCTTCTCATGGATTGTCTCTGCTGGTAAAGGAGATGAAATTGCCACTGCACTTAGTGATTATGGTTAACTGGTCGGGCAGGCTTCACCTACTGGATCTTGGAAAGTTCATACGGATAAAAAGATGCAAAGTGACAGGAAGAGGTTCAGGCAACTGGTGAACAAAGAATACAACTGCATGTTCCATGCAAGTCAGGGGAGAGCACTTATGCTTAAAATGCCCTTTTTAAAAAGCACATTTCAGTCAAAAGAATAATGTTCTGACTTTTAAAAGCACCAAATGTTAATTTTCAGGAGCTATGGCTCTTTTCTTTTGGTTGCATTAGAAAAAAATACATGTAGCTGTAATATTTGAGAATGTTTTTACAAAAGGAAAAAATCGTTATTTCTGTATTTCAATTTTGTTCATATAAATAAATACTGATATTAAAAATTACAGACTGAATGGAAATAATGATTTCTTTGTTCAATCCAAATGTTTTCTCTGCTTTTTGCATAAGCATCTTTATTAATAAATGTGGACTGGCTCATGGTAGATTGCTTTCCCCAGGATTAGCCCAGGAAATCCCAAGGAAATGAAAGGACAACCCCACTTTCCTGCTTAAGTCTTAAAAAGGAGTTAATTAGGGATAGCAGGACAGAATTATACTAACAATAAGGAACTGCAAAATCAGGCATAGAGGTTTTGTACTTGTAGTTCAAGATATTTGGGAGGCTGCAGAAATCCAGGAGTTCAAGTTCAGCCTGCACAGCATAGCAAGACCCTGTCAGTAAATAAATAAACAAATAAATAAATCAATACACTGCATACCTTTATAAAATTCATGAGTGGTTAACAGTGTAGTACTTAAGATAAATTTCTTAGAGAAAATCAACAATTTGTTAATTTAGTTAGAGTTTTAAAAGAATAAAAGGATAAACATTTCAGAAAAAATAAAATTGAAAAAAGAAACAAACTTCAACAACTATACAAAAGGAGTGGATATGACAAGTAAATATCATGACAACATCCTTGAAAATCTTAATAAAAAAGATTGTGATAAATGTGATAATGGAAAGGTTGAGAAAATAGCAAATGAAATATTTAAAATTTAGAAATATAAAAGATAAATACCATGCTAATAAGTAATATTAAATCTGAAAACAGCAATGAATTTTGCTATTTAAAAATTCATGAATGAAATAAAAATCCCAAATAGACATGTGACTGAAGAAAATGATGAAGAGATATAGTTTTCTATTTGAGAGAAAATTGGAATCTCATCCTTACATTGTTTCAGACGTTCAACAAGTACATAATCCCTATAGTATACAAGCCAGTTGATGGAATTTAGGGCAAACATAGGATAACATGATACAGTTTGTCTCATAAAATAAATTCCCCTATGTCTCTAAACTTGGAGGAAATAACATAATTTTTAAGCATGTAATGTCTACAAACCACTCACTTCATAACATTAATTAAAAGAAGCAGGAATCAAGATCATGCACACAATATGATTTTAGTTATGTTAAAAAACTCAAACTACACATTATAAAAAATGAAATAGAGAAGACATGTCAAAATATTGAGGGTGGTTCACTCTGGATTTGAGGGAGCGGTTTTTATTTCTTCTTATTCTTGGAAGGTTTCCGAGTGTCTCCATGAATTGTTAAAAGCAGACAGTTATAGGGTAAATTGTGTCCCCTCACAATTTATGTTGAAATCCCAAGCCCTAGTACCTCAGAATGTGACTGTATTTGCAGATAGGACCATAAAAGAGGAGCTTAAGGCAAAATGAGGTCACTAGACTTAGCCCCAATCAAATATAACTCAGTGTCCTTACAAGAAGAAGAAATCTGGATATACAGACACATAGAGAAGGAAGTAGATGTGAATGAAGACAATATGGAGAGGCTGCACATCTACAAGCCAATGGGAGATGCTTAGACTTTCCTCCTTCCTTCCATCCAGCCATCTTTCCTTCCGTACATTTCCCTTCCTTGCTTTCTTCTGAATCTTGCTGGAAGGCATTGAAAACATTTAGAAAACATGTGCTGCTTGTACGTAAGGGTTTCCATTTATACTGTTTGTCAATAGCTTAATTGATTGGTTGGGGAGAGTGACTTGAATTCCTGGGAGCTGTATTGACAACGCTGTAAGCAGCATTTGGAACCAATAACTCAGGCTAGGAAAGTCACTGGACTAGCTACAAGGTAATGCTATGTAAGCGGCTCTCAGCTTTGTTCATCAGGTAATAAAGACAGGAAAATGAGAGGGAGTCTCTGGCAATCATTGTGTCAATAAGAATAAAAAAGGAAAGGTCATTACCTCCACATAGACGCTCCATTGATGAACGCTGTGCTATTCAGTGATGTCAAGTTTTCATAGCTGTTCTTGCATACCTGTAAAAATACCTTTACTTTTAATTTTTGTGAAGGAAAAATAATGTTGCATGGTCAAACTGAAACTCTAAAGCACAAAACATCTTAATGCTCACTTAATCAATTACCTTTATAAGTCTTGATAGCACAAATGTTTTATAAAATTCTCTAGTAGAAAGAAAATTTGGTTATGCATAGCAAAAGAATCCTGCAAGGATCAGGCAGGTTGTTTATAGGCTGCAACATCTCTAAACCCATCAGAACATCATCAGGGCTGTGGTGGTAGCTCAGTGGTAAAGTGCTTGCCTAGCCTGTATGAGGCTCTGGGTTCAATCCTCAGCACCACATAAAATAAATAAATAAATATGATAGTGGTATTGTGTCCATCTACAACTTAAAAAAAATTTAAAGAAAAGATCAGCTATGCTAGATGCATTGATGTAAACTTTGCTTCAACAAAAGTATGCTGGCATCCTCTCTCCAAGTCTATCTTTGATTTTCCCATTCTTTATAAGGACATATTTGCAATGATATACATCTCTACTCTAAAAAAACATATCAGTGTGAACTGTTGACCACTGACCCTGATTGTGCGTGACTGAGCCTGCAGAAGCATGGCAGGTAGATGCTCTCTCCAAAGGGCTTTGGTTACCTGGCAAGTGTTGATTGGGCTATAGAATATCCACCAATGGCTAAAAAAGGAAAACACATTGTGGTTGACCATGTCAATCCTTCAAGTTTTAAAATGTTTACTCAAAAATTTTGAAAGTAACCTGTTCACCAAGTCACCAAATCAAATCAATCAGTTCTGAGAGTGGGATGCAGCCCTTGTTAGTGGAGTAAGAAGAATTTTGCTCTCCACAAATAGCACCTGCATCCCACTCACAGAAGTGATTGATGTAGTGAACAAACCAGGCTTCTGCAGCTTCAGTCATCCCTACACATGAAAAGTCTATGATGTGCTGAAATTATAAGTAAGCACCTATTGAAATGACTGGACACAAAATAAATGCTGAGAGATCAATAGAATTATGATACATGAATGACATTGAACTAGAGAGCATAGTGACACTCTCCAAATGAAAAACCACATAATACTTAGAAGGAAACTTGCTGATCAATGATATATGTGTTTAAATGTGACAATACCTTCCTGAAAGGTTGATCACTTCCTAAAGCAAAGACTCATATTTTTAAGGAAGCAAACCATGTTAATTCATACATTTAAAACAATTCCAATCTGATAGCCAAGCTTGTCTTAAGATGATGGTACAAAACATTCAAAAGATAATTTGAAGTAAGGTCAATATGGTGGAAAGAGCTGGAAATATAGCAAACAGTCTACTAAATATCAGAATGTGTTATGGAGGCCAACACATTTAGCAGTGGCCCTGGCACCAAAACTAACAAATACCACTTCCCAGGAATAGATCCCTATATGGAACATAGCAGAAGCACCTAACTAACATGTTCAAATCAAGAAGGTAAGAAAGCCAGTGAACCCCACCATCATGCGTAATTCGAGTGGACCAATAAAAATATGGAAAAACAACAAGAAAACATTTATTAGTAATGACAAGACAGCAAGTTGAGGGCAGGGAGAGGGAATTTAGACTTACACATTTTGCTATCCACCAAAATTAACTCTGGCTACATTACAGGGTTAAATGCATCTTCATATTTTAGCTTTAAAAACATACTCAAAGTAAAATAAAATGATAACTAGATAACTGGGGATATAGGACTTTTTCAACAAGAATCTGAAAAAACTCAGGGAATGAAAGATTGATAATTTTAAATACATAATATCTTTAAAATTCATTCATCTGGTAATAATAAAATAATTTCTAAAATTAGAAGTACATGATATGAAAGCAGCTGCATTAAATGTGATCAAACAATCAAGGGATTAATATTTGCAGCACATTAAGAGGCTATTCAATTTTATAAAGAACCAGGAAGACTGCACAGATAAATGGGCCAGATAAAAATAAGTGCTATTTGTTGAGTGTTTTCATTGAGCCAAGCACTTACTTATGTCAGCTCATGGATCCTCACCACAACTCAATGGCAGAGGAGATATTAATATCTCCATTTTGCAGTCACTACTCCACCTGTTCCCACAAACATAGAAAGCAGATTCAGGATTAGAATCTGAAGCCTGCCTCTGGGACTTATGCTTCAACCACTACTCTTGTCTTTACTTTCAAATATTTCAAAGCATCTTATTAAACAGCATGCATGGTCAATATGTTCTAAAGTTCATTAGCTTAATATTCTTTGAGCATTTCAATATTCAAAGTCCTATATGGGTGCCTGGAACTTAGGAGGAATTGAGATACTATCCAGATGCCTAGTTGGGGAAAAGGACAATGCTATTTGTATTCCACTATGCAAATTAAAAAACCACAAGGGCACCATTTTGATGGACAAGCCAAATTTTGAAATAATAATAAAAACTAAACCTTATATACAAGTATATAATGAGAACTTTAGCATGTTTATTCCTTTGACCCCGTAATCTCTTTTATTTAAGCTCATCCTAAAGAAATAGTTCATCAGAAGGGAACAAAAGTATCATTTATTAATCAAATTTTCAAATACTTATTTGTGCCAATTACCTGCCAAATCCAGTGCTAGGATCTGGCAACTAGTAACTCATTCCACAAGTCTTCTTTGTAGCCTTCATTTAGCAGGAAAACCGGAAACAAACAGTGTTCAGTAATGGATAGATATTGTTCTGGAACATAAATTTGCAGAAATCTAAAAAAATATTAAAACTGTATTCCATCATTACATAAGAAAAAGTCCATTTGTACAAGACAATGCTAATGTAAAAATATTAAATCTTTAATAAGTTCTGCTGCTGTAATAAATATGTATTTATAAAGGCAGAGGCTAAAAAGTATGTGCAATTATGAAAAGTTTGGTTTGGGATTATGGATGATTTTTATTTTGAAAAATTAATATTGCTGTTATACTGAGTTTTTGATGAAAACCAGAAAGAGAAGAATGAATTCATGTAACCAAGGAGTGATCCTGGAAGAGATTAATAATTGATTATAAAGGGGTTTGCAAACATGAAACTCTGTGTAACAGCTCACAGAATCACAAACCAGCACTTGCAAGATATGAAGGCTATCTTCCTATCTCAGACAAACAGTACTAGTCTTCTTGAAACACGAAGAGATGGTAGGAGCTGGAATAAAGGGTTATACTGACATCTTGTTCTTTATAACTCTGTAATTACTTTGAAATTACTGTCTTCCAAAGCCCCATTAATAATATGTCACTTACTGTTATTAAATGCAATTCTATTTAGGATTTTCAGGGTCAAGTATTCATCATAAAAAGTGTATTTTAGCATACTTATAAAAATGACAAAGCACTTGGATGATTCTTGGTCCCTTTGAATCTTATTACCTCCAGTTATCCAGCCCAATAATGTGCTCTTAAATCTCCACTTAGAAAGCAGGAACCTTGCTTCCTCCAGTTTTTTTCTTGTACCACACATTTCTCTTCTGCCTTTCTGGTTCTTGATACCTTGGTATTCTTGAGCCTGACCCAAATGGGAGAAGTAGGTGCCTAAAAAGAAAGACTAGAACCAAAGCATGACCAAAATTTAGCTTAGCAAACAAGTCCTATAGCTCCATATCCAGCGTCTGGGGCACGTATCATTGTGATATTCTCTCCACAGGGTGTGTGAGCTCCACCTTACTGTTTGCAACCCACATAGCCTCACTCTTGGCTTGTTTCTGCTCAATTTCTGTACCTTTCCTCAGCATCCTTACTGGCATCCTTAATTGAAGAGGTCTCAACTGCAGCTTTAGCTTGCTTCTCATATCTTCATGCGCCACCCTCTCAGGGGCAGCCTGCAGGGACTTAGACCCTGCTACACTTTTCCTAGCCTCCTAGACCTTCTTTGAAATCTCTGTGGGAGCCTCTACGACCCCCTAACTCTAGTGTCTCACATTCCTGCACAACCAGCACCACATGGTTGTTGCCAGGGTCTGCCACCCTCTCAAGGAATTGCCAATTCCTGAGATACCCTCAAGTCATCTTTCCTATTGTTTTGGGGCAAAATAATTAGCATTTATTTAGTGGCTATAATTTCTTTAACAACTACACCTTCCGTGGCCCCAGTTTTACTCACACTTTCTGCCAAAGTGCAAGTTTTTAATCTTTCTGTTCTCTCTGCTGATTATCACAGTAAATTTGACTTAAAACTGCCAACAATATCTAAGTCAGCCACCACCTGAATACTGCACTGCCTTGAAATTTCCTCTGCCATCACCTTTAAATTCAGCCTTACAAAAAGTCTCAGGGCATGGACAAAATGTAGACAACTTCTTTGCCAGAAAATAACATGAAAGGCCTCTAGTCTAATTTCCAAAAGAATTCTCCTCCTTTAAACCCTCACCAGCCAGTTGATGATACCCTATCAGCATTCTGGTCAGTTCCCACCAGAATCACCCATTAAGCTCCACCTACAACAGTCTAAGCTTTTCCAGCTTGTATCTTTAAACTTTTCTAAATTCCTCCCACAAACTCCAAAAAGCTCCACAGGTTTCCGAACCACATGGTCAGGTTAGTCACAGCAAAAACCCCACTTGTCAGTACCAATTTCTGTTTTCGTTAGTGTTTTCTTCACTGTGACCAAAAGACCTGACAAAACCAACATAGAATAAGAAAAGCTTATTTGGCTCACAGTTTCAGAGAATCTGTCCATGGTTGGCTGATTCCATAGCTCTGGGTCAGCAGTAAGGCAGAACATCATGGTGGAAGGGCATGGCAGAAGAAAGCTACTCAGGACACGACAAACAGGAAGCAGAGAGAGAGAGTGCTCTGCTCATCAGGGACAAAATATAAACTCCAAAGGCACACCCCAGTGACATACTTCTTCCAGCAACACCCCATCTGCTTATAGTTACCACTCAGTTAATTCATATCAGTGGATTAATCTACTTATTAGGTCATACCTCGCATAATCTAATCATTTAACCTCTGAAAATTTTTGCATTGTCTTATATATGAGTTTTGGGAGGATACCTCATATCTAAACCATAACACATACTATGGGCTATTACAGATTGCATTAGAACCTAGTTTTAGGCCACAAGATATGTGATCAAAGTTATGTTCAGAACAATGTCTAAAGATTTCTTCTTGATGTACTCAATTATTTCAATTATGCCAAGATGATATAGAAATAGAAAATTCCCAAATGCTGTACCCAACTCAGTGGTTGGACAAACTTTATCTTTGGATTCAAGACAGAAAGGACACACACAGGAAACAAGGGGGTTTAAAGTGAAGAAGAGGTTAAGAAGGGGTGGGGAGTAGCATTTAACAATTTCCATGGTATAAAATAACCCACTATGGCCAATTGTAGGGCACTACCATGAAGTCAGCCAACTTGCCAAATTTCTTAAAGTTTAATAATTAGCTCTTTCAAGCATCAAGCTCAAACTAGGTGCCAGCATAACCCTGGCTCTACCTGTCCTCTTGTCTATGAATTATCATAGACTTTGATGATTGATTGATGGCTTTTGATGATTACACAGTACTATTGTTTTGTTGCTGCTTTGTGATATGTTTTTTTGATTGCCCATAATTATTTTTTCCAATCCCATTGATATGGAAAATGTACATAAATTGCATCTTGGCTGATGTGTGTGTATAAATTATGCCATATGAAAGAAGAGAGTGTCTAGTAGCCATACCCTTTCATTTATCTGTCCTTCAACTCTCTCTGGCATACAGCCTGATGGAAATGAATAAACAGCTCATAAACAGACACTGAGAAATATGTTAATATTTTGACCTATAAATGTTTGTAAAAGCTTCTCTCTGTGTCAGGCTTGAACCAATAAAATTGTTACATAGAATACAGAAGAAACTCAAAATACCATAATGACTGGTGTAAGTGAAGAAAAGGAGTAAGAGAAGCCCTGGTGATCATAACAATAAGAACAAAAATATATACCGTACATTCCCATATATTTTATGGTCCTTTAGTTTATGAAGCACTTGTGCACACATCCTCACAGTTCTGGATACTTTGTTTTACAAGGACATTGATAAATGAGAAAGCACCCAGCAGAGACCAATAACAAGTTACTAACATTTCAGAACTGTCTTCAATGAGTCTTGCACTCCACTGGTGGACTTACCAACTCAGTCTTATTTAATTCTTTCTATTTCTCTATGGTCTTATAGATGAGGAAGACCATAGACCATACTTGCAAATTTTGATTGACAACCTGTCTTCTGTCATTGATCAGGTAAATGGTGATTACAGAAGTTATGCTCTTAGCCACCAGTTTTAGATAGTTTCAAAAACATAATTTATCCAGAGTATGCACTAACCAAAGACATGTTAAATTCTCTCTGATCTTGAGAAAATTGGGATAAGTGATTATGTTGATTTCATAGATGAGGAAAGTGAGGTTGGAAGCTTTTTTCCTGGCATGTTAACATTTCAGGATCCTTTGATATTCTGCTCCACACTGCCAAATGCCTCTTTCCATGGCTGCAGTTGCTGGGACTGCTGGGTATACACTCAGACTCCTTGATCATTTCCAGTACTTCCTCTTGGTGGCCACAGAAGAACTTGGCAATGTGCTATGTGGTGCATAGATAATTACCAGTTATTCATGCCTTCCCTTTAATTTATTCATAGGGCATTTCCTGAGATCTTTGAAAGCAATTGGGCCACAACACTTTGTGGGCAAAGAGAGGAATTACAGTGGTTGGGAGGAAGACAAATTGTGATGTCAGCTTGATTACAGTGCTGGTTCCTGCTCAGTCCAAACTTTAGGATCAAGAGCCTTTCCACAGGAAATCCTTTTATAGACCATCTACAACATTGCCACATGTTACACCAAGGGTATAGCAAAGGAAGCTCTGCAGGAAAATTTGTGGGTAGCTTGGTGCTAGGGGCAGGTCCTTACAGAAAGTGTTGACCTTGGATTGCTCCCTCAATTCAGGACAGTTGAGATTTATTCATCCAAACACTCAAAATAACTGATTTAAAGAGGAAAGACATTCACCTGGATGGGTGATATGCTTTCTGGCTATGCAATAAATCCACACTGATGTACTGCTGACTGGCTGACTTTCTGGTTGGTTCTGACTTTTATTTATAGTGACTTAGTAAAAAATAAGTTAGAAATAATCGCTTTGGGATTGTTCATGCTTTGATTTTGGATAACTTTCAAGAAGGAACACTCATGGAGCCTTCTCTGTACTAAGAACTACGTTAGGTATTTCAACATAACTTATTTAGTTTGCAGAGCAGCTATGTAAGTTAAGTAATATCATAATCTTGATTTTTAAATGAAGAGGCTCTGGTTAAATGGGCAGTAGGCCTAATTTAACCCCAAGTCTTCAGTTTCTAATTTCAGGGCTCTTTCCACTCATAATTACCTCTTAGGTGAAAGGTAGTGTAACACTTTAATTTGAATGTCCTATTCCTACATTCCTAGGGCATCTCACTGTAGTTCATCAATATGTTACCAGTATCATTTTTCTTAATACCCCAAAATTCTGTTCAATAACAATCCTACTGAAAATCTATCAATACAAAAATTGGCCATTCTTTCTTCCTATTTTTGCATGACATTTCTACTGAAAAATACGTTCTCCCTCCCCTCATGACTCAGTATGAATTTATTACTTCCAAGATCATTTCAATCACCTTGTCACCTTAAGAAAGCCACCTGGAGGATGCCCACAAGTCATGAGTTACGAAGGACTATTAAATGGGTCCAGTTGCCTCCAGAATTCATTTATAATGCTTCTGCTTTATCACTAATTAGTTTTCATGGCCCAGGTATTTTAACTTCTGCATCTTGCATACTTTAACTCTGTATTGTTTTTGAGACCTAAGTTTATATTCCATGATTAGTGTTTCTTTTCTATAGCATAACCACATTTTTGACTATTAGAACCTCCAAGATTCAAGTTTAGGATCAGAAATTGTCTAAAAGGACTGGCTTTTTAAATTTTTGAATTATAAGACTTTTTTTCCTACCTTTTCTATTTTAAACTACCTGTGTATTTTAGAGCCCTGACACAGTTATAAACTCATTTTCACATTGCTTATTACATTCAGTATCTCTTTCTTTCATAATCATAGTGGTTCTTAACCATTCAGAGACCTCAAATCAACCACGTGGATGTATATATTATATCAACTACTCTCTAATTCTGTCATCTGACTTATTATTAAGGGCAGAGGGTAATTGAGGGAATGCAGAAAATAAATTATCACTGAGAACCATTATAATAGGTTATTTAATTTGATGAATAATATCACCCTGACATCCCATCAAAATTATCTTTCAAGTAGCAGGCATACTTCACAGTGTTTACTAAAAACCTGAAATTCACTAACCCCATTGTATGGAGACCGTGAAGTCTTCTAAGAATGCCTGCATTTGAGCTGGACATGATATATAATGACAGGTTCTCCTAAAGATTGAAGAGAAATTCATTTTCAAAGAGTGAATCTTAAAGGTCATTCTTTTAAGTTTTGAGATTTTTTTCTCTTTAAATATCCATTTCTAAAATATCTGACATATATCTTTGTGTAATAAAATAGAGCAGCTTATAAGAAAATTTATCCTTATCTTCACGTTAGGCATCCACTAATGCCAACAAAAGTAAAGCATAAAGTATAAGTTTTGGAGCCAAAGAGATGTGGATTAAATTCTTGTTTTACTATTTAGGGAGATGGAGGGTCCAGAAAATCCTCAATTCAAGTGCTTCACACAGGAAAGTATTATTATTTCACATGAAGATACATGGTCAGTTTTTCACTTATGAAGTCATTACAGACTCTCCATCTCTCTGACCTTTATCTTTGCCATCTTTAGTGCCTTCAATGCTTTCAGACCACAGCCAAACATAGCAGTCGTACATGTCATAGTCACCCAGAGTATCACCCACTGAAAGGAGAGGCCAAGGCCATCTCTTCTTTGGCAATCTCTCTTTCTTTTTTTTTGAAAGGAACAGCCTTCCCAGGAGCTTCAAAGCCACCACCCTAAATTTCCCTTAGAAATGGGTGACATATTTCCCCCTTAACCAGTCACTGGCCGGGAATGGGCTGGTCGGGATTGGCTTAACCAATCCAGATGCATCCTCTGGGAGGGCATTGTGGAGGAGGACAAGCATAACTGAGACTACAAGAGAAGAAAGAAGGGTGAGGGGAAGCAGGAAACTGTAGCTCACCAGCTTAATGCCTTTAAGTCTTAATTTCTAAATAGAAAAATGGAAAAATGATACCTACACCTCATAGAATTATGAGAATTAGACAAGGTGTCCTTTTCCCAGAGAGCTGCCCGTGGTTCGCTTTGTTTGATGGAAGCCCATACTGTTAATGCTTCATTAGTCCACTCCTTTGTGAGACGGACTGTTCTCAGGCACTGGATTTGGTACTGTCTGTGAATTTGCTTCTTTCTGCTTATCACTGTTCCTAGTGTTTGATATGGGTTTTCATTCACTCATGATCCTTCTCTGTCTTGCCTCTTTCCTTTTCATTTCTCTCTCTTTTGTCTGTTCTCTTTCTACTGAGCCTTTCTTATCTCTAAGGTTTACAATTTGTGTGTGTGTGTGTGTGTGTGTGTGTGTGTGTGTGTCTGCCTGCCTATGTGTTTAAGATATGCTCATGGTTCATTAGGGAAAGGATTTATTCTACTTAGCAAACACCATTGGACCCTAGAAGTACCCTGCACTTATTTGAGAGTAAAGAGAACATTTTCTCTGTAGATGCTTGTGTAATTATGTATTTATATTACCTTTGAAATCAGAATCATTGGATTGAGATCAGTAGACACAAGCAGAACAGTCAACAAACGTTTCATGTTCAAGTTGCTATGCAAAGAGCTGGTAGAGATGAGGTGAAGCATGGGAATAGTACTAGAAAGGTTGAGGAATGGTGGGTTTGTTCAAAGAAATGGTGAGCAATAAGACATAACACAGTGTAAGAACACATTTGGAGAACTTTGAGTGCTCTGCTAAAAAGTTGGGACTTTATATTTTTGTCATAGGGCAAGAGATAGATCATTCAGATATTTTTGTTAGAATGAAATAAGAAGAAAACATGATTACAGAACTCAATCTGGCAATAGTATAAAAGACTATTTAGAAAGAGTGTAAAATGCTCCAATCAAGGCAATTAAGAGGCTATAAGGCAAGTTATGCTACAGAGACAAATGACTTTAGAGTTCTTATGACTTAAACAAATGCTTATTCTCATTCATATGACTTGTTCATCACCAGGAGGAAGGAAATTCTGCTATGTTCACACAGAGATCCAGCCTGATGAAAGTGCTACAATCTGAAATTTTGACAATTAGTGTGACAAAGGAAAGAAAGTTCTAGAGGATCTGCACCAGTAATTAAATGCTTTGGCACTAAATTAGCGTGGTGTGGTACAGATAGCTAATGCCAGCTTGCAAGAGCCAAATGTGTGCATCTCTTACTAACTCTGCACGCAGGGATGTTATGTTAGTAATTTGAAAGCAACCATGGTGGAGTATTTGCATCGTAGAAATAAGTGCTACAAATAAAGGTCCCCTTATGCCCCTGCTCCCCCAAATTACCCAGTTAGATATTTGTCAGTACGTTTCTGAGCTCACCTCACTTTCATTCACAATTTACTGGCTGAACCCAAATACAAAGGGACCAAGAAGTTCAATCGTACTATTGACTTGTAGGAAGTAGACTGCCAATAGAACACTAATGACAATTACAGGATAATGCAAAGGTCCAAGTGTTTATCTCTTTATAAATTTATTCAAGAAACACATATGGAACACTTCAGACTTTAGCCTAGGAATGATAAAAATAAGAAGCAGGAGAGTTTCAATATGGATGCTGTGGTTTCTCAACTATCTTGCATTGCCCTGCCCAGAACACTAGAGACAGGTTTTGTAAGCACTTTTTTCCTTTGTTAGTGGAGGTTTCAGGACAGATGCTGCCAAGAAAAAGAGCTTCATCCTGGTTCTGGTGTGATTTCTCTAAATCTTTATGCCACACTACACATCTGGCTTAAGAAACATCCTGTGGAACTCATGCCCAGAATGTTTCAGAGGTCCTAGAAGGAAAGTTCCATGGATGCCTTAACCAGTTTCCCAGAATGTCTAGCAACATTCCCGACAGGTAGCTTCTTGGCAACTTTCCAGCAAGTCCTTCTGATGCCCCAGTTAGTTCCCAGTGAGGTCAGTAGCATGCCCCATGGACCTCTTCCCAAAAAGTTTTCTAGCACACTACCTGCCAGTCTCAGCCTGGCAGTACTCCAACAGGAGATTTCTAGCTTGCCAGCCTCACCCTAGGGATTTTCTGTCTGATAACTGTGGGCTAACTCCAGCCAGGCCTCTTGACAGAAATAAGCATATGAGATAGCCACCACTGAGATGAATTGGAGGGGAGAAAAATGATGTCTTCAAAAGTGAACTAACTGGCAGCTGCTTCCATAGCCATCTTGAGTGGAATGCTTGCTCTGCCTTGGGACACTGGTCAGGGCCTAGAAGCCCAACATCAAGATCATTTGTCAATCACCAACCATTTGCTCATTGGCCCACCTTTCACCTGCCCATCATTCGCTGCCAGCTGCTGCCTGGAAATTCATTATCAGGGTACCTGCAGGTTTGGTTACACATGGCTGCCACCATCTTGAGACACTGGCCAGGGCCTGGGAATTCAGGTTCAAGGGGCCTGCAGGTTTGCCATCATCACTGCCATGTTGGGGCAAGGTTTCCTGTACTTCGCCTTTAACAACACCCAATGCAAACAATATACACCTGTCTGTGGACACCTAGAGATTTATTCTCTGGGTATCTGCAGGTCTGGTTGCACCTGAAGTCTTCCTGCTGGGTGTGCTAGTAGCCACCATCTGACTGCCTCTTTGCAGGGTCGCTCCTTTTTGTGAACATATCCCTGCAGGTCTCTGCAAGTTGAAAGAGCATTGAGATCTTGGGACTGGAGCAAGGCAGAGCCTGGGGAATTTGAAATCTAGATCCATCAGATTATAGTTGGGTCTGTATGGGCCAGTCTGGGCCTGGCAAACCTGTGGAAAGCTGGAGACTGGGGGTATTTCCCAGGGGAGCACAGGTTGGAGAAAGTGGAGAGAACTGGGCTCACTCCAGTTCAGTGAGTCCTGAAATGTGCAGGGATGGAGGGGCTGGCTACAATGGTGGGGAAGACTGGAAAAGGGTGTGAGAGCATCTTGCAATAACCCAGCCAACTGGTCAGGCACCCACCAGACAGGAGCTACCATCAAACTTCACACAACCCCACCTATCAGCAGAGAAGGGAAATAGAAAATTTTTGAAAGCCAAAGGAAGCAATCGTTCAATTTTTGCGTTGAGACTTTCCATCCTGCCCGCTCGCATCCCTACTATCTTGGAATCCAAATATTTTTCATGCATCAATTTATTGAGAATTGGGAGGTCTGAGCAGTATATTACAGTTTTGTTGCGTGCTCTTATATTTTTACTTTTTTTAAAAAAAATCTGTATATATTATTTTCTCTCATTTATCTGTCTCCCTGGATTCTCTTTTTCACTTCTCTCACACTAACAGCCAACCTCTGTTGATTCCTCCTTTGCTCTTACTATAAATTTTGACCTCTTTCCTCTCTCCTTCTTCCTCATAAACATCATATAATACACTACTTCTGTCCTTCTTTGCCCATCATTTGAAATAGTAAATCCTTTTAGCAAACTTACTGTTTATATTGTACATAATAATTGAACACACCATTTCCATTGATTGTGACAAAACTGTAAATGCCTTAATAGGAGCCATTGGGTTTAAGGCTGCATATTGTTTGCATTGGGTGCTGTTAAAGGTGAAGTGCAGGAAACCTTCAGAGACACTATAAAGACTACAGGATAGAAACTGCACTGCCTCAGATCCATACTGGTAGATGGGAAAACACACAAGCAATATGAAAAAACAAGGGAACAAAGCACCCCAAACATACCAAAATATTCCAACAGTAGAATCCAAAGACAAAACAGTGGAAGAAATGTCAGACAAGGAGTTAAGAAGGTACTTATTTAGACTGATGCTTGAAATAAAGGATGGTATTGGAGAGAAAAATATAGGAAGTGAAAGATCACTTCAATAAAGCGGCAGAGATTATAAAAAGGAATCAAGCAGAAATCCTCAAAATGAAGGAAACAATAAGCCAAATTGAAAATTCAATGGAATAAGAGAGGGAATGATAGTGGAGTGAAACAGACATTATTACCTCATGTATATTTATATCTATATGATTGCATGACTGATGTGATCCCACAAAATGTATAATATGTATAATCAGAAAAATGAGAGATTAAACTCCATTTGTGTATGATCAATCAAAATGTATAAATTCATTCTACTGTCATGTACAATTAATTAGAACAAAAAATTAAAAAATAATTTAAAAATTGCAAATATCAAAACAGACTAGACCTCTTGGAAGATAGAACCTGAGGCAATGAAGACACAATACATACTCTTGAAAATATAGTTGGCCATACAAAGAAGATGGCAAGAAACCAGGAATAGAACTTCTAAGAATTATGTTAAGATTTATGAGAATAGACTAAGACATGAAGATACAATCCAAAGGAACGTATAATCTTTTCAATGACATAATGTCAGGAAATTTCCCAAATCTGAAGAATGAAATGGAAAATAAACTACAAGAGGTTTACAGGACCCCACATACATAAAATTATATCAGATCCACACCAAGGCACATTATAATGAGGAAGACTAACATACAGAATAAGGCTAGAATTTTAAAAGCTGTGAGAGAAAAAAAGGCAAATTACATATCAGGGGAAAACAATTAGGATATCAACTGATTTCTCAAACCAGACCCTCAATGACAGGAGGTCCTGGAATAATATATATTTCTGAAAGAAAATGGATGCCAACCTAGAATTTTATATTTAGCAAAACTGAGCTTCAGATTTGAAGATGAAATAAAAACTTTCCATGTAAAACAAATGTTGAAAGAATTCACAACTAGGAAGCCTACACTAAAAAATATTCTCCACAAAATATTCCATGAGGGGGAAATGATAAGATATATGTAAAACAACAAAGGAAGGAACTAAACCAAAGGAAAAGTCAATCAAAGGAGAAACCAAGTCAAGTTAAAAGCCAAAAATAAACCAAAATGACTGGGAATACAAATCATATCTCAATAATAACTCTGAATGCTAATACCCTAAACCCATCAAGCAAAAGACATAGACTGGCAGATTGGATCTTTAGAAAAGACCCAACAATATGCTGTCTTCAAGAGACTCATCTCCTAGGAGAAGACATCCACAGACAGAAGGTGAAAGGTTGGGACAAAACGTATCACTCACATGGACTGGGTAAACAAGCTGGGGTTTCCATCCTCATATCAGATAAAGTGTTCTTCAAGCCAAAGTTAGAAGAGATAAAGAAGGACATGTCATACTGCTTAAGGGAATCATACATCAACAAGACATAGCAATCATAAATATCTATGCCCCAAACAAGGGAGCATCTACATACATTAAACAAACTCATCAATTTTGAGAATCCAATATTCTACAACACAATAATACTGCGTGATTTTAACACATTTCTATCACCCCTGGATAGATCTTCCAGACAAAAACTAAGCAAAGAAACTATAGAACTAAATAATACAATCAATAATTTAAAATTAACAGACATATATAGAGTACTTCATCCATCAACAAGTGAATAAACTTTCTTCTCTGCAGTACATGGATCCTCCTCTAAAATAGACCATATGTTATGCCACGAAGCAACTCTTAGCAAATATGAGAAAATAGAAATATTACCTTGCATTCTATCAGATCATAACAGAATGAAACTAGAAATCAATGATAAAATAAAAAATAGAAGCTACTCTAACATCTGGAGACTAAATAATATTCTATTGAATGACAAATGGATAGGAGAAGAAATCATGAAGGAAATAAAAAAATACTTAGAGGTAAATGAGAACATTAACAGAGCATATCAAAATCTCTGGGACACTATGAAGGCAGTGCTAAGAGGAAAGTTCATTGCATTGAGTTCTTTCATTAAAAGAATGAAAGTCAACAAATAAATGACCTAACATTACAACTCAAAGCCCTGGAGAAAAAAGAACACATCAACACCAAAAGCAGAAGACAGGAAATAATTAAGATCAGAACCAAAATCAATGAAATTGAAACAAAAGAAATAGAAAATTGAGAAAATGAAAAGCCAATTCTCTGCAGAAATAAATTGCTACACCCTTAGCCATGCTAACGAAGAGAAAGAGAGAGAAAACTCAAATTATTAAAATTTGTGATGAAAAGGGAAATATCATGAAAGACACTACTGAAATACTGAGGACAATTAGATATTTTACTGAAAATGTATACTCAAAAAAAATAGAAAATATTGAAGACATTGACAAATTTCTAAAGAACTGAATCAAGAGGATATACCAATTTAAATAGATCAATTTCAAGCAATAAAATAGAAGAAGCCATCAAAGCCCTACCAACCAAGAAAAGCCCAGGACTGGACAGATTCTCAGCCAAATTCCACAAGAATTTCAAAGAAAAGACCAACACCAATACTTCTCAAAATATTCCATGAAATACAAAAGGAGGGAACCCTTCCAAACTCATTCTATGAGGATAGTAATCACCCTGTTATTAAAACCAGACAAAGACACATCAAGGAAAGAAACTTCAAACCAATATCCCTGATGAATATAGATGCAAAAATTCTCAATAAAATTCTGGCAAATTGTATAGAAAAACATATTAAAAAGTGCACCATGATCAAATAGGGTTCATCCCAGGGATGCAAGCAACATATGGAAGTCAATAAACATAATTCATCACATCAACAGACTTAAAGATAAGAATCATATGATCATCCCAATAGATTCAGAAAATGCATTTGACAAAATATGGCATCCCTTCATGTTCAGAACACTAGAAAAACTAGGGATAATACAAAGACACCTCAACATTGTAAAAGCTATCTCTGCTAAGCCCAAGGCCAATATCATTCTAAATGGAGAAATATTGAAAGCATTCCTTCTAAAATCTGGAACAGGACAGGGATGCCCTTGTTCATCACTTCTATTCAACATAGTCCTGGAAACTCTAGCCAGAGCAATCAGACTGATGAAAGAAATGAAAAGGATACAAATAGGAAAAGAAAAACTCAAGCTATCACTATTTGCTGATGACTGATTCTATATTTAGAAGATCAAAAATTCCACCAGAAAATTTCTAAAACTAATTGATGAATTTAGCAAACTAGAAGAATATTCAATCAATACCCAGAAATCAAATGCATTTCCATGCATAAGCAATGAATCCACTGCAAGAGAAATTAGGAAATCTACCCATTCATAATAGCCTCAAAAAACCCAAAATATTTGGGAATCAATCTAATAAAAGAGGTGAAAGACCTCCACAGAATGCTAAGGAGCAAATTGAAGAAGACCTTAGAAGATAGAAAAATCTTCCACAATCTTGGATAGGCAGAATTAATATTGTCAAAATGTCCATACTACCAAAAGTGTTACACAGATTTAATGCAATTCCTATTAAAATCTTAATGACATTCTTCATAGAAATAGAAAAATCAGTAATGAAATTCATCTGGAGAAATAAGAGACCCAGACTACCAAAGCAATCCTTAGCAAGAAAAGTGAAGCAGGAGGCATAACAATACCAGACCTTGAACTATACTACAGAGCAATTGAAACAAAGATGTCATGATATTGGCACCCAAATACACCTGTAGACCAATAGTACAGTTTAGAAGACACAGAGACAAACCCACATAAATATGGTTACCTCATACTAGACAAAGGCACTAAAAACATACATTGGAGAAAAGATAGTCTCTGCAACAGATCATGCTAGGTAGACTGGACGTCCATGTGGCAAAATGAAATTAAACATCTATCTCTCACCCTGCACAAAATCAGCTCAAAGTGGATCAAAGATTTAGACACTAGAAAGAACAGAGACCCTGCATGTAGTAGATGAAAAAGTTGGCCAAATCCTCACTATGTCAGCTTAGGAACTGACTTCCTTAACAAGACTATTAAAGAGGAAGAAGTAAAATCAAGAATACATAAATGGGATGGATTCAAAAAAGCTTCTTCTCAGCAAAGGAAACAATCAATCTCTCTGAGGAGAGCCTATAGAATGGAAGTAAATCTCTCAACAATCTCTCTGAGGAGAGCCTATAGAATGGAAGTAAATCTTTACCATATGCACCTCAGAGAGAACTAATTTCTAGGATATGTGAAGAACTCAAAAACATAAAACAAAACAAAACAAAAAACCAAATAGCGCAATCAACAACTGGGCTAAGGAACTGAATAGACACTTCATGGAAGAAAAATACAATCAATCGATCAACAAACATGTGAAGAAAATGCTCATCATCTCTAGAAATTAGAGAAAGGCAAATCAAAAGTACTATAAGATTTCATCTCACTCCAGTCAGAATGGCAATCATCAAGAATACAATCAACAGTATATGTTGGTGAGGATGTGAGGAAAAAGGTACACCCAAACATTGCTGGTGGGGCTACAAATTGGTGCAACCACCATGGAAAGCAGTATGGAGATTCCTCAGAAAACTTGGAATGGAACCACCATTTGACTCAGTTATCCCACTCTTCAGTCTATACCCAAAAGACTTAAAATCAGCATACTGCAGTGATGCAGCCACATCAATGTATATAGCTGCTCAATTCACAATAGCTAAACTATAGAACCAACCTATATGTCCTTCAACAGATGAATGGATAAAGAAAACATGGAACATACACACAATGGGATATTACTCAGCCTTAAAGAAGAATGAAATTATGGAATTTGCAGGTAAATGGTTGGAGCTAGGGAATATCATGGTAAGTGAAATAAGACAAACCCAAAAACCCAAAGGTCAAATGGTTTCTCTGATAAGCAAATGCTGATCCATAATGTGGGGGGGGTGGTTAGGGAAGAGTGAAGAAACTTTGGATGTTCAGAGGGGAGTGAGGGTTAGGGAGGGGGTGTAGTGATGGAAAGGACTATGGACTGAGACAGACAGTATTACCCTATATACATGTATGACAACATTACCATTGTGACACTGTACCATGTGCAGCCAGAGGAATGAGAAGTTGTTCTCCATTTGAGTACAATGTGTCAAAATGCATCCTACTATCATGTATAATTATCTAGAACGAATTAAAAAATGAAAAAAAAAATTTAAAAACCCTAGCTCGGTCATTTGCCAATTGCATGACTCAGGGAAAGTCACTTATAACCTCTTAGCCTGCCTTTTTTCATTTTTAAATGGAATAATTATAGTTCTCCCCGAGGGTAGCTGTGAGCATCAATGAGGTGGCTTGTGCTAAGAGCTCAGTCTAGAGCCTGGCACAGAGAGCATGCACATCAGGCAGGGTCACTCAGACTATTACCCAACGCAGGTTCAGAAGCTCATCCCATGGAAAATTCAATGAGAAACAAGTGTTAGGGGAAAGGAAAGACTTTATTCAGCAGCCAAAGAATGGAGAAGAGGGAGCTTTGCTCACAAATCAACTTCTCCAGTCCAGGGGGTTGGAGGATCTGATTATTCATAGGATAGGAAAAATGAGGCACAGGGATAGGCTCCTAGGAGGAAGATTATTCATGTCTTTCCGGGGAATAGATGGAGATCTTCCAGAAACTTGGGTATCTCCTCTGAAGACAGAGATGCCCAACCTCTCATGCCATCCAGCCATCCATGGGACTTCAGGCCCTGCAAACAGGGAAGAGCTTTGAGCCTTGGCCTTCCTGGGACCAGAACAAGGTCCCATGTATGAAGTATTTACCCAATGAATTGGTTTTAGAACTGGAGAACTCCTTCTACTCCCTATTCAATCATTCACCATTTAAGCATTGATTCATGCACCTGGCAATCACTGAGCTCTCATCTGCTGGGCATGACCATGGGTAAAATGTGTAGAGAAGACCAGGAGGGCCTTGAAAGCCCTGCTAGGGAGCTGCCCAGCTGCCATGATTTTGGGTGCTAGGCTTCTGGCCTGGGCCCCCTCCATTTTCTGGTGGGGAAACCCAAGGCAAGAGGGTCCCAGGACATGGGCATGTGGGTAGGGACCAAGGTGTTCATGACCTGGAGTCTGGAGGTGCCAGCAACCAGGAGCCAGATGGGGAAGTGAGGAATGTGCTGTTTGTGCAGAAGCATGACATGGTCCACACATTTGGGTCAGGATTTCCTTATCCTTGGGCTGCCATGCAAAACGCTTCTCAAAGTTCCTCTGCCCCAGGAAGGGGTGATGTCTATCTGGGATTTCTGATTGTTATCCTACTGGCAGTAGCACTGTGGCTCCCTCAGCCAGAGGTCATCCTACAGAGTCACAGGGCTGTCTACCCCATGTCCACTGGCAGTCAGCATACTCACTGCTGGGAAGACCCTAGGTCACCCCATATGGCATGGGGGTGAAGAACACAGGTTCTGCAGTCAGGCTGCCTGTTCCCAATCTGTCATCCACTGGTTCTGGGGCCTTGGGAAAGTGACCTAATATTCTCTTTGAGCCTTCATTTCTTCATCAGCAAAATGGACATAGTTAAAAGAACCAGCCTCATGGGTTGAGGATTAAATGTCATAAAAATGCTAAGGCTTGGTGCCTGGTGTATATAAACACTCAGAAAATGTTAGATCTCTAAATGCCCTTTTCCCAGGAGAGCAGAGCACCTTCCTGCCCAAGGGCTTTGGGATCCAGCATTCATCCACTGACACATTCATTCCTCATACTTCCAAATTTGGTGGGTCAGGATGGTCAAGTACACAATAAGCACAGGAGGCAAACCAACCCTCAACAGCTGTGTGATCTTGGGAAAATGACTGAACTTCTCAGAACCTCAGTTACCTCTTCAATTAAACAGTAATAATAACCACACCTACCTCTAGGGTTGAGGATTCAAAGAGAAGACTCCAAAGAACACATGGCACATTGCCTGACCCAGCGTGAGGGCATGATAAGCCTTTAGGGCCTCCAGACAGGCAAAGTGCTGGAAAGGAGGTAAGTACAGAAGGCCTGGGAGCCACGGGAAGGACACCTGCCCAACTGGCAGGGACAGGGAGGCTTCCTGGAGGGAGAGTCTGAAGTAGCCATTGGAGGTAACTGGATAGATAGAAATGACAGCATGAGCAGCATCCACTGATCTCGGGGAGGCCACCTGGCCTCCACTCCCCTGGCCAGCCACCTCCCTCCTTCACCCAGACACACTCCACCAGGATGAAGACTCTGCCTTCTTGGGTCAGAGAACTGTGAGAACCACATCAAAGCCTGGCAACCTAGCCCAGACCAGACTCAAAATGCTCACAAGTTAGGGGTCCTCACATTTTCTTAAAGCCACCCAGGGGCTTTTGGGTGCAGTGGCCTCAGTTATGAGCAAGCTAAGAATTTCCCAGGAAGCTTGTCCCTGTGCAGCTGCCCACCTCCTATTTCAGCAGGCCTGGAGGGTCCTGGGATCTGCCTTTTAACAGGCACTCCTGCACCTTTGCAGTTGGGGTCCCAGGATTGTTCTTGCAGACACACCCCTCTAGAGTTCTCAAGGCCACTAAGAACCTGTGGTCTACAACATGAAGCCTGAGCATCCAGCTCAGTCCTTTGCATGAACCTCATCCCCTTCCCACTCCCACCACAAGTTCATTCCTTGGCACTCACCAGAGGGAGCTGTTTTTCACCCTCTCTGCCCTCCTGCTTCTTCTAGGCCAACTCCAAAGCAACTGCTCTGGAAGCCCTCACAGACTCACCACCCTATGTCACCTGCCACTTAGGGGCTTGTCCTCAAATGTGCCAGACTAGAAGTTCTGTTGCCTGGATGAGCTTGCATATTGTTGGAGGTCTAATGAGGGTGAAGGTGACCAGATGTGCTTGAAGGCCCTGCCCAAGAAGGATGGCTAAGGGACCTGAGTGTGTGGCCTGAAGAAGATGCCTCCAGGGACCACAGGGGCCTAGCCTCAGGCCTGATGGGACAGGGAACAGGGCTACTAGAAGTCCTCCTTGTGGCAGTGGGAGGAGAAGCAGTGCCACAGAGAGGCGGGTCTTGCCCCTGATGAGGAAACACATGTCAGCTTCCAGCAACAGGAGGCGTGCAGCGGATGTCAGGATACTCGAGGGGTGCAGGACATGCTATTGACAAGATCGCCTGAGTGGAAGGAAATGGAGAGATCCCATCCTGGGCCTGAACTTCTGACAATCTTCTGGATCTTAGTGTTCCCCTAAGTATCTGTGTGACCTCAGATAAATCACTGACCCTCCCTGACCTTCCCTTCCTTGCCTCTTCAGTGGAGATACTGTGTACTTTGCCAAATCCCTGTGAACCAGGCCAATATGAGAAAATAGAAATGGAAATGAAAATGAACTGTAAACAGTAAATGGCTCAGCCTTCCTAAGCAGGACATGGAACACAGAAGCCAGAAATGAAAAGACAACAGACTGGACTACACTCCAAGTGGAAACTTCTGTGTGAATAAAGACACCAGAAGAACAATAAAAGAGATTTGGCAGGCTGGGGGAAACAGTTTCCACTCTCATGACAATGGGTTAACAGATACAGTGACTAACAAATCAATAAAAAGAAAAAAAAGAAAAGAAACATGGACGAAGGATATTTTTAATAGAAATACCAGCAGACAATGAGCATGGAAAAAAAATGTTAATTTTACCACTAATCCAAGAAGTTTCACATTTAAAACAAGAGTGAACTTACATCCGTTTCTAGCAGACTGGGAAATTTTGTTGGTCCTTTTGCGGCACTGGGGTGAACGCAGGGCCTCATGCATGCATGCTGGGCAAGTGCTCCTCCATTGAGCTACACCTCCAGGCCTCAGAAAAATTTCTGAAGACCAAAAATATTTGATGTGTACAAGAACGTAGTGATGCTGGGTTTCCCAAGCACCTTCTGGGAGTGCACAGCCACATGACTTTTTCAGAGCACCGTAGAACAATATCTCCATGTTTTCCAGTATGTACGCTTTGACCCTGCCATCTCTCTGCTAGGAATGGATCCTGCCCTAATGATTGCCCCTGTGTCCAAAGGCTCATGTGCAGCGAGGTTTACAACAGAGAAAAGTGAGAAGGAACTAAATCGTCTATGCTTAGAGGAATGATGAGGTAAATGATGGTCCCTTCATATAGGATACAAATGCAGCAATTGAACAAACAAGGTCGATCTCTGTGTACTAATTGAAAGGTTTTCTAAGATGTGTTAAGTGATAAAGCTCAAAGCACAATATAATAAATAGGTTATGACATTATTTTTTAAACCATGAATGAAGGAGGGATGGATGGATGTGCGTGTAGACACAGGCAGACATCAGGAGATGTGTACCCATAACTTGTGGCTGCTGATGGGAATGGGCTGTGGTTGGGAGAGGGGTTTGGGGGAACTTCCAGTTTGGGGAACTATATCCTGCTTTATGGATGAATATCTTACAGTGAGCATTGGTGTTACAAAATAAACAAATAAATAAAGAGGCAAAAACCAAACAGGGTGGGAAGGGATGGTGGGTTGAAGGACCCTATTTGAATCCCATGATGGCTACTGGCCCACTAGCAGGACTTCTTATTGTCTCTGTTGTTCATGTCTTTCCAGAAGCCCTTCTTTCTCTTCCCTGCCTCTGCTGGGCACAACCCAACCTTCCCAGGACCTCATCAATACCCAGCTCACGAATGGCTATTGTTGCATAGCAAATAAACAACCCCACAAAACCACAGTGGCATGTCCCAATAAACATGGATTTCTCCCATGTCCGTGACATTATGCTATTCAGCTGATGTGGTGGAATTAGTGGGGCTCACTCATGCATCCACTGGGCAACTAGAGACTGCTCTGCGTGGGGTCAGGCACCTTAGCCATACATCAGGGCATGTCTTTCTCATAGTGATATTAGAAACATAAGAAATCAAAGGAATGGGGTTTGAGGTGGGGATGGAAAAGAGATGGAAAAACATGCAATGTCTCTGGAGTCCTACATGCAGAACTGGCCCCTTTTCATTTTCACCTCATTCTATTGGTCAAAGAATGTCCCATGGCCAAGCCCAGATTCAAGAGGAAGAGAGAGATCCTTTGCACCCTTTATTCTAAAGGGAACTGCCAAATCACATGGCCAAAGAGCTTAACTGTTGGAAAGAGTGAAAAATTGGGGCCATTCATGCCGTTTTCTTCAGACACAATAAAAAGGAAAAAGACAACCCAGAGAATGGGAAAGGTTTGTAACCATGTAACCAAGGCACCCATTTTATATATTACTCATTCCCTTGTTTTGTGCTACACTATTGTAGAAAACACTACATTTTAGGGATCCATTCCATTATTAATGAATATTTTGGTCTTTTCTAGTTTGGGGCTACAATGACAAATGCTGCCAGGAGTCTTGGTGCATTTCTGTGGCACGTGTGCCTTCCAGGGAGTGGAATTGATTGGATCATGAGATATGCACATTTTCAATTTAGGTACATAATGCTAAAGTGTTTCCCCAAATGCTTCTATCAAGTTGTACCCTCACCAGCAGTGTATGAGATTTCCTGTTGTTCCACATTTTAAACAACATTTGGTGAGGGAGTTGATCTCTGTAGATGTGGTTAGGCAGAAATAAATTGTGCTATAAAAAATAACATGGTCAACCAATGATCTCATAACCTCTTACTGGAAAGACAGACATGTCCTCACTCCACTCTATCATTTATCAAGTACCTATAAACATAGATCTGTTTCTAAGTTTCTTCATTTTTTATCAGCAGTCTTTTTTTCTGTGAAGCAATATAAATTATTTTAATCCTATCGTTTTTATAAAATTTCTTGATATCTAGTAGAGAAATACTTTCCATTTTTTCATTTTCTTCAAAATTGTCTTGGTTATTCTTGGCTCTTTACATTTTTCCATTTTTTAATGTAATTTACACACTACAAAATTCATCGTTTTAAGTCTATGGTTCTATAGTTGTGCTACTTTTTTGTACTGGGAATTGAACCAACGGTTGCTTTATCACTGACCTGCATCCCACACCTTTTTGTTTTTTATTTTGAGACAGGGTCTCACTAAGGTCCTCAAAAGTTGGTGAGACTGGCCTTGAGTTAGGTATCCTCCTGCCTCAATTTCCCAAGTCTTTGGGCTTACAGGTGAGCACCTCTGCACCTGGCTATCAGTTCTACTTTTGACAAAAGTATACAGTCACTTTATGTTATCACAATCAAGATACATTTCCCTAACTGAAAGAGGTCCCCTGCTGGGCTGGGGTGGGGGCTTAGTGGCAGAGAGCTTGCGTAGTATGCACAAGGTCCTGGGTTCAATTATCAGCACTGCAAGAAACAATTCCCCTGGGATTCTGTGTAGGCATCCCTGTCTCTCTATCCCCAGCACCTGGCATCCAATGGTCTGCTTTCTTTCTTTTTTCCAGAATGCCATATGAATGGAATCATGTACTATAAAGCCTTTTGAATCTGGTTTATTTCCTTTAGCATTTGATTTTCCTTTAGCATTAATATTGATTTTCATTGTGTTTTAGTTTTTATCAGAAGATTGTTCATTTTACTGCTGAGACGCACTTTACAGTACGGACATACCACGGTTTGCTTATCCATTCAACAGCTAAGGGACATTCAAATTGCTTCCAGATTCAGGTGATTATAAATAAGGTACCTAAAAACATTTCTTTTGAACAATAATTTTTATTAAAAAATTGTTTGAAACAAATTTATTCAAAAACAAACTTATTCTCAAACAAAATTTGGAGAAACGACAGAGGAGGAAGAGGCAGGGGAAGTGTTCCAGGAAGCAGTCTCTGATGTCTTCTGCAGGTGATGGTGGAGGAGACTCCTGAGGTCCCTGTGGATGCAGAAGTGCTCTGGGCTGGAACATATGCAGAGAATCCTGAGGAAGTTGGCACATCTCCCACCTGCAGCTGTACAGAGTCCACATGTCCCATGCCCACACAAGGTGACAGAGTCCCCAGAGCACTGGGTCTTCTGGCTGTGCCCTGGTTTTCTGTGTCAGCTCTCCCCTTCTTTGGAGCCATACTTTATGACTCTGCCATGTTTCTGTCCTCTTACACTGAAGCCACATTATTGCTGACACGTGGTATGTAGCAGCAGAGTTGTCCCACACAGGTAGCAATCCTCCTCCTAGCAACCCCCTTCCAGTTGTTTCTGTTACCATGGGGTTGCCCAGAGTTAGGCTGGTAGGCTAAAACAGGTGTGGGAGTCCTTGAAGGTAGAAACTGGAGATGGATGGATGACCCTCCTGATGCACTTCTGCTCTACCTGTTTGGCCCCCTTAGGCAGCAGAGTCTCACAGGGCAAGGGACAGGTGCAAAGGGAAGGCTCCCTGGGGCTCCTCTTTGGGAGGACAGGGGAATGGGAGGGATCCATGGGGCCTGGGCAAGGTTTAACCCTGGGAGGCACAGGTTTCGCCTGGAACATGCAGCCCACCCTTTGGCTTTTCTAGTGCTGGAGTAGAAGGTAGATAGCAATGGCTGCATTGAACTTTCTCTTGGCCAGGGACACCCAAGTCTTGCATAGATCATAACCCATATCAAACATTATGGTCAGTATTTCAGGGTCTGGGTGTTTGGGGAGCACCCCACTTAATCATGGAGTAAATACTGCTCACCCTGCATCAGCCATGGGTGCTGAAGGATCTACTTGACTGTGGGCCGCTTCCTGGGGTCCAGGGTCAGCATTTGGTGGACAAGCATCTGTGCTACCAGAGACACGTGGTGAGGATCCCAGTATGTTCCAAGCACCATCTGCCTCAGCATCTCCTTAGGGGTGGCTTGCATAAATGGGCACCTCCCTATCAACATGAAATACAGAATGACACCAAGGCTCCAGATGTGCACTGGGGGACCTTCAGACACTTGTCTCAAGAAAACTTGGGGGGCAAAGTATGAGAGAATGCCTCAAAACTCTTTCAGTTTCTGCCCAGATGTGACCCTGGTGCTGAAGCCAAAGTGGATGAGTTTGATATGGTCTCTGGCATCCACCATGATCTCTTGCCTCAGGTCTTGGTGCACAATGATCTTGCCATGACAGTAGCCCATGGCAAACACTACCTGCCAGAAAAGTCTGTGGACCTTTTCCTCCTGCATGCCACCCTGCAGAATGTGGTCCAGTAACTGGCCCCCACCTGTGTGCTCCATCACCATGTAGATATTTCTCTGGGTCTTCACAACCCACAGCTGAATCACAAATCACATTGGGATTCTCCAGGATCCCCATCACATCTAGTTTGGAGAGAACCAAGAGATTCTGCCCTCTGTTCCACAGGACTTTCATTGCCACCTCTGCTAGTTTGATCTGGCCAGACTTACCACACCCAGTGTCCCTCAGGAACTCATACAGGTCCCTCAGGGCTTCTTTCTAGCAGGAGCTGGACCCCTGCAACACTACACTACTCTCACTACTCTGACTATCCATTCTAAGCAGGAACACCAACTAAGGATGCTAGCTAAAGAATAAATAAATAAATAAATAAATAAATAACAGACCAAAATAACAAATCCAAAACAAAAACACAAACAACACAAAACAACAAACCCAAATTAAAGAATCAATATCCAAAGACCACCAACAACCACCAAATGTGCTAAAGATCTGGGAGGCCAATAGGTCACCACCAAGAGCTTCCTGTACTTGTGGACAAAAACCCAGCCATAGCCACTCTCTTATATACCTGCACTTTGAAAGTTACTCACAGTTGAAAGCAATTTGTGACATCACAGCAAGTAATCACCCAGCCGCGCCTGGTCAAGACTCCCAGTGCTCATCTATCTCCTTTCTGGGCCTCTAGAGCTTCTTCCATTTTCAGAAAAGCAGTATGGAAGGACTCCAGTCCTCCAGTTTTTGCTTCAGTGGATTGTAGAGACCAATATTTACTTGTTTAGAAAGTAATATTTGTTCAGAACTTCAATGTACTTTTCATTTCCAGTCTAAAAACCTGTAATAACTTTAGGCTTGGAAAGACCACAACATATCTGCCAAAAAGAAAAAGAAAAAAACAGTGAGCCAACTGCCAGTTCACCAGAAGGTGAAGGGCACTTTAGGTAAAATTGAAGACACAGGTGAGAATATTGATAATAAAGCATGGCCTGAATCTGAGTGAGGCTGGCACAGCCAAGCCCTGATAGTGTAGAATCAGGTCCTTTCTTTATTTAAAATGTTAATCTTTAGTTCATCTGGAATTGTTTTACATTGAAGCTTATTTTGAAAAACCCAGCACATTAAAACAGTATTCATCCTGGTTACTAAATTTTTGGTGTCTTCTCAAATTTTGCACATCGACCTCACCTTGTCCCGGCACTGGCAGCAGTTTCGGAGAGCCTGGGAAGAGTTTGGGAAATGAGGGATCCAGACAGGCAGGCAGAGTGGACAGCCAGATCACAAGCAAGAACATACAGAACACTAGAAAGATGGGTCGGAAGCTTAACTAATGTGTCCAAACCTAATGAAGTGGTCAAAATGCTTTTAAAAATGGATGCTCAAGGACATAGTGAAGAAAAGCAGTAGAATAGGGTGAACATGTGACCTTTGGGGGGTGGCACTAGCAAGGGAATCACTACAGATGACCATCCACATAGGGAAGACATGGTAATGAATATTGTGGGACAACAGGACATTTGAAAGCAATTACAGGACTAACAGGATCTACACACTGCTTTGGTAAGGGGTATAGGAAGAGGGATAGCAGGAGGCAGATGACCATGGTTATCCAAAAGTGACTGAATGGATTCAATGGATGAACTTGGAGGCCACTGTGCTAAGTGAAATAAGCCTGACACAGGAAGAAGGATCCTGGGTATTCTCAGGAATGGAATTTGAAAGATATGAGCTTGTAGATGCAAAGAATGGAATGGCCTGGGAGTAACAGAGAGGTGATGGTTAAAGAATTATAAAATTTCAATTATGCAAGATGATTAAGTTCTGGAGATCTATGTGGTATCATGTCTAGAGCTAACAGTGCTGTGTTGTATACTTACAACACAGGGCATAACTTATGTTAAATTTTCTCACTTAAAAAAGCCCAAAATATTATAATAATAAAAAGAATGTGAAGAAACTTGTGGAGATGATGGGTATGTTTGTCATCTTGGTGGTGGTGAGAAATTCACAGGTGTATACTTTACCTAGACTCATGGTGATCCATAAACCAAATATCTAAAGCTTTTTGTTTATCAACCATTATTCAATAAAGTATTCTAAATAAATGAAAAATTAATTTTTCATAAAAGTTTTAATGACTACAATTATGGACTGAGTCATTAGGAATCTGGCTGACAAAAGGATTATTTTGAGAAGACCAGTCACATTGAGTTTGAGGGAAGTGGCTATGTGGAAGTGGCTTTCATAGTCTGCCTTGGTGCTCATTGGGGTCTACGCTGGAGACGTGAGTGGCATCCTCAGGAAGCTGGTGAAGGGCACTCAAAATGGCAAAGATCTCTGGGGGCCAAGGCAGAACTGTTGAGGAAGTGCTGAGTTGGAACTGATTCCTTTTGAAAACCTCAACATCAACTCCTCTGCCCTTCAGGAGCAGGTCTGGGCTTCATAAATACCACACTAGTCCTTAACAGTTTTCCTGATTGCTTCTTGCACCTGTACCTCATATCAAATCTTCAGTTTCTTCATATCTCACCCAAAAGAATTTAGGAGTCTCCTAAAGCAAGTTTTCCGGAAGAAAATTCACAATAATAACAAAATTTTCAGGAGCTGAACAATAGATGTTTTCTGACTCATTGAAATTGAAATGTAATTGGAGTCTGTATGCAAATCATGTTGCCTGCAGTCTTGGCCCACAGCGTCTTTCTTGACAAATGTACACCTATTTCTCTACTTCTCTAACCTGCTCCCTTCTTCTTAATCATATTTATTAACAGATTGGTAAGTCTCTTTATATGGTTTGGTGAAAAGATGTTCCTCTTCAATTGTTCTAAAATGGCATCTTCAAGTCTCAGTGGGAACACACACAAACACATACTGTGAGAAAGAAATTAAAGACTCGTAACAACTCTACCAATGCACTAAAAACCTTAGTTGAAGCATTTCGGAAATCTGCAAAAGAACAATACTCATACAGGCATTTTTCCCTGGTATATATTTTTTGTGTTTTCCGCCATGAACATGCCCTGCATTTTCAATAGCTAGAAATAAGTTGGTTTTGAGAGTAATTAGAAAAACATACAGTGCTTAAGATTTATCTAACGCTAAATGGAATAATCAGGTTATAGTGTGCAGAAAATAGCTTTGTTGGTTCTGCATAGATGTGTGTTTCCTATGTGTACATAGTCCAGGGTACATTTGAGAGAAGTCTATTGTTTCTGGAATTATTCGTTACGGACACCATTAGATAGACTTAAAGAAGGCTTTTACTGATTAAATATTTATCAGTAAAGGCTTGACAACAACCCAACTACCTCTTAAGCATTCAACTATGTGACGAAAATGTCCCAGAGGAGAAGAACCAGGGAAATTATGAGACAACATTTCTAGTGACCCCCCTTAATGCATTCTTTATGACTTTTGGAATATTAAATGAAGGTCTGGTCTGCAATATAATTCATACCTTGTCTTTCAAAGTCTCTACTTAAGAAATCTTACAGGTTCACTGGCACAGAGCAAGATATTTCCTGGTTTGGGGAAAACCAAGGTAAAGAGTTGCCCAAAAATACAGAAGAGAAAAAAAAAAGAAAAGAAAAAAAAAAAAAAAAAATCAGGAGTTCCAGGAAAACAAAAAAAAAGCCTTTTGGATTGATTGGACCCTTGGTTCATCCTCCCATATGCTTGCATTGGGTACACAAGA